>CAKLNU010000112.1:5775000-6243529 GCA_922788865.1 Poeciliopsis turneri | reverse complement strand
TCTTTCTTTCTTTCTTTTTCCTCTTCTCTCTTTCTTCTTCTTCTCTTCTCTTTCTCTTTTTCTTCTCTTTCTTTCTTTTTCTTTCTTTCTTTCTTTCTTCCTTCCTTTTCCTTTCTTTCTTTCTTTCTTTTCTTTCTTTCTTCAATAAATAACTGTCCGGAAGATATAGTATTAACTATTTAATGAATAAAATGAATAATATAGCTGGCAGAATAAAGGCAATGGTGGAACGCATTATCTAATAATGTAAATCACTGACTGGTACAAACATTTTGAACTAACGCTGAGATTTTGGGTCATAACTGGCATGGATTACTGTCCAAAGGCCTGGAAAGGTATATAAGACATGAGAGACTGAACATTACCATTTATAAAACTTGTGGTTTACTGAACATTTGACTCTAGTGGGAGCCAGTGAGAAATGCATTGGGTGTCAGCACTTTGCATTCAGTAACAAGATATTGAACTATTTAATTAAAGAACCTCCATAAGTACGACAGTAAACACCTGCTGTACACAAACCTGTGTTCCAGCGCACGCTAAGCCTTTCAACAGATTAATTTGACTTGAGTCGCAAAGCACCTGTAAGCTGCTGCTGGCCTGCCTACAGTTTGTGGGAACACAGTTTCCATTGGCTTTACTGTAGAATAAACATCATCAGGTCACTTACAGTAAACATTTCCTAATCTGTGTCACAAGTTCAAAATAAACTTCATACAATAAATATTTTTAGACCCTCTAGGGATATGTAAACATTATAAGAGGCAAAAACTTAAGTTTTGGGCAATATTGTGATTGGCCCCAAAGATACTCTAGTTTATGCTTAGTTTGTATTTTAAAGTGAGTTGTCAGTAAAAGGATTTAAAAAAATAGAAAAATTATTAATTTCAAATTATAAAATTAAAACAAAAGTCATCTAAGATGCCTTGAAACTAGGGATACAACTTGGCCATCCACTGGAATTGTATGATTTTCAGTTTATTGATCGTGTCGCAAACTGAAAGTGAACAACGTAACATAGTTGTGAGTGAGAAAGACTCAAACGCAGCAGCTCAAAGTATCGGTGAGGTGTGTTTTCAGTGGGAGTCGAAGGAAACACTGAAATATACTGAAATATAAAAGCCAAGTTAGTAAGAATTGTATTTCAGTTTTTATTTCTTTACATTATTCTGATGCTTGTCTGTTTTTTTCAGGTTGGAATAAAAAGCCACCTATAAAGAGGAGAACAGGAAGGTTGCAGCTGAGTCGAGGTAAAGGCTTTTATTCTGTTAAAAACAAAGACTATGGTTTCAGTCGCAGCAACAATATGATCTGTATAAAGTCTCGTTTACAGCATGCATACAGTGACGATGTGGCTGCTCTTAAATGTATTTAATGACTCCTTAAGCTTCTCAAAACCAAAGTGGTTATCTAAAAGTTTACCATTTACTGAGATCCTCTTGATTGATCAGTTCAAGTAAACGGTTTTTCAGTTATTTTATGCTTCCACGTTGTTCTCTTGTTATTTATTTGATTTTCTTTTATTCAATATGTTTCAGCAATACAATTAGATTTGTTGTCCTGATTAAAATGTGCTTACATTAATAAATGACAGAGCAAACCAGATTAGTGACTACCACCAATTACTTAAAGGGGAAGTATTTTGTATTTTTTAGCACAGTCAAGTAACACTGAATATATCAAAAATAACTTAAAAGCATTGTAGTTTGTATGTTAAGCTCAGCAGATGTGCGATGCCAACAGATAATTGCTAATTGCTGCTGCCGCTAGTCTGCAGGAGCTGCTGTCAAATCACCACATTTCCTCACAGTTGAGCAGAATATGAAAAACATATTTTAAATCATTGATTAAAGAAAAGATTAAATGAAGACTGCACAATATATTTCAGCTATAATATCATCACAATATCAGCGTGTGCAATATTAATATTGGAAAGGACTCTTTGGAGTCTAATTGTTGTGTTTATCATACATTTAAGTGTCATTTCGTGTTTTATACTAATATAATATTTAACCAATTAAAGTCTGAATGCAGCAAATGCTCACATCAGACATTGCAATTAGCCAAAAGGTTAAAGGTCACAGAAAGATGGAAGCACAGATGAGAAAGAGAGAAAAAAAGACAATGGGCCTGACAATATTTACCAATATTATCGGCACATGGTTTTCTAATATTCAAAGTTCAGAGAATTCAATCAGTCATATTCATTCCCTTCTTTCTGCTCATCTTCTTATTTCCTTTAATTGTCTAACCAAACATTTGTTGTCCAACCATAAGCCTTATAAAGGCTATTGGCTCATTTCCTGATGTCTGACCAAATTCTGCTCCTGTTCATGTGGAAAACATGTTTGTGTTTGTTTATGTGTGGCTGCAGTGGAAGTGCAACAGAATCAAAATGAATTATTCCCAAGCTGAACACTTTTTATGAATAATTTTAAACTGGATTCATGTTAAACAGGCTGATCCCAGATTACAGTCTCTGAATGTGGAACAGTTGTTCCAATTCCAGGTTTTATAATGACACTCAAAACCTTTTTTTAGGTGATTATTCTGCATCAAATTAGGACAATAAGGTGAAGTACACTTCAGGTTTTGCACTACTTAGGCTAAGCTAATTAGAGAGTGACCTGATGTCCAGCACCCCTCCATCATATATTCCTGAGGGAATGGACAACAACCCCAAAAGTGTCCTGACTTGGCCCTATCATCCTGTAAAACCAAGCTGGACTGAACTGCTTCCACTCACCTAGCACGACTTTTTGAGAGGCATTAGAAGAGATGGGCACACCATTAAACGGTGGCCAAATATCCATAAGGTCAGAGGGCAGGGTAGTTAGTTTGTTGCTGGACAGATCCAAATAGTTGATGTTGACCAGATAGGGGATGGCTTCAGGAGCGACACTGGTGAGTCTGTTATTGTGGAGATCCAGCGTCTTCAGCCTGGGCATCTCCTTGAGGGACTCCCAAGGGAAAACGGAAATCATATTCCCATCCAGCCTCAGCTCATGGAGCACTTTCAGGTTGTAAAAACTTCCCGTATCCACTGATGTTATGGAATTGTAGGTAATCCAGAGATACCGCAGCTCCACCAGATAGTAAAAAGCTTCGGTTGGGATTCGCCGCACTGCGGTTTTCTCTACTCGGAGTTTGATGGTGTCCACAGGGACGTTGACGGGGATGTCAGACATGTCCGGGTCGTTACAGAGAACAGATCTGAAAGACAAATATTAATTGGTTGACCTGTATTAGAAGACATATCATAACATATGAAGTAATTCTGACTTGATAATATACAATGCAGAAGTTTAGCTTTTCACTGAGAAAAATACACTTCTGAGCCTTTGGACGAAACACTTTACAAAGACAGTCTTCATATGAAGATGAAAATATGTCAGACATCCACATGGTGTCAGACATCTACTTTATCAATACCAAACAGAGAATAAATAACTCCCATCATTAACAGAAAGACATCATGTGACCTGCAGTCGAATCAGAAGATACTTGTCTCATTTCATCAGACTAAACTTTACCTGCTTTAGGTCAGGTATGATTACAAGAATGATTTCTGTTTGCTTAATTCCAGACACATGGACATTTTCTTTCAGTTCAGTTACTTTCTTCAAATTCTGAAGTTTATTTTCACATTGAGTCCTCAATGGATACTGTTTAGAGGCATCCCTTCTCCAACAAATCTGAATAAGAGGCTGAATCAGTAATCGGCCATTCACCTCTGAAGTGGTTTGGTAATAAGTGGTTCATTCATTCAGGTGTGTTGGAGGAGAGACTGAACTTGGGCAGTCCAGGATTAAACACTATAGAAAAGTCTGGATGAAGAGTTCATGACCTTTTAAGCTTTTCATGGGTTAATTCTAAACATTTCAGTTAAATGAAGGCACACCTGTGATTGTATTTTAGGGCAACACATCAAACAGACCTCTTTGTTGTGTGACGTAGTACAATCTGCTACTGTTCAGGTGTTTTTTATGTCAAATTTGAAAACAGAGACTCAAGCCAGAGACCTTGTAAAGATGCTAAAGTTGGTAAGGAAGGACAATTTGTCCAAAGTGAAATTAGTCCTGAAGCTCATGGGCTGAAAAGCCACTCCACAGGACAATTGATTCAAAAAACATAATAAGCCACAGTACATTTTCTAAGTTCACTCAACGATCCTGATTTTGAAAACATGTTCAGTGGTCTGATAAAACTAAAACTAAAGTGTTTCCTCATTGCCACCACTGGTACATTTGGAGGAGAAAGTTGAAACCTGTGTGCCTGAAGACACTTTGAAACCGGAGATGTTAAAGTTTCCCTTACAAAGTGGCTTAATGTCAACAGTCAGGCTTTGATGCAGTCAAAAAGTCCTGATCTCAATACCATAGAAAATTGGTGGACACAGCTTACAAGCCAAACTCAGTCCTACAGAGGAATGGGCCAAACTTTGCAACAAGCCAGAAGCTGGTAGAGCGATAAAACCTTTGACCCAAGCAATTCGGTTGAAAGGTAATTATAGAAAATATTTAGGAATGACATGTAGCTGTGTGGATCTGAAGAAAGCAAAACAAAAAACAAAAAAAACAACAACTCCCACAGTCTTACAGCAGAATGTGTAGAGCCCATAATGCTAGCACAAAAGCTGTTGCTAATGCTAATTTCTCAGTTTCCTGCAGCTTTGGGGTTTTTTATAGACTGAACTGTTGCCTTCAGTTGTTTCTTAGAAAGTCTAGGACTAATGCAACTAATCAGACTGAAAGCTGGGCTTCCTCACTTATAAAAGGATTAGCACAATGCCATGAGCATAACATTAAGTTAATACAGGTCAGAAGGCTTAGGGGAAATCCTATGCAATGTGAATATTTCATATAATTTGTATTACAAAACTTTCTGGTTGTCGATGTACTTAACTTACAAATTTGCAAACTAACCCAAGAACAGAGACTGAAGCTAGAGACCTTGTAAAGATGCTGAAGTTGGTAGAGAGGACAATTTGTCCAAAGTGAAATTAGTCCTGAAGCACATGGGCTGAAAACATTTGAATATTTTATATAAGTTGTATTGTAAAACTCTCTGCGTGCCTATGTACTTAAGCTGCTTTTAAAACGCCAAGGCCAGCAGGTCAACAATTACATCCAGTCTGGGTCATGCACCAATTTTTTCTGAACACACCAGCAGGGATGTTTCTAAGAAATCTTCATTCAATATTGCATCCAAAGTTATGGACCCTGACTGCCCTAACAGAACTATAATCTATTAAAATTAGATTTTCTAAATCTATTATAGTTTAGGGGTAAATAATCTTCCATTTAAAGAAAGGTGCATTTTTGTATATACTCAATAAAGCTCTGGTTACCTGGTTCCTGTTCCGTCAACCCGTCCATGAAAGACACAGGTACACTGCGAGGGACAAAAGGACTGAGCCATACTGAGACAGCATAGGAATACATGCAGACAGAGCAGTCGATGCATGGCGTCACCCTATGCTCCCAAAACGCTCAGATCGAGGAGATATCAGGAAAAAAGACATCCGGATTCACTGGAAGCCAGAGGAATTCCCAGAAAACGTGAGAAAAAATAAAATAAAAAGAAGGACTCGTCAAAATCCGTAAGAGACAGCGGCACCCAGGCTGAGGATCTCGGATCGGTACAGGTGACCTGCGAGATTGACCAGTGGGTTGGGGCGGAGGGGGGATTAGAGAAGGATTTGGTAGGTGTGACAGGGTCACACAGGCTCAGCAGCAGGAGACGCTGCTTGTTTCAACATGCCGTTGCTCTCCACTGTGGCTCGCCCCGTTCCATCTTGTCTTTTCATCATGTGGTTAATGAGGTTTTCTCTCACGTGAGCCAGCCACGCTTTTCTTAATCCACTTTAACAACCTCTTCATTTGTGCTTCTGTTTTTAGACCAGGTACTCATGTCCCTAACTTTGAAGCTATTTGAAGTTTCCAAGAATTTCTTCCATGCTGTATATTTTTAGTGGGATGGATATGAAAGAAGTGAGAGGGGAGTTATTCTGTCTTGCACCAACATGCAAACTGTAATCTGGGAAAGGATTTATTTCCTTGGCAGAGTGGATCAGTGGTTTTAGGCGAGAAGCCAAACTACACCTGAACATCAGCGACAGACTCAGAGTGGCACAAACCTTTCATGTATCAGCACATTATTTGTCACCTGATTCCTGTTATTTATATCAGATAAGGAGTTTAAAAGCTGCAGGTGTTGTTTTCTATTCTCTGTATCTGCTAGTTTTGAAGATGCATTTTGGCGCCAGCACATGGTTCAAATTAAAGGCTGGATTCTGTAATTTGCTCAGTGTGAAATTAAGCGACACATCCTTACCAGAGGCCCAGTTGATATGGAAACATTGTTTTTTAGGTTCTGAAGAGCTGAGAGGTGGGAGACATCTAGTGGTGAAATGCATTAAATCATAGACTGAAATAATCTAAACTTAAGTATTTTTTTAATGGTTGATCAACACAAAAATGTAAAATATAAAAAAATCTTAACATAAATATTTCTTTAACTTTCTCAGGTTCATCTAAACAATAAAATGAGACAAAATAAAGTAAAGCCCTTAAATTATTTTTTCAACTTTCTTGGGTTGATCGAAATAAAACAAATAAAAAATCTTAACCTAATTTTTTTTTTTTTTTTTTTTTTTTACTTTCTTATGTTGATCTAAAAAATTAAATAAAATTTAATAAATTCTTCTTGTAAACATACCTAGACAATAAAACAAAATAAAATTAAATGAAATTGAGTAACCCAAATATGTTTTCAGCTTTTCGAGTTTGAACTCTACAATAAAATCTAAACCTAAATATTGTATTTTTTTTTTTTTTTTTAGGATTTCTTGGGTTAATGTAAACCATAAAACAAATAAAATAAATTAACATGTTTACCTAAATATTTGTCAATTTTTTTTCAGATTGATCTAAAAGATAAAATAAAATAAAAAATAAATCTTGACAAGTATTTTTTTTCAACTCCAATGTTTTAAACGTCCCCACGGTGAAAAATTGTCAAAAAAATGTACACTTGACTCATATAATTATTAACAAGTACACGAGTGAATTTTATTTATGCAAGCAAATTTGATCATACAGGTCAAATAAGCCACTTCTAGCTGTTGGCACATGGATGTACAAAACAAGATTTCCTTTAAAGCCTGCGGTTGAGCATCTGTAGTGAAAGTACAAAAGACTAATACAAGGAGGAAGCTGAAAGCATTTTTTTCTCATCATTACAGAGTAAATCATGTTGGTACGAGAATCAGCTTTAAGACATGATTGAAAGCTCATCACAAACTAAATAGACAAAACTCAAAGTCTACAGTCTAATATCAGAAGGATAAGATGCAGTGAGCATGGGAGGTTCATTACTGCACATATAAACAAAGGGTTGATCCATCAAGACGCTCTAAATTACAAAAATAAACAAGGAAATAAACTTTTGAGTCAATGAGACTATATTAAGGAATTTCCATGCCACAAAAAAACATCTACAGTAAATTCACAGTCTTTACTAACAGTACAGTTATCCAACTTTCAGTTGAACACCAAAGCGGTTACATCTAGAGAGCACAGAAAAAGTCAAGTCAGTGCATGAAACAGGGTTGGGAGAGGCTGTTTTAAAAAAAAAAAAGCAGGCAATGAAGTGACCGGCTGTTTCTGCAGCCGTATGGCGAAATGTCGAGGCAACACAGTTACTGCCATAAAACACAAATAAAAATCTGTGACACACATTAATCACATCTTATTAATCCACCAAGGACCGACGTTACAGCAGAAACTTCTCAGCTTCAGGCTCATTCTTTTTAGTTCTGATTGATGGAGACTGGGTAAGTTTCTTTTTAATTTTCCTTAAACATAAGTGCAAAAACATAAAGATAATCTTTGATGTCACCATATTTACAGTGCAGAGTTTTGCTTAAACACAAGATTAGTATTCATAATGCTCTGCTTTCCGAAAATAGATTTAAATGATTAGGTTAACTTGGCCCCTTTTATATTAATAATCATTTCTGTTTAGCAGAGATTTCTTTGCATCCATTTGGTACTTAATATTTAGTTGGTTTGCTACTTTATAATCAAAAACAATCTGAATAGTTGTTTATTGTGAAAGTGTGTCTTAATCCCTGGGAATTCTGGCAAAATTTGCATTTTTTAAGGAGAGATGCAAAATATTTTCAAAAACTAAGCACTCATTCATTTAAAACACTCTTACACATGAAATCTCCTCACACACAACATGAGAAATGTGCTTAAAAACCCTTTAAAGCCCCTGTTGACCCCCTCAGAAATCAATGAAAAAGAAATAAATTATGAATGAGAGCAAAATTACCAAATAAAAACAAAAGATTTATACACAAACTTTAATAAAACTTAAAAAAGCTGAAATATTACTGCTACTTCTGATTCTACAAACTACACTAAAACTACAGTCAGCACTAAACGACTCGTATTCAAGAATAATACAACTGCCTTGACGATGATTAGAAAAACCCATCCACGAGAGAGAGAGGTAAAGGGGCTTTTTTTTCATTTAAGATGCTGCTTGTGACGGAGGAGCTTTGTGAGAAGCACCCCAGACCACATTGTCACATGACGCACCAGTTACATCAGCAGTGCCGAGGGCCCTAGGCGCCATCCGCCCCCCTGGGGAGGGGATGGTAGAGAGAGACAGAGAGAAAGCAAGAGGAGAGGTGGGGGGAGAGAGGCCGGAGTGGCAGGGCCAGGCCTCGCGCTGGACTCTATGTGTACGCGTTCAGGCGCTCCTTGGAGCGAGTGGAGTGGATGTCGTGAAGCTCCTGCTCCTCTTTGGACTTGATGTCCTCGTACTTCTGCATGCGGCAGGCGTCCTTCACGTAGGCCCAGTTGGCAGACAGAACCATCAAGTAGTGGATCTGTGAGGAAAATGGAGAAATGCAAAATTAAAAAGAGAAATAAATTATTTGGACACCTTTCACAATATAGAAGCCGTTTTCTGAAATGGTGTTTTGGTACAACCTGAACTTATGTACACCATGGAATAGCACTGGTTCACTGTACAGGATCAGAAGACATTACTGTAGATCTGAAGTCGAATCAGGATGATGAGTTCTGGACAGATGCAAAACTGTCTCTTTACTCTGTGCTGTACAGTGACAGTATAGAGTAAAGGATCCTCAGGTAACTAAGGAGGTGTGGTTGGTACTAAGGAAGCTGAGGATTGGCAACATGACTGATGTCATATGTAAGGCAAATATCACATATCTGGAAGGTTCATAGAAACCTGTTTTAGTGTGAGGTCTTTTTCTTGTGTAGTTGAACTGACAGGTTTTTGTATGAGCTTGTATACCATTATCATTTAATCACTCTTTTTTTATTGTTAATTAAGTCCAAGAACATTTTTTGTTGAAATCAACAAGGGGAAGCAGTGAGGGTCATAATAGAAAACATGGAGTTTTTTTGCCACCCTGTTACTGTGATGTTTATTATTATTAATTTGGTGGTCCACCAGGTGGCAGCATGATGCCTGTCCATGTATTGAACCATGACGTTACCATAGTAGCAGAGATTATAATGAATGTTTTGTGCTTTAATAAAGCAGCTTCTCCTGTCAGTCTGACTCCTGCACCGCTGGACCTTTCTAAGGTCCAGACAGCTCCTTCAGATTTATTCGTTCGGATTCAGTTCCTCCCCTTTGTCTGTGTTCCCGTAAAAGATTCTTGGCCGCATTTGTGTGCTTCAGAACATTCCCAGCATTGGTAGGAGGTTCTGTTGTGGTTTCTGTTTGGCAGAGAAACTATCAGAAGAGGCATTGAGTCCCGCCTCAGTTCGCACCACCGGTTTCTGACTAGCAACCACTTTCTGCTTCTCAGAAAATGGCTTCGCACACATTACTGAGCGATGTTTGCAACAATCTCTGAGCCTTTCTTTTCCCTGTTTCCATGACAACAGCATGACATGCCCACCGCCTGCAAAAGAGGGAGGGAGACGAACCCTGTCTCCTTCACTGCACCAAAATGCCTTCTTTCCTCTGTCTACCTCTTTAATCTCCCAGGGAATCACAAGGAGAAACAACAAAATGTCACCAGTTTCTCAACGTTTTTCTTCAGCTTCCTGCAGCTAATCAGAGGAATTGCAATGGTTGCACATTCTTCTTAAAACAAATGAGATCGTGCACGAGCCAGAGCTGTTGTATTCTGCTGGTATCTCCAGAGTTCTGCATTTGGGAGATGCTGAGGTACGTTTGACATATTGAATTCATTGTGCAGTTGGTGGCTCACCATTGCAATGACGGCGGCTCCTGCTCCAGCGAGGGCGCAGATGAACAGGTGGAACGTCATATCCAGCTGCAAGGAGCAACAAATCACACAATATTAATCACTGACACAGAACTGGATGGTTTTAATTGTAACATTCAGATTAGAAAGAATTACAAAGAAATAGCCATTAAAATATCAGTTAATTCTGCTTTCATCCATAAAAATCCTGCATAATGAAGGACCTTTATCCTTTATTATGGATAAAAATTCTGAATGAAGGAAGGAAAATCATGCACTAATTCTACTTCAAAATTAGTGCATAATTTTGAAGTAAATGTTTTATTAAACTAAAGATATAAAAAAAGTCTGGTGTGTTTTTGTATTTACCCCACAAATCTGTTTATATCTTCAAATCTTGAGTGTTATTCTCAGAGGGAGATCATGTCTTTGGTTTGATTTATGCCGTATCCTGCTGTGAAAGTCAACGTAGCTTTAGCCCCGACCTGTCTGCTCCGTTCCTTCAACACAGTCTGCTCATCTGTGTACTGTTTTATGATGTGTCTCCCTCCATTATTGATGGCTAGGTCCGGTTCTGTGCACTAATGCTGAAAGCGAGCAATAAATAACATTTTCTGTCACTGATTCTTTTACCTCAGTAGATCCACACATCCTGTAGAACTTCTCTGATCCAGAACACACAGTTTTTGCTTCAGCAAGTGGGACAATGCCTGAAATAAGCCGTTACAGTTTTATTGTCAGGTGAGTTTTTCTTTTTTATCAGAGCACAGACAAAATCTGCAAAATGTAGAAACAGGTTCCATAAAACAGTTCTCGTATGAACAAGGCGTTTCATTGTCTCTGTGGTGGCAAATTGCTGTTGACACTCAGTCGCTGTGTGAGTGCCTGCTGGTGGTTAATAGGCTGGAATATATGGTACTAATTCTACTATCATCAGCATAATTTGATTTGAAAACATTAACAGCACTTCAGACAAGGTTTTGATGTTTGAGAATTTCAGAGTTGAATATTGGCTTTCATATAAGTTCACTTCATATAAGTGTAGCCACGAGTTAGCTATAGATTTTTCTGATCTAGAGCAGCTGTTCTGGATGCATGATCTACACATGAACTTCAGAAGCTGTGAATAAATCTGAGAGGAGTGAACAGGGTAAAGTTACCGTATTGACGAGGGTCGAGGCACAGCGAAGACCCCTCCAGCACAGTGTCGTTTTGGCAAATATTCCAGATGTTGAAATATATAAAGACCGGAATGGAGGTGAAAGCTGTCACTCCGAGCCAGGCCAGCATGAAGATGTAAGTCAGCATGATGAACTGAAAATGAGCACAGGAAACCAGATAACTTCACTGAAAAGAATATGACATGTTAGTAAAATTATAAATGTGAGATAAGTATTGCTTTTTCCTGTCACGTTTTCAGAACTTCTGCAGCAAAAAGCAGTGGTTTCTTTATGCTCTGGCTTTTAGATTTCTGTTGATTCCCCACTGTTGATTGCATAGAGAATCAGAATGCTGGTGTGGAGGCAAAGGCATCTATAAATAATTGCAGACGTTGAGCACAGTTGCAAGGTTTATGGAGGAAAAACCGAAGTGTTGCACAACTTCGCCCAAAAATAGACGATCATAACGTAGCTCATGATTCAGACAAAAACAGAACTTAACAATCTTGAACCTTTGTCCTTTGTGTCTTGTTGTCCAAGTCTTCTTGATAAAATTAATTTAGTCTCTAATCTCAGTTCCCCTCCTCAGCAGATTGATCTTCTGGGGAGGAGTCGTAATGAGGGACTGATCAGCCAATCAGAACCAGACATGGGTTAATAGGAGAGCGCCGTGCCAATCTAAGCTAAGATGCACAAATAATAGTGTGTTATTTTAAAAACATCAAAATTAAAAAAAGCATTCTGAAAATTTTAAGCATAAGGTGGTTTGCATGTCATTTGTTGGAAATCTTTGGATGCCATTTGCAGAAATAAATTATTTTGGATTTGGATTTAAAACTGTTTCTATAACAGTTTTAAAGATGTTAAAAAAAACACTTGCTACACATGTTTACATGTTTAATCTTCTATTAATTTAGCTAGTTTGAGTGAATTGAAAGGTTGGCTAATTCAGGATTTCTTTGACTTAAATGCTTATACTTTGTGGGTGTTAAGAGCCTTTGGTCTCTGCTGCTGACCTCCAGCTTCGTAAGAAGCAGCTTAGTTTCCTTATACCTTGAATCAGCTCTGCTTCATTTTTCTATTTCTGTCAAATATCAATTTGGTGATGAAACAAGTTTATTTAAAAAATAGCTATCTTTCTTTATTGTCTTCTTTTCAGTTACTATATCTCAAGATGATCTTGATAGGAAAGAACTTGTTGCTTTTTAATCACGTTAATTTGCCTTTTTGTAATGTAAAACATGACAGTGTGAAATCAAGAAATTATAAGCAAGATACAATATTAATACAATACATTAACATTGTGTTCCTCAGTTTGTTCACTGATATTCTCTAACAAACCCTCAGGCCTTGAGAGTAAAGCAGTTAACCTCTGTGTATCCTGAAGCGTGAAGCTCTTACCCAAGCGCTGACACAGCGTCCACAGGTGGTAATCTTGAAGTCTCCATACAGATCCTTAATGGCTCCGCTGGTGAAGAATCCCTCCACCATCAGCAGGATGCCGTAGACGAAGAAAGCCGAAGCAATGCCATAGATCACATATTTGATAATGTCAATCCTGCAGAGTAAATATAGAAAACCATTTTGTTCTTCAAATGACTGTGTCCTACAGAAATTCACAATAACTTCACACAAAGAAAAAAATGGAGCAATAAATACAAACTTTCACATTCTTCAGCAATATTAGAATCTGATTTGAGGGATTCTCAAATCTCTTTGCAAACTGATGTTTTTCACTCACATGGTGAAGACGTCCAGCGCATCCACTGGGCTCCTCACAACCTCAAAGTAGTTCTGGAGGATGGTGACGGTGCCTGACAGGGCTTCGTGCCCGCAGCCGCAGAACAGGGCCACGCCCGCATACAGCAGGATGGTAGCTACCAGGGACGGGTACGGGATGCCGCCCAGGCATTTGATGCAACACTCCAAGCATCCTGAAAGCACAGCCAGGTTCCTCAGTCAGTTGACTGAGTCAGAGCAAAATTCAAGAAGACTTTTCACGCCGGGAGACACGACTTTCCCGACTGCAGGATTTTAAATAATTCAGCCTAACATCACAAATGAGGAAACTCCATCAGAAGGTTGTACACTATGTCTAGGTTCACTGGTTGAGAATCTGCATCATTCAGAGAAAAGTCGAGCAGCAAATATTCGTGCATGGAAAATGAAACTTCCAAGACTAAATCTGAGAATCATTTTCTATGTTTAGAAACAATAATTTTCTGTAGGATAACAAGGAGTGTGGAAAATCTAAAATACCACATTGATAAACAAGATTTGGACAGAGATTAGGATTGACACCATAACGCAAGTCAGAATAAGATCCATTAGTGACAAGAGATGAAAATTACAACAGCTGAACACACACACGCACGCACACGCGCGCGCGCGCACACACACACACACACACCCACACACACACACACACACACACACACACACACACACACCCACACACACACACACACACACACCCACACACACACACAGACACACACATTGTGTAGGTCCTATTCTATTCTATTTTACTCTATTCTACATATTCCCAGCCAAGAATGAGACATTTAATGTCCACTTCTATTTCATGTTTATTACAACATTCACATTCTTCTCAGAGATTCTCTGTAGTATTAAAGATCTACAAGTAATTTAACTTAAGTTTGTTTTGCAATTCTGGAAAAAGATGTTGATTGAAAATTGAATGTTTGATTCTCCCTCGTTTCGTTTTCTAAAACAATCTGTGTTTCTATTAAACTAAAATGAGTGTTTCTTGCATTTAGATGATATCCAATCATAAAATCTTGCAACTTTGTAACATTTTTTTGGTTTTTAGATGCTTGTGGTTCTGATTTTAACATTTGGATCTGTGGTTCTTTAACTGGGTCTAGTTTACATGCCACACAAAACGTGTGAACAAAATGATTCTTTTGTTTGATTTTCCATAGTTTAGAGTTTTGATTTTAGAAATGTAATAATTGTTTTGTTTCATAATTAGTGGCAGAAATAGATAAAAAAGGCTTATTTGGAAAATGTTTTACCTCAGAATATGAACTGAAAATGGAAAAATTACTTTGCAGTTTAAGGACTCTACCCCTATATTTATACTAGGAGATGCCCAACCCTGTGGGCAATGCTGACATTTTACATTGGATGAAATCCCATCCTGAGATTTACATAGAGATCATGACCTTTAACCCTGTTCTTTTTGCCAGGCTTGCCCCCAGAGGACCTGGAGGTGACCAGAGACTGGTTGGCTCCGCTTCCAGTTTGGAGGAGTCCATCTTCGTCCCTGAGAGGTTGGGACTGTAAACGCTGATGTGTGCAGCTGCTATATGAATTGGTTAGATTTATGAGTCATCGCCGTGTCTTTGGGTGTTTGTTTGTGTTTCTGAGTCAGTCATTTTTCAGACAGACAGCAGCAGAAGCTTAACCTATTCCCCGAGCTGCAGCAGAACAAGCCTTGCAAGGCACTGCAGCAAATAAAGCAGCAGACATTTTAATAACACAAACAAATTGGCTTTATGATCAATAGTTAAATGTGAATGCTTTTATTTGTTGGGAAAGAAAACCTCATTTTGCTATTGTAAATTATAGCACAGATAAAAAAGGAACAAATTCAGATTATTTTCAGCATCAGACGTTAATATCAGTTATAGTCACCATCTATCTCTGCAAATGAAGCGTCAGAATAACATCTCTGCTCCTCAACTCTGCTTCTGATTCTCGTGGTAAACCTGAGTGGAATACTGAGTAGCTGATCCGCCTGCCAGGCTGCGCTGAGCATTCAGACGGTTGGTAGGACTCCAGCCTCTCCCAGGGTTCATTATCTGCATCCTCACTCACTGCTGTGCTGTGGAATGTGTTTTCAGACACACTATTTAATTTTTAACTATTTTATCTGGATGCACAGAGAATGTTTGCTTTTCCCAACACATTGTGCAGGTTATTTTTTTTCTTTACCCCAGAATCAACCTGTGACTGTTTTACCAACATGATAGATGAAAGAATGAAGAAAGTTCAGTGCACTTAGCTTCTCTGAATTGTTCCTGGTTTGTTGCAGAGTTTTGATGCATAAATGCTTGCTCTGAATATTTTAGTTGAGGAAAATAAATCCTTGCCAACACCACAGCATGTTCATCTGACTTTTCTGAGTGTCAAAAAGAGTTTGGTTGTTTGGTTTGCAAGTGTTTTGTGGATCTGAAGAAGACTTTATGTGGCAGTCTGTATTGCCTTGAAGCTCAAACCAGTCCTTGCATACACAGAGGATGAGCGCTGTCTGCACAGTGATTCTCCTTGTGTTAACACAGAAATGGAGAGAAGAAGAAGTGATTCTACTAGCCATAATACTCTGCATGTAGTGGAACAGTCTGCAGGTTCTTTAAGGGTGGAAGCCATTGGTTCTCACTGTGAATAAAATGGAGTGCTTCTTCCAAGTTGAGGAATTCAAGAATCTCGTTGACTTGTTCACAAGCGATAATCGATCAGACCCAGAGATAGACAGATTGGAGGCTTCTCTGCAGTAAAGCAGGCGCAGCTGCTTTGGGTTTGGATAAGAAAAGAGCTGAAACAAAATCACAAAACTCTCATTTCTGTGCAACATCTACATTCCAGCCTTCTCTGATAACGATGTTGACCAAATCGAGGAGATATCAGACAAACATAGCTGTACTTCCTCCTTCTATCCTGATCAGCATTTCTTCTGGATGCTTTTGAAGACTTTGGGAATATTTAACTTGGAGAAAATCATAGAGTAGATCCAGAACCCACTGGAAGAACTTTTGTCATTTTTAGCTATTGATTTTATTTAATAGAAAATGTGTTTGAAAGCTTTAATGTGAGAACAGTTTCAGTCGTCACTGAGCTTGTAATTCCATATTTATGGTGAATTAATATTTAATTTGAACGCGATAAGTCGCTTCTGGCTTTACTGAGGGGGGCAAAAGCCCCCCGAGAATCTGTGTAGATCCGCCCCTGTGCCTACCGGAGTTTTTCCTTCTAACACAATTTTGGATAAGAGGATGGATGGATGGATGGATGGATGGATGGATGGATGGATGGATGGATATGAATGATCGTTTAGTTTTATGTTGGCTGTTTAAAATTGTGAATCTGTTTTTAAATCTCTGGTTGCTGTTGGTGCCGTTGTCTTGTTATTTCTGTAATAGTTCTCATTTTAAACATGCCTCAAACATCAGATTGTTTGAAACTCCTCCAGGACAGATGGTGAGTTTGCCACCTCTCTTCTCTCAGCCTCATTACCGGATTTATTGACCCAATGGTGACTCACATGAAGCACGATGGATGCAGCCAATCACATTTGTTGTCCAGTCATCAGAGATCCACCAAAGCAGACATTAAATGTACAAACAAACATCTTACAGGTTTCATGCCTTACAGGTGGATCAAAAACGTGTTTTCTGGCAATGATCTCTTTTTGTGGTTTTTATTTTAGACTTTTTTTCTCACCTGTTCAAGTAGTAGCTGTGATTTTTCTCGTTGAGCATTGATTAAAAAAACAAGACTGTGTCTCTTTATACACTTTGAAGACGTGTTGCTGCAGCCATGCAGAGACAATTTCAACATGATGGGGAAAGAGCGCTCGTATAAAAGATTTATGCCCTGGCCTCAATTGATGTTTATTACTTTTGCATTATTTACATTCCTGCACACAGATTACACCAAGTCAAAAATCGTTCTCTCCTTCGGGTTTAATGTTGCTCATTTTCATCTGAAGCATAATCGAGTCAATTATCAATAATTCATACAGAGGAAAAACAGAAGTCTTAATTATTTTTGCTTATTAAGCTATAATTAAAATAGCCTGTTCTGCATTAGTGAGAGGACACGTTTCCATGGAAACAGTAGAGTGGAGGTACAGGGTGGATGAGCGCAGTGTGTGCATTAGTGAGTGGCTGTAACATGAGTGATGTTTTATTGATTCTCTGCTTTTAATTTTGTGGAATGGAGAACCTTTGGATTCACTAAATACTGAAATATAAAGATAGAATGACCATTTGATTCCCTGATAAAGTTAGATAAATATATATGTTGAATGAGTGCAGCAATAAATAAATGATGCAGAGAAGCAACATTTTCTTCTCTGTATCTCTTTGCTAAGCTTAACTGACCCAAAGTTTGGGCCGATGGAGGATGAGGAGGAGATGCTGGGCGCTTGATCCATAATTTAGGAGCGGCACAATACAACCGCATGGAAGCCTCTCACATGACTTATTCATGCTTTTTGCTTAGCCATGGTAAAAATAAAATATCCCAGGCTATATTAGGGGTCAAGGAAATTACAGTAGATCTGAAAATATGCAAAACATTTTTTATTGTTGTTTTTAACTATTTTCTGTGAACTTTGAGAATTTGGTCCTGCTTATTTTTGCTGTAGATTGCCTTTCCTGTGTACTGAATATCCTGTTAATAATAGTTCAATCAGCTCAAAATTGATTGAGAATAAGTTACATTTAAACATGTCATGGTGCAAAATAAAAAAGATTTTAACATTTTAATTATTTAAACAAAGAACTCTGTGGGATTTGCATAATGCATCCTCACACGATAAAACCTCCCCCAAAAAACACAAACAGGTGTAAAAAGTGAGTTTGACCCTAAAACACCATGGCCCAATCAGCAGAAGGCGTCTGTTTAATACAAAGAGAAAGGATTGCCGCCCCCCTGCACCTCCCACCTTTGCTCCATCTGTCAGTGTCATATCCAGCAGGCAAAAGAAACACACACACCCTCAGATCCTCAGTGACCCAGTCAACTTTTCAGTATTTAAATATGCTTAGAGCTAAATGACGTCTAGCAGAGGGAAGTCGGCTCAGGATGATGGTGGGCTTCATTAACCAAGGATTTACTGTTCCTTTGTGGCACCAGTGCATCTAAATGCTGTACAAATTAAGGATAACACATTATTTTGCATCAGTCTTGATCATTATCATCTCATGCATTGTAAATGTTTCATTTCTTACACAAGAAATTATAAGTTGTATTTGAGAAAAAACTTGAACTTCACAGCAGAATGAATAAAAGTATTTACAGTTTATCCACTAAAGTCTACATCTGACTCCTGATTAGTCTCATCAAGAAAGAACCAGTCAACATTTTTAAATTCATTTCACTGACCATAATTTGTTAAAGCCTTTTTGGAAACCTTTAATCCAGTGTGGTGTGTTCAGGCTCCTTTTTGTGTGTCACGGTTCTAAGCGGATTTTGGCCATTGAGTGTGTAATCGTACAACATTAAATGGCACAAAGAATGATTAGGGTCATGGCTAAAGTTCACAGTGTGAGGTGTGAAAAGGAAAACATGAGTTTGGGTGTTATTTGTTCACCATTACATGAGTGAACACATGAAATGAGGCTCCTTAATTATGGAGAACTTATGAAACTCTGGATAAACTAAAACTAGACTAAACTTTCTAATACTAAATCAGTGTTAGATGATCTTTTGACCTGCACAGTGCGCCAAACACCTGCTAAAATTAAGAGATATTTGCACATTTCACCTCATTTAAGTGCTTTCTTCCAAGTCCCTGTAAAAATTTTCTTTTGGACCGTGGTCTAGTCAAAGATACCTCCTGTTTTTAATTGGTAAAAAGCATTCGGAAGCTCGAATGTGAAAACATTTATCTGCCATTGTTGGTAATTTCAGTCTTGAGTCTGAAGAATGTGGTAGAAAAAAATCACGCATATTAGCAACTATTTAAGATATAACTAGTATAACTTTACATCAATCTGCCTCTGATTGACTGCCAAGTCCTTTATGGCGTCTCGTCCAGGAAGATACATTCTGCTCAGCTTCCTTCACAAAGCTGTTTTTAAGTTTGTCACCTAAATTACAAATCCAAAGTGAGGAATCGTTGAGCACTGAGGAGTTTAGTACCTCTTGCCATCTGAGTGACCTCCTAGCAGACAGGACCTCTGCAGCAGCAGAAAAACCAGCTTCCCTCAAGCTGGAAGGAAAGGAGGAGTCAGATTCCCAGAGACGAAACACAAAATGTGCAGGAAGAGAAATCACCGTAAATAGCTGTGACTGACCCAAAGCAGACTCACTGTTTTGCGCTTCAGGTCTGAGAAACTGTCATAGTGGAGGTTCTGCAGCTTTTAATATTTCATCCCCTTTTTTCTTAACCCTATATAGTAGACAGTTATTTTCAAAGTTCAGTTCCTTCCTTATAAAATTCAGAAAACTTCTGTTGGAGTTGTTTCTTTTCAAACTCATATATAAATTTTGAGTCTCAATTGTCTGAAAGCACCTTTTGAAAATTACAACCTTTAAGCAGGTATTTAAGCAGGTTTTCATGGGAACAACTCATTTTTTCAACTAAAAAGTACTTTTTACCTCACAAATGTAGCACCATCTAAGGAGAAATGAAAAGGAATGCAGCTAATCACCATGTCTTTAATTAATTGATTACAACTTATTGCTTTTTAATCAAACCATTTATTCACAAATGCAGCAACATTTTCAATTCAGAAACCCTTTTTGATGCGAAATTTAAAAAACAAGATTTTATTGCTTTTAATCAGTTATTTAGTCAATCAACCGTCAGACTGGTGCAAAGTTCTTCTCTACACATACAGCTGATCTTTGCTGGAACTTCTTTAGTGCTCTGGGGACGCTGACATCAGCGGTGGGGACGTGTGTGCTGCTGCTACATGTTTAGCATTGAGATGCTATTTCAGGCTTGAATAGCTGTGCTGATAGGCTAACTCCTTCCAGCACAACATGAACACAATAGTCTTTTCCAGTGTTCCAGCATAACAGCTTAGAAGCAGAAATGAAGCCCAGTGGGTCTCGAGGAGTGGCTTTGTCATCTATTACTGCTGTTAGTGTGTCAGATTTATGGGTGTACCAAAAACGCACCAATATAAAGGCGTCATACCTTTACATAGGGAAAAAAAGGGATTAATTGCATTAAAATTGTGTATATGTTCAAATCTATGTAATTAGCAGAAATAAATGTGGGTAGAAATGTGAAGTCTGGGCATGAATGGGGAAGGTAACCTGAATGTCTTCAGTTTGAAAAATCCAATCTGATCCTACTAGAACAATGCACTTAGCAGAAAAAACAGAACCAGTAGTAGAGAATATCTAATCATGTTTGTTTGGTTATGATTAGCTGGAACCACAATGCATCTAATCAGACATGATTGCTGGTTATCAGAAGAGTTATGTATGGGGGCAGAGAGGCAGTGGGTCGGTTCGCGGAGTTAAAGGGAAAGGAGGGTGTGGAGGTGGGGGGATGGTGGATCTGTGTCAGTGTGAGGGTATAACAGTATAACATGCTTGTCTCGTTGCTTTCCTTGCTCCTTCTTGTGCCGCTCCCCCTCTCGCTACACACCATTTCTCCTGTAGCGAGCGGCAAGCGCTCTTTTTCTTTCCTGCTCCCCCATCTCCTCTGCGCATGTTAAATCAACCAGTATGGTTGCCATGTCAACCCCAGCGCGAAATCTGAGAATAGAGTGAGTACTTCAGAGCCATGACCCACTTTACTGTATGTCAACAAATTCAGTGGTACAATGGTGAATGAGACGCACTACACACACAGGAGCCCTGGGGGCCAAAGGGCCGATGACGGCCAGGTCCAAAGGCCCAGCGAACAATTTCCTCTTTTTCTCCTCAGAGATACTTTAGTCAGAGAAAAACTGCATGCCTGATAGACTGGGGACGTTCTTTTGTTTAACTTCATTCCAGGAACTAAGCGATAAATGTAAAAAAAAAAGCAAAGCAGAAAAAAACACTAGATATTTGCGTGAAATGAGGTCAATATCTTGTGAAGCAAGAAGGAATGTAGGAATTTCATGACAAAGCTGCAAAACAAAACCTTATTCTGCTATTTCATATTCTCAAGTTTATCTGTATGGGAGCTTTAAATCTGCAACGTAAACTTTACTAAAGCATACCAATGCTTTAGTTCTGGAGTATTTTTATTCGACAAACTACGCAGGACTTTAGTGGTTATGTCACTTGGCTTTGGATGTTTTTTTGTTTTTTTTGTCATATGCTTTTGGTTGTGTGAATCTCATTGGTGTCGACAAATATTATTATACTACAGCAATATTACAGTCATGTTTATGACCACCAGCAGATGTTGAATCAAGGATTTACAGTACAATCAGTTGTTTTGGCACAATAAGAAGTCGTCATGATGTTTTCAGAGAAAAGTCTGAAAAAAGGAACAATAGGAGGAAGTCCCCTGACTTCTTCAGGGCCGGACAGGTTAGGACTCCAAACAATGAGACAGGGAGGAGTGGACCCAAGACAGAAGATTTACTTTATAACACGGCCAAAAATTGATAAATACTGCTGCTGTGCCCTGACCTGACCTCAGTTTGGCCAGGATCCCCGCTGCTCCACAGACTCTTTATAATAGTCTGAACATTTGGCAGTGAAACAGCTTTATTGGATTTATGGATGTTCCACAAATCTTGAGATAACATGATGCTGAAGTCTCTTCAAGAGATTTTATTTATAAATCTAAAATGCTTTGACTTTACGAATCAGGATGGATCAGTTTGTGGTTATTTAAACATATTCTAACTAAATAATAAATACTGTTTTAGTGCTTAACATCAAACTGAGCTTAACCCTTCAGAGCCTGATAATCTAAAGCTCAACCTCTATAGACCTTATTTACTGACCCATAATCACAATTTATACATTTTCACAGGTTTTTAAACTTAAAAAAATGAAAGTCACTTACTCAATGACTCTATTAAGGAATTTAAAAATATATATTTTTTGTTACATTTCACTTAATCAGATGTTATCTGAAAATAAATAAATTCATTTGTGATGGTTTTAAGTATGAGAATCTGGAAATTCATTCATTTTATTTACTCAATTTTCTGTTTGTCTATTCATATGAAGACCTGGAAAATCAACTGTAAAGTTTTGAAACAATTTCAATCAAAATCTCCTGTCCTTCAGAATAATGATAAAGTTATTCTCTAATAACAGAGCAACAAATGCCTGGATGTAGCACAAGGTTTCAAACTTGCATAACATACTGATTATTGTTGTGTTAGCAAAATTTTGATCATTTGGATCAAAACATCAAGTTTGGGTTTTGAGTTTCCATATGGCGTCTATGATGGATTCACCAGATTAGAAAGTTTCCCTTTTCCTGGATTTATAAAAAACTAAAGAGAGTGAAAGGGAGATTTTGGGGTTACAGACATTGACTGGAGAGGATTTTCATGAATCAGCTTCGCACTTTGGGTGTGGTATCTGTGAGACATGCGGCAGAAGACTGCAGATGGGGTCGTTGCTGCCATTTTGTTGAAAAACTCAGAAGTGGCAGAAACAGAAGATATTAAGAAGACAACTGGAGTCTCTTTTACAATTAAAACTTATGAAGGAAGTGATGCAGTTTTGTTTTCAGAAAGAGGAGAGAGAGAAGCAGAGTGTGGAGATCGCTGCATTGAAAACAGTTTGAGTTTTATGCAAGACTAAATTTGAAACATTCTTAAAATTCTGTGAACTTTTCTAAAGTGAAGCTACACTTTTGTAGGATAAAATGACATGTTGTGTTTGTTTGGTAGAGTCTCTATTTTAGGCTGATAAAAATATCAATAAGGTCTTTGATATGTATCTGATGCCAAGTAAGAATCCTCATCAAACCTCTGAAGCAGAAGGACAAGCTGTGCCTTGTGGAGCAGCTTCTTGGCTCAGGCTGGGCTAACAGGTGGGCTTTTCTCTGTTTTTCCACTGAGCCTCAATCAGCACACTGACTGGATACATTTTCAAAACTTCCCTTTGGGTTATTTGGGACCAGTTTTATTCCTCATGTTGTAATTTTTAAGGGGTTCCTTGGAAAATGAATCATGTTAGCCTCATGTTTGTGTTTCCAAAAGGTTGCTGCTTTGCTTCCCTGTGGTGTCTGGACACTTTCATGTGTGGACTGCACCCCTACTGTCGGCCAGCAGCTCAATGAGCAGAACCCACCTGGTGCATCTGACTCATAATCTGAGATTTGCAGCCTCAGAAGAGGAAGACAGAAGGGAATTAGCGGGCAGTGAGTGCACTCAGTGACACCCGCAACTCATCAAAATGGAAGCAACAAGAAATTCAAAATATGTTTTAGAAATTGATTTTCTCTTTGTGTGGGAAACTTCTTTTAAAATAATCAAAGGTCCATGTGATCCAGTACTTTCAGACTCCATCTCTTGTGTCTCACTTACTTGTAAGTGAGTAACGACTGTTATAGTGGATTACAGGATTTTACAGAAAGATGGGCGTGAAATCAACATGGACAGCCTCAGTCTTCATCTCGCCTCTTCACTGAAGTCATTCTGTTCGTGTGGCCTCTTCAAAGACGAGAGGATCTGTTAGTCACTGCTTTAATGTCAGATGCACCAAGTTTCTGTCTAATAACCAGAGGCCTTTTCAGCTCATGTTTGAAAGCTGCTTTAAGTTGATACAGTAGTTAAGTGATAACAGGATATTAAAAACTTTTGATCGCTTTTTTCTTCAAGCTTTCATAGACCTGGATTTTAGTAAATCCAGGTCTATGAATTGAACACCACTGAACTGAATGTGTTGTTTTGTGTCATCACTCCTGGATCCATATGAAGGATGTCAGTCTGAAGGAGTCAAATGTAAGATAAAGAGCCAAAATGAAGATTAATAAAGTAAATGCATGTAAAGAAATAACACATTTCTTCATTTTTGTTTCTATAATTAAATTTATGATACCAAAGGATTTTGTCATCCATCAGATTCATTTTATCACCTCCATGAACAGGTGATAAAATTACCTGTTTTTTGTTTAAAAAATAAATTAATCATAATGAGACTTTGACCTGATTAACTAATTTCAAAGATTTGTCTAATTCAATTTTAAAATGTTTTATTATTTTAAATAAATTATAGATCTCTATATGTGATTATGTAATTCAGGAAGAACAACCATATGCCACTTACATTTGGTCTGTAATTTACAGATATTTATCCATGGAGCATTGTGACGATAACAGGTTGATTTGATTTTGTTTATTTTTAACTACCTTAGAAATTCTGGTCTCTCTCAATGAGACTTTAGCCTGAATATTAATTATAATAATAATAATGTTATAGATGCATAAAGGCAGGCGTTTCAGCGTTTTTGGTTTTGGGTAAAGTGTGTTATGTTGACTCTCAGTCTCTTGCACAAAGCCACTCCAGAATTGTTCTGCCTCGATATTTCTGTCATTCCTGCGACTCCTGGAGCCTGTCTTTCTATTTTATGTTCACTCAGTGTGTTCACACACACACACACACGCACGCACACACACACACCCACACACACACTCCCACACCCACACACACCTTATCCTCTATTTGCAGTGTTGGTTTGATTCTGCAGCTCTATATTCTGCCCATCTCACTCATTCGCAGACGCTGTGAACTATTTCTGCATAACTGAACTGTAATCAGCAGGAGTGGGCAAATAGAAAATCAGATGATGAGGACAGGTCTGTGGCAGCTGCTGCAGCTCCTGTGTGATATAGAGGAGAGGGAATGGAGGAGGGGAGCAAAACACAAACATATGAAGCCATGCCTGTCACATGAAGTCGGTTTCAGGAAGGGAGAGGGCAGGCACCAACAAAGGTGTTTTTGACGTGACATGTCAAGATTTCCTTTGTAATACTGACATCGTTTTAAATGTTTCACTCCATGAAGCAATAAATAATCATCTCCCTTCCCTGCCTTAAAGTTTTCTGACAATTCACTAAATCATTCATGCTGGGAAAGTGGTGGGGTTTCGTGCAAAGCAAACGTTGCTCCTGTTTTCAGTAAATGAAAGAGCCAGCTCTTCCATTAAATCAACAGTGAGCACTGGAAAGCATTGCAACACTGGAGACAAAGAGCGGAACCAGAGGCTCGGTTTGGTTCATGTTTTTCTCTGAGCCGTTACGACAAGCATGAAATCCTCATGGAGCACACAAAGGCAGCCGCGCCGCGGCTGCAGCCGTTCACGCCCCTCTGGCGACCCAAACAGCTCACACAGACATGACACCCAACAAAGAACGCACCGCAAACAGCTGCCCACCTCTTCACCAGCAACACAATCTCCTTTTCATTTAAAGCCTTACCTTTCTGGGTCTGCCCCTCGTCCAGGTCTTCTTCCATGCTGCTGATTTAGACTAACTGAAAAAGCCTGCTTGGATTGAAGGCTGGAAATCTGAATTATATCAGAGATAATCCACAGAAGACTTCCTCTTTGCTTCTCTTGTATCACTTTCCTGCTGCCTCTGTGTCTCTAGTGGACGCTGAGATTGGCTGTCAGCTGTGGTTTCTGTCAAGTGTCTGGGTGATGCAAAGAAATCAGTGAGTCTTTGTGGTGCTGTCCACTGTGAGCCGCCGTGGCAAGTGCTGAAAACCTCCCTGGTCCCTGGCGGAGGGAGAAGAGGAGGAAGAGGAGGTGGAAGGGGGCTTGGGCTGAGCAGAGGGTGGTCTTTATGAGGCAGCAGAGAGAATGTGGAACAAAAGCCTGTTTCTGAGAGTGAACCCGTTCCTGGAAAATGTGGAGTTAGAAAACTGAGACATGCAGAAGGTTTAGACTGCTGAGACCCTCAGCCTGTGTCATGTTCTCCGTCATGTTGAGTTTGTTTGAACATTACTTGGTTTAAACGCCCCTGGATTTCCAGACAGAATGGTTACACCCATCATCACCCCACTCCCCCTCACCCCCACCCACACACACGCATACACACACTGTAGCTCTGCTGCATTAACGCATTCCCACCCTAAATGAGGGAGGGGGCAACTGATTTTCAAATAGGATTTTCCTAATCTTGTTAGTCATACTGATTAAATTAGACAATCACCACGTAGCTTCACTAAGATGTTTTTTCAAAGAAACATATTTTATTTCCACCTTCAGTGATCTGAAGGCGAGGAGAGGCCAGTTTGTTTAATTGGAACCTGCAGTGATGTTTTCAGTGCTGATTTAAAGGAACCAACTCAGAGCAGTTCCATGTTATGAGATGTTTTTCTAGAAACCCTGAAATGTTGATGTACAGGAAATATTTAACCCACCTGGAGTCCAGAGCAAATACTCTTAATTACTCTTTATACAGTCAGAAAAAAAATTCTGTCAGAAGAATAAAACTAAAGATTTTACCCAAAATCAAGATTTACCAACCAACGTTTCACATTTAATAAATAATTATTTTATTATAAATAAGGGTGATATTAATTGCTTATTGGTTTATTTAATCAAAAATATAAAACAAACAAATAAAAAATACAGATAAATGATTTGAAAGTAAATAATTCTAAATTATTTTCTGTTGTTTTGAATTTCTAAGTGAGCAAAATCAAGATAAAATGTAAGTTTCTGAATTTGACAGTCATATTCAGAAACAATTTATGATCATAGCAGTTCAGGGTGAATTAAAACATTCAGGGATTGGAGAAAATTCAGGATGCCACTGGAATGGGAAAGAAAGCTGTTTCTGCTAAGAGGTCAATAAAAGGGCATGACCCGCAGAGGTCAGACTGAGTGCAGATGTGAATTAAACAAGATGTTCTATCTGTTAGTGTGAATATTGAAACGTTAAACATCTGCAGTGAAATCCTAGTTTAAATCACACATGATGTAGAATCCTTAACTCCAGACAAAACTAATACATGTCAGAAAAACATGAATAATCAACTTTCATGATTTGTGAAAAATGTAAAATTGCAAAATCTGTATTTCTAACAATGTTGAGTGTATAAGAGCTTATGAATATACTATTCTATACTTTTTCTGTTGTTAGTTTGTGTCCAGGATGTGTGCGGTCTGCAGATTCCTGGACTAGGCTCTTCAGTTTTCTGTTTCTTGTTTTCATTTTATATTTACATTCAGCAGAATCTACAGCAGATTTTGAGTCTGAATTAATAGAAATGGATTAATGTGATGTTGGGTCTGCAGAAACAAAGCATCCAATCTGACATGCACATGACTTTCACACAGCTGTTGCTTTGCTAAAAGACAGACGCCCAGTCCCAACCTTTGTCCTGGATAACTACAGATCAGCTTATTGTTGCTTTGTTAATGGGGATGAGAGATTTGCTGCGTGGAAATGGGGGAGGGCTGTGGTTCTGTGGGGGAATCTTAAGCTTCCAAAGCTCCAAAATATCCCTTTGGCCAGTCATGTTCACACACACACACACACACACACACACACACACACACACCCTCGCTAGCAGAGATTCTTCTGCTCTGGGTGCCATGAAGCTGATAGGAAAACTCAGCAGATGGTGAAACACTTTCTGAGGGCATTTTAAGGCACTGTTGCTTTCTAACATTCAAATTGTCTTTCTCTATTTTCATCACAGATCCGATTTATTTTAATATTTTAACATGATTTAAGGTCTATGTTTTCTATCTTAGATTAATGTGCTACATATTATTTCATAATAGGCTCCTTGAAAGCCTAAGTTGCTGGTTGTGCCTATTACCAACAGAAGGAACCAAAGAACCTCGCACTAAGCTTATTAATGTGTCCTGGTCGCTCTCCACTATGGGCTTTCCAGTTGCCATAGCAACCAGGCCTGAGATATTGCCTAGTTGGAGACACAAGTTGGTGCAGGATAAAGATAAACCTTCTGCTGTAACTGTTGTGTGAAGCAGCTTATCCCATTTGTCATTGTTAGTTTTCACAATATGATTATTTTCCGAAGGGGAAGTTTGACACCAAGGAGCCGGATTCAGACTTTCACCGTCCCTCATCTCCAGAAGTTAACCAGCGTCGGACTCCTCCGTTTAAGTGCTGATGTGTGTTCACAGCCAGCCAGGCTGAGGGAAATCTAAAGGTCCTGAAATATTAAGGAGATCAGTTTGTAAAAAAACAAAAACCACATATTGTCATTAAGCCAGAAGGGCCGGCTGCCTGTCAGATGGACAGAGAAAATCAGATATTTTCGCACACCTATAAAGCCACAGATATCCCCTCTTTCCTTGACATTAAATCAAACTGAACATGTCCTGTTTGTGTCGGTTCGGATTACCAACGTGATTAATAAAAAACAAATCAGGAAAAATGTAAAGACTACAGTTGTCAGTGAAAAGCTGACATCTAATACTTGATGTAAAAACAATTTTAAATGTTTATTTTAATAGTTCAAGCACCAAATATACCCTAGCATGTATTGTACGTACAGTGGAAACTGACTTGGTACAAAGCAGAAGCTAACATCTGGCCTTCCTTATTGTCTTGGGGTTCAACCAAATACCACCAAAGAAGATGAATGATGCTCCTGGATTGATTGTTTTACAAACGCCAGCCAATAGCGTGTCGAGGTATTTCAGCTTCGCAAACTGCATTTTCTGTCAAATATTTTAGGAATGCTGTATACAAACCCACAAATAGGCAGAATCTGTGAAGAATTAAGGGCTTAGATTGAAAAATATCAAATGTCACCCAGAATCTCTTTAAAGACAATAACAAAAACAATATTGCCCACTCATTGTTTTTTCATGATACTGGATATGTTAGCGAGAAATACCCTTTAAACATATAAACATAAATTCTATTATAAGATCTTGGATATTTTAAAATCTCAAATTTGTGATAATTCTCAAGTTTGTTATTTTTGCAGGATGTTTAGTTTATCACTGACCAATCAGGTGCATTTTATTTGCTTTAGTGGAGCAGAAAAACACTTTTCAAGTGGATGACATTGCAGCTCAGCAGGCTGGGCTGCCTGAGTGGGATTGCCCCCTGCAAACGGCAGCCCAGAGTCAGCTGAGGATGTGGAGATCATATCATCACAGCATTGTTCTATCTCTCTGTTGAAAGCTCGGCTCTTACACCACAGGAGAGGCCAGGCACTCTGCCAGAAACACTTATCATCCTGACATCCATTTCTCACTGGCTTCACAGCTCAACTGTACTTTACACCAAGCTTTCATGAGAGCTCAGAGGTTTGGGAGCAGAGAAGGCATCTTAGTCCAAGTGACTGTGAAAGGGTTTGGCACCAGAAACAGTTTAATCTGAACCAGTCAGTGTGCAGAGTCGAGCTCTTTTGTCAAAAATCACACTTGTTTCTTGAAAAGCTCTTGAATCATAAATAATTTGAATGTCACCGTTGAAAATTAATTGTATTGATTGTTTGGTGTCCACTGAGAGGAAACGGCATGTCTATACTCCCAGAAAGAGCTTCAGTGTTTTAAAGGCATTCATTCATTCACCGTGCCAGAGAAAACCCTGCTGGGTCAAGAACTAGAAATTCATGGAAAAAGTCACTATGCAAATCTTTTGTAATTTTAAATATGTTTCTTATATCTGTAAATATGAGTAAAATAAGCATTATTCTGCTGCATCTGTCTCATCATCACTAAATGATTGAAAACATAAAAGGCTCTGATCAGACTGATTTATGCAACCAGTAGCGGTAGACAGAGCTGTAAAGGTGACCACTCCGCATTCTGAAATGTTTTGCACAATACATTTGATGTATCGCTCTATAATGTCACTTTTTTATTTTAAACATAAATGACTTCTTGAGCTGTTTCCTCACATCATTTGTCCATTAAAACATACACATCAAACCATTGAACTTTGACCTAAGGGGCTGGCTGGCCAGTACAGTCATAAATTAAAATAAGCATCCGATGAGGCTTGTTTTTTTGTTTGTCAGATTAAAAACATCTTTTGTAAACAATAACATTTAAGTTGATATTAAAAGACTTTTCAGTAATAAGTTCTCAATTTTTAAACAGTTTACTTATTGGTCTGATTTAGTCTTCTAATTTCAAATGTCATATTGTTTTATTAATTGTATGTAGAAAATTTTCATAATTAACAGAATTATAGGCTTTCAAACGTCCATCTGTGTTTGAAATTAATTTATAAAATGTGTTTTTCCTACTGATAAAGACTCTAAAATAAATGGGCTTTTTAGCAATATTCTAAATTATAGAATGGGTCTGCAAATTTGACTATTCATTCTTCATATTTGTCACACATTTTCATTGGGATTCTAGATTCTAACACATTAATTTGAAACATTTTTTAAACATTAGTCTGCATCTCTGGCTGCTTGTTTTGGACGTTGTGCTGCTGGGAGAAAAGGGAGAAAAGGTCTCAGTCCTCTGGTTTCTTCCTCGACTGTCCTGCATTTATCTCCATCTGCATTTATCTGCCTCTGTCTTTCCTCTCATCCTGTCCAGAACTCTGTCCGTGCTGAAGAAATCATTTCTATAGCATGACACTGCCACTACTACGTTTAATGATGGAAAGGATGTGAGCAGAGAAATGAGCCGCTGTAGTTTTGTGCCATAGAATTTGAGTTGAAGCTCAAACATTTAGTTTTAGTCTGATGCGAACAGATCACCTTTTCCTGCTGTTGTGCCTTTTCTCCTTCCATATTTAGATGATGCATTGCTCCAGGAGGTATTGAAATTCTGGGATATTTTTATGCAACAAAACTGGAAAAGTGCAAAGGGTATGAATATTTTTGCATGCAGTTTTGGCCCTTACATTGCCCTAATTGGTCAAAATTGTCTAAACACAGTGTGGATACTTTCAATTTCCAAATTTAAAAAGATTAAATGACAATTTTAGCTATTTTGTAGCTCTCCTTGATGTTGTGTGTACATGTTTAATGAAAAACACAGCACAGCTAACTTTTTCCAAATCTCATGTAAAATGTCCTTTAAGGAAATAAAACTCTGACATGGCAGTTGTGTTATCATGGTGGAAGGAGTTATCGTCCAACACAGTTAGGAGCTTGAATCACTGCTTTATGTGAAACATGCAGATTTTTGAGAACATTTTATTTATGAGGACTAAATAACATTAAAAGTCTTTAGCCTTTATGTCAGAAGCTGTCAGAGCGAGATGGTCGATCATCCTGATTCTGGCTTTTTTGGAGATTTATTCTTCTTCTTGTTTTCAGTGTTTGAGTGGCATGTCTTAAAAAAGGGGGATAGCTGCAAAAGAAAAAAAAATAAACATCAGTGAACTAACTCTGCTGGTTTCAATATATTAATAGATTTCATGGGAATTAATTGCACCAAATGAATTCGAACTGGATTAGATCAATGGGTTTATTTTTTTTTATTTTATGGTAATTAAATAAGCAGCTGGTTGGGTGGCTGACGTGAGGGAACAGTATTAAATGAACTCAGTTATTTCTTTTAAAATATCTATTGAGAAAAAAAATAGTGTTTCTGTACAAACCTGTATAAACTTCCAAGGTTCCATAAGAATAGTGTCAGTGCAGGTTCATTTATGAACTACATGCACCGTTTTATTTTTCTAATAGCTGCTGTCAAAATGACCAAACAATGCTGCCACCTACTGGTACAAACACACAACGCAAACAAAGAGGCTGTGTATCATAAAATAAGCCACATTTCATTGTTTGTTTTTCAAACTGTTTTATAACTAAAGTAATCATTCTTTGACATAGTTTCACTGCGAGATTATACTTCATCAATTCTGCAAATCAGACATGAATATTCACACTGTGATGCAGTGAGCGTGAAAGGTTCACCATTGAATTTCTGACAGGTTGGTTCACTTTTATCTCCTTGTAGGAAACAGGAGCTCCTTTCCATATTGACGAGTCTGAAAAAAGAGAAAATACAGATATGGAACAATGAAACTAAGTATATTTGATCCGTTATTAAAACACATGGAGTCCTCATTTTTATTTGACTACAAAGAAACAAGAAACTAAGAATATCTATAATAATCATGAGACTTTGCACATTGCAGTGGCATGGTGTGGACAATCCATGCTCAGTGCTGCAGACATTCACCATGACTTGACTCAGAATTAGATGCAGATTTTTTGTTTTCATAAGACTTCTTTAAAATCCTTCTGATCTGTTAGGGAGACAGACATTTATTATTTTCTAAGACAAAATATGCTTTTCATATTATCATAATATGTAAGTTTCATAATGTATCAAACTTTTATATCCATCTTAAGAGGGAAAAAGTGAGCAGAAATAGTTGCATTACATAAAGAGTTTTTAAAAATATAATTTCATGTTGTGTAGTTTTTCAAAACTGCACAATTATTTAAAGATTATAAACAATTCCTGCACATTTTGTCTCCAATGTTGTCAATTTTGGTGAAAAAAATAATACTTTAAATACTTTAGCTTTATCTAAATGCCATACAGAACAAAACAAGAACTATCTGAAAATATAATTTTACCACTTGCTGGTTTCTGTCACGATTTCAATCTAATAATATTAACTGTTAAAAAGCTCTAAAGTTTGACTTCTTCCATCGCTGGATTACAAAAAAGATGAAATGTAAATAGTTAAAGGACAAATGTCATATTTTGTAGCCAATATACCTATAAATACTGAAGGGAAATTAATCTTTCTATTGTTTGTATGCAGTTTGTCCATTTTAAGATCATTTCTGCCTCAGAATAAACAGGAATGTGGAGCTATGAAAATATGATGTAGATTATTCTGCATGTGAGCTCTGACCAGAGTGTCTGGAAAAGAATGGCAGCAGTCTGGGGAGAAACTTTACATCTTTTTTGTGTTTATAGTTTTTGTATTCATGCTTATAGCATATAAATAACTGCAACAATAAACAAATATGCAAACAAATAATGAACTTCCTTTATCTTAGGCGATGTGACTGTCGTCTTCTACCAGTTCATCTAAGTTGTGTGAAAACCAACTGCTGCTGCCACCTTTGAAAATCTAATCTAAAAGACCTGATGACCCATGAGTGACCCACCGGTGGGGAGAGACTCGTCTGCAGCTGTGTGTTCCAGCTGGCTGCTGTCGCTGCTGACTTGTGCTCTCCTCTGGTTGGAACTGATGTCTGACTCGGCCATGATCCCTGCAGCTACCAAACTGTTCCCGAAAGACCGTGATGATGTGGTGCGACTCAGTGAGGAGTGCTGTGACTGCTGACCCTGGACATCTGTGACACTGAGAAGAGAGTGAATAGTTGGTCATCTGTTGTCTTTCTTCTTTACTTTACTAAGAAGTGATTTTGTGGATGTGACACATTAATTAGATTTAAATACAAAAACACATCAAAGAGCAACATCATAAGATAAGATGAGTTGAGTTGAGTTAAGTTAAATTGAGTAAGTTAAGTAAGTTAAGTAAGTTAAGTAGGTTTAACTTACTTCTGACTGGTCGGCTTCTGATTGGTCAGCATATTGTAAATATCCTGCAGCAAAGTCTCAGCTGCTCCTGGTTCACAGTGTATACCTCCATAGATTGCTTCCTTCGATAGCTCCAGATTCTTCTTCTTCAAAAACTGGAGCAATAACAATTTTGAGCACAAATAGTCCAAGAAAATATTACAATGACTTCTCATTAAAAATATACATTTTAAGTTGTTTTATATTGATAATATTCCTATTTTAAAGGTTTTTTGCATGTATATTTGATCTATTTTACCCACGTGCTAACTGGATGTGAAAAACAGCTCGTTATATTTTTAGATTTTAATAACTCTTACCTTCTGTATCCGGCTCCAGTTCTTCTGCTTGGAAGAAAATGATACTCCATTGTTAAATGATAATATTGAGATGTCATGGGGGTAATAATGAGAAAATATCTCGGCAACCAGGTAACCATTAGACAAATCCCTGGAAGAGGAGGAGAGGACATCATTAAAATGAGTTGTGGAAGGAATTAAATGTCCATTAAAAGAATCAAAATATGAATCAAACACATTCATTTGTAAATGCAAAATTCATTCATTAAATAATATCAGTAATGAATGAGATACATGCTGCCTTTATTTAAACAAAAACATAAATCTTTTATTTACTTAGAGATAAATATTCACTAATTTATTTAAGCATAAGACTGTGATGTATTAAATAAGAAGAAAACTATTATATTATTTTATAGTCAGATCTTCTCAGGTTACAGCTCATCAGAACAGCTTAAAAACTCTTCTGATAATATCTGTACGCACAGGAAGGCTGACATTTCTAGAGGTTTTGGAAGAAAGAAACTGCATTATTCATCATGAAGCAACTCATTTTAAATAAAAGTTACCATGCATCCAGATGGCGTTATTTACATTTCATCAGCTTGGAGCACATATTTTTGTAAAACTATATTATCTAAAAGTGTAGTTATTGATTTACCTCCGTAGATTATTTGGCTGAAATGATAGTTCCAGATCTTGGAGCCACTTGATGACTTCTCTGTCAACTCCTGTCGCATGACCCTGAGAATAAGACATGTTCCTCAGAAGAAGATGAATCAAGATGAGCTCTTTGACACCGCTAACATTTACTCCACCAGCAGTTAAACTGTCCCCGAAATGGCCTTTTTCTGTTTGTCCGTTTCCATAGTAACCAACCTGGCTCCTCGTTCTCGGCTTAACCTCTGCTGCCATCTAGCGGATAATTAACAGTTTTGAAGGGAAATATAAAGCAAAGCGTTTCTGAATGCTATTTTATATTCAAAGGTATAATATAACCATTAAAAACAATGAGATGTTTCAGTCTAAATGTTTATTCTTCAATTAATGTTATATAAAGGTTATTTATCAAGGTAACATAAACAAAAAAATCATGAGTGCACAATAGTGCATCATAAATCATAAATCATCAAGTAGTGTTCAGTGCTTACAACTTCAAATAAAAGAAACTTGCTCATGTATACTGTAGTGTGTTATTATTACATGAAAACCTCTTCAAACAATATTTTTCATTATAAAGTGCTTGTGTGGTTTTAGTTGCTTGAACTAACAAGGCATCAAATACATGTGCAGAACAGAAATGAAGTGATTTTTACCTTTTCATAGCATCTGGTAGGATGACAATAATCAGACTAGTGACCCCTAAAAGTTACAGCAGCAATTTCCTTCACATTCAGAAACCTTACTGTTTATTCACATACACTCCCAGTCAGAAGTTTCATACATGCATTGTGTTTTCAACCATGATTATTTTACACACTTAAAACTTCAGAGTGGTTTTAAAAACATAAACTGGGGGCTGAAGTTTGAATTATTTGATTTTCTGTAATCTACTCACGGTAAAAATTAAGATTCACCCAATGATGCTTGGATACATGTTCTTTAGTGATTTGCAGGGAAACCATTAATAAGAATCTGACATGATTCTGGTTAGATATTTAACCATTCTTCTTTTTAGAAATGGGAAGGTTTGTTTTATTTTTCTTTGTATGGACCCTGCTTCAAGCATAGTGCCTGAATTATTAGTAGAGCTGCGGCTGCGTTATTTTAAAAATTATTCAGCCTGTTTTATGTATTACAAAGCTGGTGCTGGTGTGTGTTTTAGGTCACTATCCCATTAGACTCCCCCTGTTGTGTCCAATTTTCACTCTTCTCAATCACACTGCCCAGCTAAAATGAAAGACATGAGTACATGGACAGGAACAACCAGCACGGCTCCAGCCTGTCAGTAAGAGGAAAAAGCTAAAAGACGAGTGTCACTGTCCAGAGTGAAGCATGTTTGGCATGGACTGACCATGAAAGACTGTCTACAGCTAGAGGGTCACAACTTGGACATAGTTTGCATTTGCTGCTCCCACATTTATATGACATTGATTCTGATAATAGGTGGCTGTAAAGTTCTGAGCTGAAGTGCATCTTCTGGTAGGTTGGTGCAGTTGGTACTTCCTTTATTCAGTGTCTGTACTGTGTCTGGTTGAAATAATCCCTTATGGTGTGTTGGGACCACAGCATTATGGCCAAACCGGTTCTGATGTGTTTAGATTAGTTAAAGGTTTATTTCATAGAGTCCATTTAGGCACACGTTGTCTTGGTTATTGGTACTGCAGGTAGTTCTTGAGCCTGTTGGGAAGAGGAAGGTGAGAAAGAAGGTGGAGTCTATCGCGGCCAACGCAGCTTCTGATGCACTGACGGCACATCTGGCTCAGCAGGCGCGGCGTAGCTGTGAAAAAAAAAACACAAAAATCTGACCTGAAAATTGTAACAAATCAGGAAATGATGAGGTTTTCACTGGAAGTAGCCTGGATGTGAGGAATCATGAAGCCAAGTTGAGTCGTACCTTCGTAGAGCAGCAGGAAGCCTTCTGTCAGACTGCTGGGTGGAGCCACATCTACTGGCCTCTGAAACTCTGTGTTTCTGGCATTAATATCAGCCCCAAAGTCCAGCAGCAGCTTCACCACGGCTGTGCAGTCCTTTTCTGCTGCCGCGTGTAGCGGCGAATCCAACGATTTGCCTTTCTGAACGTTTGCACCTGTATGAAGAAAAAAATTATGATCTGAGATCAGGTTGAGGTCATGTGCAGCTTTTTCTTCATAACCATTAAGTTCCAAGCTTCGGATTTCTGTGTGTTTTTATGTAAATCTACAAATTCACCACATTTAACATAAAATCCTTTAACCCTGAGAACCTTTTCATCTCATTACCTTTAATTGAGAGTAATAAGATTATAAGCATGAACAGTCAGCTGAAAATAAGCTGTACAATATGTTGTGTGTGGATTGTTTACCAACAGCCAACCATTCTCTCCTATTCCTTCAAATTGTACTTGTTCATATTTTACAACAGAAGATAATTGTACAGTGAAAGAAAAATGATGTGTGATTTTCACATTTAATAAGGAATTAGTGTGGTGTTCATCTGCAATCTAATATAATCTGTAACTATAACTTTTTACATCACTTTAGCTGTTATGTATGATCTGGTATATTACTGTCTCTGAAACAGGTTTAAAAGTTCCTCTTTACTATTGGCCTGTATTAGTATTTAAATTATTGTGCATAATATTGAGTGTATATTCCACCTTCTTGTCTAATTCTTTTATGTTTCATATTTTTTGTATATTTTATTCTATTTTTAAATTTTTTTTTGACACTCTTATCATGTTTGTAATTGTGTATGGTCGTTTGAATAAATGAGTGCAGCACCTGCAAACATCTGGACATTGTTCTCAGGGATGAAGCAGACTGGTGCAGATCCACAATTCCCAGTATCTAACAGAGACCAATGTGTATCAGAAGCCATGACATCACCATTATCTGGGCTTACCCTCATTGTTTAAAGAGATAGTAATTATTCTTTTGATTTTGAGACAAACAAATGTCTGACAAATTCTCTCTCTCATTGTAGAAATGAGTAAATAGACATAGTTTTGGTAAGCAAAACGGCCCTCAGGGACGAGAAGTTTGGATCATTTAAAGATGTATTTGTCTTTTTATTTGGTGTATGTAAACTTCTGGTTTCAGCTGCGTTAAAGTTTTGTTCAGAGTCTTTTCAGACTCTGTAAGAATCTATTTCCACAGGGTAAGGATTTATATCCTAACCTTTCATATCCTGCTTCTACTTGTGTGGATGCGTAGGACTTGCATCTGTCTCTGAGGAGATGTAAATATCCTCTCTGTGCTCCGAGCTAACCTTCCTTCAGGAGCTTCCTGGCACATTCCAGCTCTTGGCAGACGCAGGCAGTGTAGAGCGCTGTACCCAGGTGAGGAATGTCCATGTCCACATCGGCCCCCCAAGTCACCAGGGCCTCAACACAACCATAATGACCTGGAAGTAATGGAGCATGAAGATAGTAATCAGTATGCGACAATGTGAGGTGATTCTCCAAGCTGTCTTCTCTGGTCAGGTTCATTTATTTTTAAAGCTGTGGGTTTTTTTTTACACTGTAGGACATTTAGAAAGAGTGCTGTAGCAGAGCAGGAGACATACACACAACATGAAATATGGGATTGAGTGTAATCCCAGATAAGGCGAAATATTGATAGGGAAAACATTGCAGTCCATCAATGAAGCTAGGCTGCTGTTTCTCAGCTAGAAAGCAGAAATATTTTCTTTTTCTTTTATGACTATTTCTTTGGATGGATTGTAAACAGCTTATGACCTGCTGAAGCAGTTTTTTACCCTTTAATGTTGGCTTTAGGCTCTCTTTTCAATACACCATATTCTGTTATGTTATACCTTTGCTGGTCGCTTCATGTATTGGTGAAGGTTGGTATACAAGGCTCTGGGGTTTTGCTCCATTTTCCAAAAGGATTTCAGTGCAAGCCACACTACCCACCATACAGGCATTGAACAGAGGGGTGACTCCATCAATTGTAGATGCATTGACCTGTAAAAACATTTTTATTGTTATTTTTAGCCCATCTTTAACAATGCAGGTTGACTAATGGCAAACGCCAGGGGGAACAATTTAATCGCTCTACAGTGTCCGTAGATGGAGAGCAGCACATCTCTCATTTGTTATCCCCTTCCGAAGTTTCCCATCCATGGAAATTACATTTGACCTCAGCAGAATGGCAACATTAAAGAGTCTCCAGGCCAGAATATGACTTACATTCGCTCCTGCATCAATGAGCGCCCTGGCACAGGCAACATGGTCTGCGAGGCAGGCCTCATGAAGGGGTGTCACATGGTCTATAGTCAGAACATTCACATTGTGACCCTGGAAACACAGCACAGCAGCAGCCAGAGAGATTTAGTGGGAAAATTTGTTTTTAGAAGCACTCGGCATCAGACGGCTCTGTCAGTCTCCAGTGGTGAACAATGGGAATTACACGAGCATTATCAAAGCTTTTCTCCTTGCACAAGACAGAGCCATCATCGTCAGTTACGGCTTTGAGTGATTACTGAACTTTACTGCAAAGTCACATTTCAACCCCACAGATCAATTAGCCTGCTAATTAAAGTGAAGATCAAACTGAAATCTGGTTCAAATTCTAATTCACCATGTGAATACAGTCATGTTGTCACTGATGTGTCTGATGTGAACAAAACGTCTCAAACTTCAGCCCAGGGTCTTCTGTGAGTGAGCAGAAGAAGAACAAAATGAAGATTGCAGTTTTTAATCCAGCATTTCTTTGAGAATGATATGGGAAATAAGATTGTTTAATTTTGCATTGAGACAGTGTTAGCCTCTAACACAGATAAACCCGAGGCTATCTGTCATCCAATAGCATGACAGATCCTGGGGCAACAGAACATCACAATGTGTCTCAACTTCAAACAGAAGTTTTGGGATATACTTTCTGCTTTGTGTTCGGGATCAACCAACACAAAGCAGTGCTCTATATAATCGAGGGAGAAAGACGCATAATTTTTAAAAATCTTTTATGAGCAATGGCATAAAAATGTGGCATGACTTTGTAGAAATACCATTCCCATCAGTCAAAATCTTTTGGGTTATTTTCTTACAAAAGTTTGACATCTTGACCTGCCTCTTTTGTGAAATAACTCAAACTCAGTTAGTTTTGATGGGTAACATCTGTACACAATAAAGTCTTGCCAGTGATTCACCATTAAAATTTGGTCTGGTTAAAAACTGGGCCATTCTAAAACAGACATGTTTGATCTAAACTCTTGTATGTAAAAGTTTATTCTGACAGAAAGTGAACGGGTCTTTGGTATCAGTTTTTCTTTCAGAATTGTGCCATATTTTGCATCCCCACTGCATGATGCTGCCTCCACAATGTTTCACTGAAGGAAACATTGTGTGTTTATGTTCTTGTGTTTATTTTTTGCAAGTTTGATTTAGGCTTGATCTGATCATAGAATCTTCTGCGCACTTGCTGTCTTTTTCCATTCTTCTGTAAAGCAAAGATTTGCAAAATAATTAGTTAATGGGGCTAAAAAAATATATGCATGACAATTTTATAGTTTGTTTTGGTTTGTCATTTAAAATCACAACAGAATTTATTTAAGTTTCTGCTTTTAATGGAACAAAAACTGCAAAAAAAATTAAAGGATGTGAATATTTTTGTAAGGGACTGTGTATGCAGCTCACTATCACTACTTCCCCACACTTTCCACTCCTCTATTTCTTTATCAGACATCGAGTCTATAAAGGCACTGAGCGCAATTTAACAGCACCAGAGGTGGCAACAAAAGCCCAACATGCGTACAGATAAGGGGACAGACATTGCCCTCTGAGAGATTGTGTTCCCTTCACCTGTAAAATGAGGGTCCTCAGGGCGAGGAGGCGGCCCTGACTGGCCGCGTCGTGGAGGGGTGAGCGGTCCGCCCAGGATCCTGCAACAGGAATATAAATTCAGTGGTTGCTTCTCCCCACATTTATTCCAGATTGATACGTCATGTTGTCCAGAGGAGCAACGCGACCTTTAGAAACTACAATGCAGAACAATACAAGAACCTGTCCCTGTGATGCTTAATCCAACAAGACATATTGTTTTAACTGTATTGGTTCTAACCTTTTGATACATATTCAAGTCAGTATTGTGTAAATTGCACCCCTCCTCTCACCCCTCCACCCCCCTCCTCCACACCAGACACACCTGAGTCAATATCCAGAATAACAGCTGATGCATTCCACACGCTTTCATCTTCATTATTCTCCTCCTCCATTTTCATAATAAATTATAGATAAGAATCAACCGAACTTCCGCCTTTTATTCATGCAGCATATTTTCCTCAACTGCCATTTCAAATAGAGACATATAGAGAGACATCAAACAGATTCCTCCTAACAAGGAAGACCGTATCTACAGGAGCATGACTAATATCCTGATTTGAGCTAATTGGTATTCCCTTTGAGTGATAGCTACAGATTATGTTGTTGTCGTGTCTGTCTTGCCCCAGAATGTGTCTCCGTGGCGCTTGTCCCCCAGAATGTGGAGTGTTGTTTTGGTTGCTGTGTGAGTGTGACAGGGTGCACTGCATAGCTGGGAATGGAAAGTAGGGCAGGTTGAGGGGGGTGGAGGGAGCGGCAGAAGGAGGATATCATGACTGGGTTCTATTATTATATTAGAGAGAAAGCTGCTGGGCCGATCAAGTCTTCGTTTAAAATGGAATACTTCAGGATTTATAAGTGGCTATTAAGCATGAAATGAAAGAAAAGTAGGCATTAATTCATATCCCTGCTATAAATGGGCATATAATTAATGGCTTTTAGAGTAAATGGACAAATGAAAAGGTATTTATAACACAGAAATCGTGTAAATATGGTGCATGTGCCCTTGATTTATAACCAGGAGGATTTCTTACATCTGACCTTACAGGTGATGTCAAAAGTGTCACCATGAGCCTCCCTTAAATACAGATGTGTAGTTGTGTCATATTTCACATCAAATTCTACTTCAAATAACCCAGTTTTATGATAAACAGCTTCAACACAGTTATTCAAAAACTTTTCTTCCAGTACTCACTGTGTTGTTGACCGTAGTCATAGAACTCTGCTGATATGCGGGCAGCTTCTTTACGGTTCCCACGGACTATATAGAAGTATGTCAGCAAGTTGAGAGAAATCTTAACAAAAAGCTTGAAGCAGAACAGTGCCAAAATGCTAAGGTAGACATTGGACAACTGGACTGCGAAAGGCTTGTTGGTGAGTTCCACCGCTCGGTCTGACATTTCCTCTAAAGAGCTTTGCTTATGAAGAAGGCAGGACCAGATGCTGCTCCAAAAGGCACAAGAGTTGCCTAGTTTTCTTCCACTGTACTCTCTGATCGTCTGGACCTGTCAGAGTGCAGCCTGCAAAAAATGCCCTGCAGCTGCTACTGGGCCTGAGAGCAACTACTGCAATGTTATTAAACACTGCCTGTGGGTGTGTGTGTTCACAAGTTATGAAAATTACAGAAGTGCCTGTTTGGTCATGAGAATATAACCTTCAGTAACAGTAAATAATTTATATATATGCCTAAAAAATATGGTTCTTGCAAGATTTAATAAATGGGTTTTGAAGAACCTGCATTTTGTTTTAAAAGCTAATAGTACATATTTTTTAATCGATCAAATTCTTAATGTGCACTTTCTCAATAAATACTCATTAGAGGGTAAAAGTAATTAAACATATTAGGAAAAGAACAAAGAAGAAGAAGAAATTGATACAATTATGTTTTATGGATCTTCTGGTGGGTTTAAAAGCAAAATGTATCAATTTGCTTTGGCTTACAATAGAATAGAATAGAATAGAATAGAATAGAATAGAATAGAATAGAAATTGTCTTTAATGTCCCACATGAGTGAAAACACAGACTAAGCATAAGTGGGGGCATCCAGTTGCAAAAAAAAAGGCATAAATAAGAGGAGAGATTGTGCAATTAGGGCAAATTTACAATGAAAAATAATACTGTACAGTTATTCAACTCAACATTCTCTGATTAAAAAAAAATGTACAACGATATGGGAAAATGACTATTAGATATAAAATAAAATAATATTGAAATTAAAATATATTCATTGCAGCAGTTTAAGTTAGTCTTACAATTACTTTACCAGATTTAATACTTTTTTTTTTTTTTTTTTATAAGAGTTGTTTGAAATGTAGACTGGAGTTTTCATGCGTTACTGCACTCATTAGTAATCCACCATCAGAATGTGAGTCACTATTTCACAACAAGTCAGTTTTCTCTTCCTGTCAGACATGTTTGTTTTCATCTGTAAATCAATCTGTGGCAAATATGAAGCAAAATGTGTCAATTTAGACACATGCAGACTGATTGGTTGATTCTGGAAGAAGTGGTAATGGAGTTGGTTTGAACTGTGATATTATCATATTTAACAGGTTGTTTTTACTCCAGTTTTCTCAGCGTTTCCCTGGAAACGCCTCTGCAGTTCTGCGCGTGCGCGCAGCGTGACAGAATACCTTTTCCGCGAACATTGAACGGCCTTCCTTCCTGTGTTCACCTCTCCGTGTTTATCTGCTGTTAATTGGTGTAAATGGCGGTCTTGCAAATGTTTTCGGTTATTTTAGTAACTGCTGCTTGTTTTGGTGAAAGGGTTGCCAATTTAAACGGGTCTGGGATTGATTTCGACTCGTTCAGGAAAAAGTTTCACCGTCTGTATGAAGTCAACAGTGAGGAATTTAACCGTCGTCAAATCAATTTTCAGGTAAGAGAGAGAGTGAATGTTTTTATCCTTTTTAACTCGACACTGTTCTAAACCAAGCGTGCAAAAACTGCTTTCTGTTTAGGAAAAACATAAACTGACACGTAAAGTTGTAAAAATAGCAGCTCAGTTCATTTCCTGCAAAGGTTGAATTCTTGAAGTCACATTTCAAATTGTTTAGTGTCCTGCTAAAGTTTTCATACCTCGTTGAATTTACAGCCGCAGGTCTTAAATAACACCTGTTATAAAGGTCTTAAAGTTTTATGTGACAAAGCAAAACAATGCCCATATTTGGAAGTGGAACCGTAATTACAATTTTAATGTCGTAAAATTAAAAGTCTATAAAGTTATATTTCTGTGTATATTTAGACTATTGCGTCCAGCAAACGGCAATCTTTGCAAATAAAAGACCCACTGAATACCAAACCCACAGAAAAAGACTTTAAAAACATGCCCAAAAATTATTAGTAGTATTATTTTTAAAGGAAATTACGTTAATATTTTTGGGTTTTATAACAAAATTAATCAAAGTTTCACTGAGGGAAAAACATTTATTTTCAACAGAGTAAACCTTTTCAATAAATATGTTAAAAAATGAAGTTGAAAATATAGTGTGATGCTTTATAGGATTTATAGCACAATTTACAAGATTTGTTTCGCTCTGTCACAAAACATCCTAATGAAAAACATTCAGGTTTCCAGTTGTAACCAAATGTGAAACAGACTGTGTGAAAATGCAGATGCAAATATTTTAAAATCTTTGTACCATTGGTGCTTTCTGTTCTAGGTATTTGTTAGCTGCTAACCCATCCTTATGCTCTTTATAATTAATGACTTATTTGGTTTTGTAAGAACCACAGTGGAGCCTTGTGGCTCTGGAGCCACATTGCAGACCTCTTCTTTGTTTTGCTCTGTCCCAACAAATCCTAATGAAAAACATTTAAGTTTCCAGTTGTAACCAAATGTGAAAAAGGTTGTGAGAGAATCTGTGCAAGACATTTCTGATGTTCAACCATCTTACCATCTAATGTAACACAATGCAAATATTTTAAAATATGTAATAAATAAATAATATTGTTCTGGTTGTTATCATGTACAGTTTCACTCCACATCCATTGTTTTCCTTTTTTAAATCTAATGAGAACATTTAAAAATTAGCATTTTATTTTTTTTATTTTTCTATTTTTCCCCTTGTCTTTTCTTTATCTTTTTTTCCTCTGTTTTTCTTTATTCCTAGAAAATATTTTAATGTTGCTATTCTTATTTCTGGTTAATTATCATCCAGAATTTGTGTTATGTGTGTTTTTACAGAATGCTGCAGTGCGACATCTATACCTGAACTCATTTTCCAGGCAGACACAGTCTGCTACATATGGCATTAACCAGTTCTCTGACCTTTCACAGATGGAATTTAAGGGTAAGAGAAAAATTCCTTGTGGATTTGAAGCTTGCAGAATTGAATTAGTTGCATGTACTGAGTGTTTGTAAACTAGCAAGTTAAGACATGATAAAGATCTTTTATCAAATCACCTCTTCTAAATGTGTTTAGTCATGTTGTCTGGCTCTAGAGGGAAGAACCGTGGTTAAAGTGGATCTTTGTATCCAGGATTGAGTCTGGCCTAATCTTTATTTGCAGATGTTTACCTTCGAGCAGAAAGCAGCAGTGCTCCTGGCTTCTTTGGATCGACCAGAGAGGGGCTCCCGGCCAAATTTGACTGGAGGGATAAGAGAGTGGTGGCACCAGTCCAGAACCAATTAGCGGTAAGGTTAATACAGACAGATGATGGATATACTGGATCGCTGTTACACTCAAATCACTGTCAGCAGAAATAAACAACATGGATTAGCTCATCACATTAAAATTTGCTAATGAGGATCCTTTGGTCATAACAAAATAATAATCAAAAAATGTATTTGCACCGTTCGGGAGCCTGGGGCAGAGGTTCACTTTGCAACAGGATAATGACACTAGACATACGGCCAGCGCTGCGATAAAATGGTTTGGTTTCACATATATTTATGTGCTAGAATGACTTAGTCAAAGTCTGTACCTGGATAATTGCTGTTCAGAAAATATCCATCCAGTTTAACTTAACTTGAGGTGTTATGTAAGGAGAATGGGCAAATATTTTAGTTTGAATTTGCGAAGCCAGTAGAGCTGAACCCCAAATGAGCTAAAGCTGACATGGGCTGAATACAAATGCATGCCACACCTTTCAGATTTTGTTTTTTTAAGAAGATTAGAAAACTTTGACTAATCTTTTTTCTTTGTCACGATGATGCACAGCTTTGTGTTTGTCACATCAGATCTCAAAAACGTTAGTTGGAGTTTTTCGTTTTCAACTTGAAAAAATGTGAATACGTTCAAGTGAAATTAAAATATTTACAAATCACTTACCTTTACGTCTTCATTTGCACACAAGGAAAATTGATCTTTTAAACTAGACTCTAATGCAATAATACTTGTGCAGTAATTGAACGCTGTTTAATTATATTATTTAGTTTTATGATTAGATTTTTCAAACAGATGGCAATAACTTCTTCAGTTAACCTGGTTAATGTGGGTGGAGTGAAAGGATTTCAGTCAGTACTGGCAAAAAAACCAAGGTTGACCTTACTGAAAGCCGCCACCTGCCGCATTCCTGCAGCTTCTCCACATTTCAGCAGCTGCTGTGCTCTCCACAGCTCGCAGTGAACGTTAGTGGCAGCAGAGTTCAGCTCAGGGCTTCAGTGGAAACTTTCATTTGAGATTTTAGCTGCCGTTCCATTTTAAATGGAAAGCATAAGTTTAAATGTTTATCATAAAATAGATATTTTACCATGTCGCAGTTTGAAATGAAATTACGGTGCGAGAGGTTCACACATTTAGTTTCGACAATCTGGCTTCAGTTCGTCACCTCACCATCTGCCTCACCAGCTCCTCCTGTCTCCAAAATGCAGATATATACGGCAGGTCAGTGGTGCTGTACAGGTGCACGCATTCTCGCTTATCAAGTCTGTATTTTTGCTTCATGTGAGAAACAAGGTTGGTATTTTTCAGCCCTAGATGCATAAATCTACTTATGCATAAATCTACTTATGCATCTACTTCAGTAGATGCATAAATCTCATCCCTCCTGAAATATCCAATTTGCAGCTACTGTACTTTTAAGTACAGTTATGCAGTCCAAAATCCTGAGTTCTACTTAGTCTGTAATTATTTTGGTAATAATAATAAATAATTGCCAAGTATTTAAACTCTTTAAATGAAAGCATGTTGGAAACGCTCACATTTTCACACCCAAATCACCTTCCCCTCATCTTGGATATATTTAGAAGTCTCAAACTAAGATTTATGACGAGTGCACAGAGAGTTCTCTCTTCTGCAAATCAATTTTAGTCTTGGAGAGTTCAGCTGAAGGTCAAACATTCATCTGAAGTAGTAATGGACAGAATACATATTTGAGTGGCGGGGGAGTTCAATCGTTAAGGAAAAGCAATGAAACGATGACAAACCAAGCATTTGAGACTTCAGCTCAACGAGCAGAGGGGACCTGGGCTCCGAAAGAACTAGGCTTAGTGGAATGGAGCTGTTGCATGTCCTTTATGAAGGTTCACTTTTTGCTCTTTTTGTCCTTTATCTCTTTAGTAAGTCAATTTGCTGCAGGGGATGATATTTTCACTCTAAAGCACTTCTCCTAGGGGAGAGACGTAACCTATACAGGAGAATGCTGCATGATAACATGGTGTATATTTCATCCTTTTGAGTACAGAGAAAGTTTAGTGCTCCTGGGAGAGTCCGTAAATGACCCGAGTCTCCGCACTCACCTACCTCAGCTCGCCGGCAGTTTATCTGCTCGCATTTCTTATTGTCTGGCTTGTCTGTGGTCCTTCCTGGGCTGGGTTTCCACACAAGATTAATTGATAGGCAGAAGATAAAACATGATGCCATGCACACAGACACCAAATATCAAGTCAATTACATCAGATAAACTCTTCTCTACTCGACGTATCCTTGTCTTGATTCCTCATTTATAGCCTGGGTGCATTTCAGTGCTCACAAATGGCTTTAATATTTTGTATGCTTGGTGCATACTTATCTCCAGTCCAGGCAAACAGGGTTGAATTTAGCTTCTGTATTGATTTTAAGCCATAAAACCACTTTGATAAAAATAAAAATAAATAAAGTGTTTCACACAGCAAACGGTCCATAATATTTATGAGAATTTCTGCTGAGGGAGTGAACATGATGTAGTGATCTCCATGCGGTGTGAAGAATAAAATTTGTTAAAATATTAAAGAGGGGAAGGGAAAAAAACTCTATTTCTCCACATAATAAGGTATTGCATGCTCTGAATGAAATAGCTACTGGTTTCTGGAAGGGAATGAAATCGACTTCTATCCATTTTCATTACAAGAATTATTTTATGCTTTATGAATATTAGAAATGATCGTCTCTCTAAAGCTTGAGTAACAGCTGGCTCTATGTATTTCTTCATCATGTCGCTAATAGATGAGAGTGGAGTGTATTCATTTAGATTTTCCTCAAGAATTTAGTTATAAAGTGTTTCTGTCAGTAGGTGGCAGCAGAAAGCAATTAGTCACAGTTCATTTGGTTTAGTCATCTCATCCATCTTTATGATGCAATATAGCAAAAGAATTGATTTGAAAATGTATTAATGTTAATTTATTGTAATTTAACAAATATTTTCTGCTACACACAGATTCAGTTTTTGTCTGAACTCGGAGACTTCATATGTGTGGGACTGATTTTTGCACAAAGGCATCACCCACCTCTACAATTCCATGGAACATAAATGCTATCAGACTAAATGTTTCACTGGCAATATTTTGCTCTTTAACTTATTTCACTGTTTCCTTGTTTTGTAGTGTGGGAGTTGCTGGGCGTTTAGCACAGTTGGTGCTATACAGGCCGTTCATGCTATGGGAGGCTCGCAGCTGGAGCAGCTCAGTGTGCAGCAAGTTGTGGATTGCTCCTATAAAAATGAGGGCTGCAATGGAGGCTCGCCCTCCCACGCTCTCGCTTGGTTAAAACAGGTGAAGTTTGCACTGCGTTACACCTTAAACCAAACTGACTGCTAACATGTTCTTTAAATTTATGGTTCAAACTGACATGTTCTTTATACTGTAGACCAGAGTGAAGCTGGTGAGTCACTCAGACTATCCATACAAGGCCAAAACCGGAATGTGCCATTTCTTCTCCCCATCACATGAGGGTGTTGCTGTGAAGAACTTTTCCCTGCATAGCTTCAGGTAAGAGATAAACGTCTTAAAGCACAATGAGCAGCTGAAACTACATATATATGGCATTTAAAATCACTCATTTCTATTTATCTGACATTAATCAAACCAGTCAGAATTACTAACATTGTTAAATATGTCAGTGAAGACATTGGAAAGAGAATTGTGCAACTCCTGATACTGGAATCCACAGTGACAATTCCATACAGTCTTGGGCTGAAAGGCCACTCACTACGAAGAAACCATTATTCCAAATGCAACATAAAAAAAAACAAAGCACATTCTGTTTATTTATTTAGTTTATTATCCAGAGATTAATTGGTCTCAAACCAAAGTGTGTGTTTGGAATGATCAGTGTTACAATGAGCTTACAGACCCAAGAACACATATCAACATTCATGAGGGCAGAAGCTTGTGTGGAAATATTGAAGCAACGTTTCATGATAGGAGCCATGAAGTTAAAGTTGGGGCTCAAACTTACCTTCCAAATAGACAATGACTTTAAGCATCCAGCCTAACTGATTACAAGGGGGCTAAAGACAACAAAGTTAATGTTTTGGTGTAGCCATCAATGGGTTCAGATTACAGCAAACGTTTGTGGAAGGATATCCAACTCATAAAGCATAAATTCTACAAATCACTGAGGAAATGTATGTAAACATCTGACTTTTTGGAAAAAGTAGTTAAAACAATAACAGATTTTCTGAAATTTAGCAGCTGAAAATAGTCCTGGTAATCCTAACTGACCTTAAAAAGTAAAAGTTTGGTCTGATTTAATATCTGCATGCACATACTTGGTTTTAGTTATATATAGTAAAAGCTGAAAATGAATGTAATTATGAATTTTAATTTGGTGATCAAAGAGGAACAAGTACAGAGGGCAGAGGGTGTAGGATTTGTCCCGTCCAATCACAGACCACCGTGATCCGACTGTCAACACAGGTTCTGATAGCTCAGTAGCACAAAGGTGTTTCTGTCTGAGTCATCTGTTATGGCCAATGAGAGGAAAAATGTTTTTGTTTGGTTTTACTCATGATGGGAAGATAGTTTTAATTGAGCTTTTAAGTTTTATTTGTCGTCCATTTTGTTTTGCACTTCTTCCTTCAACTGTAAGACTCTAAATTCTAAATGTAATATTTGAAACATCTCATATGCTGAATGAGAGTTTTCACTCACAGAGCCTATGTTGAAGAGATGTTGATACCACTCCTTGATAAAATATGCAACGCTTTAAATGTAGACTATAAAACCAGACACGGGAGGCTATAAGCGTAATTGGATTCTTCTTCAGTTACTGTTTATTTTTAAGGTTCCTTCAAAAGGAAACTCAGTGAAAAAGCAACAATAATAAGAACCAGTCGGGCTGGTAATAAATCTGCTAGTTGTAATCATCTCACGTGCAAAGGAGACGCATAAATCACTTGCCAGGGAAATGGGAGGATGAGTGATGACCGTGGCCAAATGCCCACTGGTTTGTGTTGCCACCAGCTGGCCTGGACTGTCATCCAGGCAAAGAGTCTTATAAGCCTCTGCTTAGCAGAACACAGCAATTGGCAGCTGAAAAAGGGAAGAGTTCAAGTGTTTCACTTGAGAGCAGATTTGCGCTGCTACTGCAGGACCCTGGATCTCCATCAGATGGACGTGTTCACCTCACATCTGTGTTCAGAAAGCAAAATGATTCAAGAAAAAAACATATTCTGAAAATGTGAGAGCTAGCTGTGAAAAAATGAAAGGAATAAACATCAGAAACATGAAAGTTGTTCCGCTTTTCAAAAGGTGTGTTCTGTTAGATGTAAGAAAAATCTTTCTGCCTCCAGTCCGAGCTGTAAAAACCACCATGAGCACAGAGACTGACGACATCGTGAAGCAACGCTCCAACTTTCCAGAATTTGAATTGATCTGTTCATAGTTCTGAGTGAAGTTCACTGTGATGTTTATCAACAGCCATGTTTGTCCAAGGAGGTCAGGATGAGGAGGACTCTCAGACAGCTGGTGATCTGCAGACTTTCTCTGGCTACAAATGCAATAAACCTGCACTGGTTCCCAAAAAATGTGCTCTGCTCAGTTGAGACCAAAACTGAGCTTTTGGGGGGGGGTTTAGGTGCTTCGTGCTGCAAAAACTCTGGAGCTCTGAATACAAAGGCATGCCACATTTTTCAGATCTGTATTTTGAAACATTTTGTAAAGCATGTATAATTTCCCTTCTGCTTTGTGATTATACCCCTCTTGGTGTTGGTCTGTCATTCACATAAAAACATATTAAAATATGCTAAAGTTGGCGGGGTTTTTTTTTTAGATGATGTGAGAACGTTCAAGCAGTTTATTTATACAGCACTTTTCCACGGCTCTGTAAGAGCCTGCCTAATAAAATAACTAAAAAGATTTAGAGATCTCAGGCTGAGAGAAGATTAAGCGAAACCAAGGTCATAATTTTCTGTAATAATTGAACTTCAGGTTGTTAAATAATAGCAGAAAATCCTTCTGAGCCCCCAATGGAATCAAAGTACTTTAAATCAAACTCAAGCAGGGCAGAGCTGCTGCTTTCTACTGCTATCATAGACTGTCATTAAATTTAGCCAGTTTTCAGTGGCTGTGACTTATTTTCTAACAAAACAAGAGATGATTGTAGATTTCAGTAGAAACTGGGTTAGATCAAACACTATTTCCCTCATGGGAGAGGAAGTGGAGATGACAGAGAAGCATAAATACCTCTGTGTTCACCTGGACACAAACTGAGCTAGAGAGATAAATGACTGAAGAAACTTGAATAGTATGAATTACATTGACATTTTAGTTTCCTCTGGAACTAATAAAGGATTTGAGAGAGGGTTGAAAAAAGTTTAAGGTGAAAAACAAAAGTCTAAAGGAACTGACTTTTATTTTAATTTAGTAGTTTGGACAGCAAATCTCTGAAGGTTTTTATTCATATTTCAGATCCCTACCTTGTTAGTAGTGAAAGCAAGCTGGTAGTGTTTCAGAGGTATTGTTTTTTGTTGACCTCATAACACCCGAAAGTCAGTTAAACAACAAAAACTTTTGAATTGACAGGCGAGGCTTTTTAAAGATTGATGATCGACTAGAAAACTGCAGTCGGTGCACTTCGATCATTTGGCAATTTTCTACACTGAAGGAAGTTTACAGCTCATTCTCATTTTTACAGGAAGTGTGAGAGTTGAATATGCTAACATTTGTGTTTTGAATTCCTTCTTCTTTTCTTTGCTAATCCCATTTGTTGATTGTTTTGTCCCTTAGATGACTCCAAATTTGTCTGTCAATGAAACTTCCTCTGAATTTTCCACAAGCGCAGCCTGGCCTTGTTCAGCACAACTTAAAGCAAAGTTGATCTGAAAGATGATCTTCAGTCGGAGTAAATGCCAATGTCACGCTACCACTTGAATTACTCGTTTTACCCTTTTCAACGATTCTCTGATCCAGCATGAAAATGTCTCTGTTGACCTGCCCCCTGTCTTCAGGAATGGGACGTCTCTGCTAGCAGTTGTATCATCAGTAGGCCAGATCTTTACACAACGAAACACAAACACGATGACAAAGTCAAAGTGGCTTTTCAGAATAGTTCGTCACATAGAAACAGGCCCTATGGACGACATGTAATGAGCCTGGCAGCGGAGGGCGTCACAGATTCCCCCAGTGGGAATCGTCTGGCGGGATGACAGGAAGGGGCAACAGAAGGGGGGCCTACATATGCTCACTGTAGAAGAAAAGAGAATATATGTCATATTTGTTCAAAAGCAGATGTACTAATGAGAAATATGGATAGTAGATCAACTTTAATGGTGAGACGATGGCAGAAGCATGTCCATCTTTCAGATGTTTGAAGAATCTTTAAGCTTTCAGGACATGTTCAGCTGTCTGACTTTCTCATGTTCTTCAAATAGCAAGTTAATCAAAAGACCAAAGAAGCCACCCATAGAGAATATGCTTCTGTAATTTTCTTCTACAGTGGTCAAGAGGAGGCGATGATGGGTCAGCTGGTGCAGTTTGGTCCTTTGGCTGCCATCGTGGATGCTGTCAGTTGGCAGGATTACCTGGGAGGCATTATCCAGCACCACTGCTCCAGCCAATGGTCCAACCATGCTGTCCTGGTTGTTGGATATGACACGACTGGTACAAACTCCTGCACTACATGCAATGGCAACATTTATGTGGCTCTGTATTCTGCTTTAGATAATGTGGGCTGTAAAGTAATTTACACAAATTAGTGCTGCGGGAGAACGAAAAGAGGCCCACTGTGTCACTAAGGCGAATATATTATTCAGAGATCGTGGAACTAAGACGTGAGGATTTTAGTTCCTTGCATTTCGTTCCTCACATTTCTAAGGAGATTCTTAGTTGTTGAAATTATCAACATCAGGGACTCCGAAGCTAAAGAAAATGGAGTGTAGAACCAATTTTTTTTTTTTTTTAGACCTCATCCAGTTCCAGCTGATGAATTCTCGGTTTAATCTAGAAATGTACATACATCGAAAAGGAAGGCTTACACCTTTTTTTTCTCACTGTCTGAAGTGAAATCAGACCAAACTGCTCTTGTTTTAGGTCGGTTAGAATCAACTAAATTATTACTATTTGATGAAAGCCAAAACTGAGAGAAAACAGTTTGTCAGATTTATTTATCAATGTCATTAAAATAAGTTTGGACTCTTACGACCGGTCAGATACTTTGGGTTTACTTGAATGGACTCATTTCCATTGGGAAGGCCCATTTGGACCCAACCTTTAACTTCCTGGCTGATGTCTTTCGCTATTGTTTCAATATTTTTTTACATAATGTAAAAAAAGGATTAGGATGGTGCAGTTATGGTTCTCTTTGTGTTTTGCTTCCTCCTTTCAGCCCATCTCAGTTCAGGACCTGTTTCATTGTCTTTCCGTCTTCAACAGTATCTTCACAAGATCAGTGACTTTTAAAGAGACATTAATTATTCTGTATGCAAACTTCTGGTTTTGACGACATTAATAAATAAATCTGATATTCTTTCATTGTTTTGGCTTTTGGCAAATTGTAATAGTTTTGGTAATTCTGACTTGCCTAGAAACAAAAAACAAAGCAGTTTGAGTTATCTTTGACTGTTTACTATTTACTCTCACATTAAATTCCTAACATAGTGGACCCCTAACTGATTTTCATATTTCTCAGCTTGAATAATTTAACATAGCCTTATTTACGGTGTATTATAAAAAGAAAACAGTATTTATGTAAAGGCACAAACACGAACAACCTATGAAGCAGATGAAATGCATGTTTTATCTCCTAGGAGAAATACCTTACTGGATTGTACAGAACTCCTGGGGAACGGCCTGGGGAGATCAGGGTTACGTTTATGTAAAAATCGGTAGCAACATCTGTGGTGAGTTCATTTCCTTCATCTTTTTGCGTGTTTTGATGCATTAATGCAGTCTGTTGTTCTCCTAAAGTGTTAATCACGCTTTTCTTTTTGGGTTTCTTCCCAGGTATCGCAGATTCTGTGGCAGCTGTTTTTCTTTGATGACAGTTTATATTTGAGTCAGATGGGTTTGTGTGAGTCACTGCATGCGGCTGCTTCCCGTTGCCAAAATGAAATAAGTCATCTGCTCGTCTTCAGTGTCACTGTGGATAATGCTTTTATTGAAATGTAGCCATCTTGTGTCACAAAAACAAATAAACCTCCTCATATGTTTGCCACTGTTGGATTATAACAACAAACTGTGACACAATAAAAGTATTTTCACTATGCAAAATACATGCATCTTATTAAGTACAAAACATATTTTAGAACTCATAATTCCTCTATACAAATATATAATGAATTAGTAGATAAATACATTACAAAATTATGCAGAATGCTATACAAAACACATCTAAAAGAGCTACATCATTAGGATTATGTAATAATTCATGGCTTCTCTTTGATATCATTATATTTAAGCAGTGCAAATCTTTAGACATTGACATTTGTATGCTTGAGAGTTCATCTTATTTACACTTTGTTTCACTGAAGGTGCATCTCGGTTTGTCTGAAGCAGCCCACTGTGACATGCTGACATGAAAGGCGTTCTGTAAACCCTGCAGCGTTGTCCCTCCGCACAAGGTTTGATCATTCCACCCACTGATCCGCTTGCCTCCAGGTCAGTTCTTCTTCATTTACATAACAGTTATTGAGGGAACATCTGAGCAGGTCTTATCAAGGAGCTGTCTGCCGCACTGTGACTCTGAGACAAGATTAAAGTAAAATGGCTTCATTCGGTATCGTGAAATATTTAATGTCAGACATTATGTCACAAGCTCTACGACTCATTTTATTTTTATTTTTGTGGTTTATTTTTACCATGTGCTAAAGCTTAATATTTACAATCCTAACTATGCATTTCAATCTTATCTTTTTCTTTATACACTCGGTGAGTTACCCTTACATCCATTTAACTTGGTATAAAAGAGTAAAGTTCATCATTGTACTTACTTACATGACTTTTACTACAATGTTTATTGGTCTTGAGTAAAGTAAAGTTGAATCAACTTTAAGTCAGAGTGATGCTCTGACTCATGCATATATTGGCCCAACACAGGGGCTGCCCTACACCTACACACTTGGCAAATAACTCCCCTGCTGTGATCTCTGTCACAGCAAAGGGAAGCCATAACAGACGGCTGAGATGAACTCCTAGTCCGAGTCCTCGCTGCTGCAGTAGGAGCTGTCGCAGCACTCGGCCATGTACAGGAAGGTGTGAACGTTGGGGTTCAGTTTGGGCACCCAGTGACGAGGAACCAGGAACGTTGCCAGGTTAAACAGATCCACAAACACTTTGTAGCGGTCACTAAAGAGAAAGAACATCATGTAGTTGTACGTTGGACACTACAGAAAAATGCTGTTGTTCTGAAAAGTCCAAACTTTCTGGGAACAATATCTGAGAAACAGGTTATTCTTCGATAAGCAGAGAATCTCTGTTCTATCCTTATCTAAATCATCTTGGATGGGCTCTGCAGAGTGATGTTTGCAGTCAAGAGACTGAAGTTAAAATTAAACAATACCTGACAGTGGATCTTAAGTAGTGGTAGCCTGATGAGCCCCCTGTGCCTGCTTTGCTGCCAATCATTCGATGTACTATGCACACATGGTTGTCTTGAAGGGAGAACAAGAAAAAAAGTAACAATCTTTGGTTTGATATCATTTGTGCTGCCACTTCCAGTGCACCGTTAAATTATCCCTTTAACTCTTTTACATTTTTTTTATGTTAGGGTTTTATGTGATACAAAACACAAAGTGATACATAATTCAAAAGAATATATTAGGTCAAAAGTTAATTTACAATCAAAAGAAAACTGCGTGATCCATTTGTATTCAGCTCCATTGATAGAGGTTTAGCGAAACCTCTAAGGCAAAGAAGAGATTTTGCCTCTTCTTTGCAAAATAGAAAAACTACAACACACACCAATGCTTTCATACTTAATTTTCAATCTTGCATGTAAGCCAAAAAAAAGAAATAAAAAAATAAACTTTAGACCCATCTGACGAGAACACCACATGTTTGCTGTGCCTGCTGCATAGCTTGTGGCGAACTTCTCTAGCTTTTCTTCATATCTCTTTCTTGCAACTAATAAAATTTGGATTTGTTTTTACTGAAACCCCACCTCGCACCATTACCCGTTATACCGAGATTAAATTACACACAAGTGGAATTTTCTAATTTTGTTGTTGATTGCATTGAATTTTATTAAGGTGCATTTTTATTAAAATGAAGAGGGCTGAATATAAATGGAAACTATATTAAAGTTTTTGTAAAAAAAACAAACAAAAAACAAACAAAAAAAAAACACTGAAAGCCATACACCCTTTTTCCTTTTTACCTCAATATCATCCTCCTGTCCATAAATCCTTTCCAGGTTCTTTGACAACTAACTTTAGTCACTTTTTAACATCATATAGTCTCTGTTCATCCAGTTCTGGCTTTAAGGTAACTAAAACACTCTGTTGCTGACACAGTGTATGCAGAAAGTCCCATAGAAATACTTACATCTCCATTTTGTCATGAGGGTGTCCATGTCCATGAGGGATGTAAGCAGCTGGAAGGGAACCTGGAACCTCGGCTCTTCCCTGTAAGGTAAAGGAAGGTTTGATGTTTTAAACATCCTTCTAAATTTTAATGGGAGTAAAATGAGAGCAGCTGTCTCCTGTGCACCACCAACAACCTCGGCAGTTTTGCACTAATTATCACTGTGCAGTTGCTGCCGGATGACTTTGTTAGCTCTGCTGAAGCCTTAATGAGCCTCATGTGACATTCTGTCCTTATCACATGTGTTACGCAGCTACGACACCTTTAGGAAAATCTGACAGACATGCTCAGAATGTTGAAGGTTCCTCAAGACTTCTTTACGAGTGCTGTTGGTGTCGCCTGGCTGACAGGGTTTCAGAACCAGGCTTGTGATATGGAAATGTTATAGGGAGGAATTAATGAGCACCCCTGCCTCTGGAACTTGCACTGAGATGTTCTTAAGTTGGTCCCTTTGGAGGTGCCAACACCTTCCAGATATAAAAAGTAATGTCTGAAGTGTAATAATACGATGTAAATGCTGCAGTTTCACTCGAAAATTAAAGGTGGGGAAACACAAAGAAAAGCTTAACTTACCTGTAGAAGTAAATCATCAGAGCACCTTGTAAAGCCTTGTAAGACAGCCGCCGTTCCCCTTGTTAGCAAAAACAAAATATATTAATTAATTTGAAGCAACATAAACTTTATTTGTGTTGCAAAAGTTCAAACTTGACAGGACTCAGTTCTGAGGAAGCAGTTTCCAACAGTCTGATTAAACGGATACCTTTGCTGACCAGATGGTCATGACGCTTTTCATCAAATAGGGACATGAAGTGCTCTCTCTGCTTGACGAGCTCAACCATCAGCTTCTCTTTCTCCTCTGACTCTGGCATTTTCTACAAAATAAACAATGCCCACAAACAAAAAACCCAGGTTCTGTCAATCATCCATGCACTCTGGGACGAAGCTGGTAAAGTTTGTTCTGGGAGCTGAAGTCATTTCTTACCTCGATTTTCTTCTCCTCCACATTCAGCCCGTTAAATATATTGATTTCAAGCCGTTCCCAGAAATTGAATCCATCCACTTCCAAGCCTGGCGTTCTCTCCAGCCACTCCTGAAAGAATGGCCCAAAGGTTTTATGCCATTTGTTCCCTGCTCAGAGCAGGTCCAACCAAACAGTAATGTGAATTAACGTGGTGGCTCTAAATCAGGGGAATCAATGGCAAGAGAAACTGAGACGAACCTCAACCAGCTTCAGAAGCGTTGGCTCTTGCTCCGTCTCTAGAAGAGTCTCAGTGTCATCTCCTTTAATGTAGTCCTTGTAATGCCGTCGGTTGTAAGGGACTCTCAGGTTGTCCTGCACCCCGATTTTGTTCTCCAGAAGTCGAAACTGAAGGCTTTCAAACCCAGAAGCGTGAATCAGGTACTTCCTGCAGACACAAGATCAAATAAACATCCACAAGCAATTCATTAAAGACATCGAGCCTAAATATATAGTTATTCATGAGGTTTCTAATGAGTTTACCTGAAGTCAAAGAAATCCAGCGCTGTCATTGTTTCCAGAACTGCGAATTGGTCGACCAGCAGTCTGAAGATCATTACTATCCGGTGAATCCGTGTGTTGACTTTGAGCATGTTGCGTTCATCTCTGACCTTAGGGAATAAAACAACATATGACTTAACCAATAATTACAAGCCAAAAACCCCCTAACACAAAGAAGCTGTAGTAATAATGAGACGTGTATCGGTTTTGGGGCAATTAGACCTTCTTGTTTTTATCTTCCTGAGCTCTAAATTTAAACTTTACTTCAGTCAGACGCTGAGATCTGACTCTTGTGAACAGTTTGAAACCTTAAACATTGAGGCTCTAAATATGTCAGTACAAAATGTTTTTTTCTGTGTGACTTACATGTCCGCTGATGAAAATCTCCCGCACTGAATCGATCTCAAAAAGAATCTGCTTGAACCACAGTTCATATGCTGAAATAAAAATCAAAGGTTTCGACATCATAAATACATCTGCATCAGATTAGGAAGTTAAGATGCTCAGCTGTCAACAGTGAAGTAGGTCATCCTCTTTCAGGTAAATAATTTTCTGCTTGATTAAACACCAGTAAGACATATTGAACTGTACCTTGGTGGGTGACGATGAAAAGATGCTCATCATGGATTTTATTGCCTTGCAGTTCACTTTGCAACACTTGAGCTGTGGTTATTTTGTCCAGCTGAGGTTTGGAATTACGTAAAGCAAACAGCATATAGTTGGTTCTAAGTTTCTTTCTTAAAAACTTCCCAAAGATGAAATGTAAGCCTTGTTTTACCTGAAGGTAGTCTCCATAGATGATTCTTCCTGTACTATGCTCGTCTACCCCTGCCTGCGAGGCATCCTGGCTTTCTTCAATAGACAGTTTACTTTTGAATAACCTGCAATATGAAAGAAGGCAGCCCTCAGTCATTTGGGTTTTTTTTGTTTTTATCAACAGAAATGAACAGGCTTGCATTTTACTGTGTATGTGAAAAAAGAAATAAAAGTCCTTAAATGTGATATCTGAAACATACAAATGCTTCTTCTCAAAGTACGGGCATCCACTCATGGTTTATCCTAGTCTGTTGCAGCAGAGATGTGCTCCTCTTCGTTTCATCAAAATTTACTAAAATGGTCTTCAACTCAGCTTGAGTTTTTAAAGATGCAACTCATCCAATCAATCAGTCACCATCCGACCCGCCTCTATTTGCCCCATGCTGTCTGTGTTTATCTTCAACTGTGGTTACAATCTGGACTTTGTTACCATAAAAAAAAAAAAGACAAAAGTTCACAGTAACTGGTTTTTTTTTTTTTTTCATTAAATCAAACCTGATTATTTTTGGTGTCAGCTGAAAACATTGAGGTTTAACATAAAAAGCTGGAAACGAGGCTCACCTTCACTGCAGCTTACAGGCGAACCTCATCTGCAGGAGAACCCAACAGGTAGTTCTGATTTTTTTATTCTGTTTCTATTTCAGGTCTTTCTTCCTTCAACCTCCTTGGAGATCAGTTGGACTGTTTGGATTGGCATGTTCAAGGCCTTAATTGTTGTGGCCAGACAGAAGCTCCTTACAGCTTCAGTTCGGTTGGAGGTTTCTTCTTGTTAAGGGTAGTTTTCCTCTCCACTGTTGCTATGTGTATGCTCAGGATGAGGAATTACTGCAAAGCCAATGAGTTGGGCAAGTCAATGATTCGATGCAATCTGCTGGGTTTCCTTAGAAAGAAAACTAAATGATAAAAAAAATCCTTAAAGTCTCTCAAGCAAGGTGTGTTGTGAATTGGCTCTATATAAATAGACAGAGTTGAATTGTCCCTGAGTGGCATAGAGTGAATCCAAACATGACTGTGACCAACCAACCTGACTCAGCTTGAAAGGTTCTGCAGAGAAGAACCGGAGGAAAATGCTCAAAACAGGTTTATACAGTAAAGCAGGTATGTGAAGATATACTTGAGATTTCTTAAAGGTGTGATTGCAACCCAGAATACCTCTAAAATATGAGATTAAGATATAATGAGATTATATGTTTGTAGGTTGCTGAGAAAAATATTATCAAATCCATCTAAAATAAATTAGTAATGTAGCAAAATCAGAGAAATTGAAGGAGTGTGAATACGTTTGTTGCCATTAATTTACATGTCTCTACAAGACGAGTACATTCACACAAAATGTCTCATGTTCCATTCTCTTTTCTAATGTTATGCAGACATTTTATCATATTTTGAAAATGCCTTTACACTTTTACCAGAAACAACTTTTTTGATATTCAGTCTCATTATGAACAGTTTCTGATCACGATGAAACAAAAACGTGGCTGCTTCAAAAAAGAAACATCAAACCTCTTTAGAAACTTAAACCGAGTCCAGAGTCATGAGCAACAAGCCAATTATCAACTAAACCATCAACTGAAACATTTCCTTCCAGATTTGCTTTTAAAGTTTTTTCTAAACTTTAGTAAAATAAAAACTTTTTAAATTTAAAATGTCTGGCTTTTTAAAAACTTGCGAACCTCTGGGATTATCATAATTATTGTTAGTAACATTAGATTGAGTGTTTTACAGTCAGCAGTGAACCTCTATGTGGACAGCTCTATGCCCGGTCCAAGGTCAGCTTTGCTGTTTACTGTTATATTTGTGATGAATCAAACAACCTTCTGTTGCATAACAGATGGACCTGCTCTGTTCTTTACACAGAACGACCCGCCGCCCTGCACTGACGCCCTGCACTGACGTGGACTTTACAGAAATGTCTCAGATTCATGATGATGATAAAAGTATTTATTTTATTTCTCGGAAAAAAATCACATTTTTAAAATTATTTTTATTCATGGCTTAATAATGAATCAGACGCAATTTTAAAGGTTTTTTTTTTTCCTCCTGTGTGTGTGTGTGTCTGTGTGTGTTAAATGTTTTATGAACACATCCACATGCTTTTTGGAAATCACTGCTGCCAGTCTGCAGGTCATTCATCTGTAAATATTTGCACTTTGGTTAATATTTAATTCAGCTCATTACCGCTCTAAGAGTATTCTGTGAAACACGCCGACGGTCTCCAGAGAAAAGCTTCTTTGTTTTGTAGAAAGCGGTTTGAGAGCTGCTGAGGACAGCGTGTTGGAAACGCAGCCTTGTTACACCTGCAATATCAGCCGTCACACAAAGTTCATGGGAACTGTTTGTTTGCTTTGGGTCTCAGGTGGCAGGTTCTGTAGAAAATAATGACAAGCTCGATGGCCTCCACCACAACACGCCGTCAGTCACAGCAGCCGTTTAGGAGAACCGTTGAGCCGGTTTCATCAGCGAAAAACTAAGATTTCACAGTCCACCCTGTGAACCTCCCAGATAATTAGCTTAGTGTATTTTTTTTTTTTTTTGTTGCTCTTTGTGGACTTGACCAAGTTGAGTCCCGTCAACGCGTGCAGCAGTCCTACAAGATCAGAGGGATGGTAATAAGCAGCTATTTCTGAATTGGGACAAGGTACGAGCCTAGCATGAGGAGCAGCGGCAGCCCCAAAAAGCTTTGTTCTTGTTCCCATTTAGCTGGGATAAATAGGACTCTAGTGGAGACGGGTTATGATAGATGAAGTCTTTGAGATGACATGAAGCCATCATTGTAGATTTTCTGAGCCTTAACAAACCCGTCCATCACGCTGGAAGGACACAGGTGTCTTTATGAGTCATCTCGGAGGTCTGAGTTTGAGGCGGATCAAAAAGGAAGCGGGGAGATGTCCTGTTTTTGTTCTGGCTGCCATGTGAACCCTTCCTGTGAAAGTTTACTCGTATAACTGTCTCCCCTCCATGTCTTTGAACTCTGCAGTCATAATTTCCTGCTGCGGGGATGTTTTTATCAAGCAGCGCGCCTTGCCTCCAGCTATGATTTGTGATCTTAATATAACTTTTAATCATTTTTCAGCTCTCAGCCCATCATTTTAAATGTCAACATTCTTATCCGTGAAAAGTGTTGAGAAATCAAACAGGGAAAAAATAAAACAACAAACGTGTCGGCGTGTGACCTGCATGTTCATTCTGCAGGTTTTCCACCCAGTTAGGACTAATTATTCTGAGAGGGAGCGCTGCATCCAGCTTTATGCAAAAGTATTTACTCCCTTACTAATTTGTTCTGTTTTTGCTTTTTTAATTCCATTAAAATGTAAATTTAAATGGACTCTATGTAAACAGTAGTTGAAATTGTAAAGAGTTTCAATAATTACTTTGGTAACTACTTTTCACTGCTGTGAGAAACTTTCAGTTTTAGTTCTGTGGAAATATGTTTAACTGAGAAAAAGGAAAAAAAGAATAAAGTTACAAACTGATAGTCAGACATTTTCCTTCAAGATTTTCTGCTTGAACGTTGATTGTTCCCTTAGCTTGGGAAAATAACCCAGACCATGATGCTGCCACCACCATGTTTGACTCACTGTAATGTTCATTTTCTGTCTGAAATGCTGTGTTGGCTCTCTGGTTGGTGCAATGCGACACATACTTTCTGAAATATCTCAAAATATCTTCCAAATGTCTCAGTGACCATGGAGATGATTTTAGGCAGTTTTTGTGTTTTTCTGTAAATGTTCTTGATGTTCTCTTGGAGTAATATTAATTGGCTGGCCTCTCATTTTGTGGATATTTGCTCTTACTTTGATTCCCAGAGACTTAGAAATAAATCTGGAAGTTTCTCCAGGCGGATGGAGTTTGGTCACCTTGTTCCTCGTCTGTTTTAAGATCACGATGTGGTGTGTTGTTTTTCTAAAACGGTTCGTGTTTCCAGAAAGGTTCTTTTAAAGTGATTGATTGAATCTCTAGGGTAGGTATTAATCAGACCGGAGTGGAGCTATTGATGTTGGTCTCAACCTTCCAAAAAATATGATTAATCACAAGTAATAAAAGATTTAACTAGAATATCAATTAGTTCTCCATGCGAGGCTCAGTTGGTTTGGACAGACTTTTTTCCTCATTATTATTTGAAAACTGCTTTTGAAATAAATTATTATTAAAAGAAATCTGTAAGAGTTAAAATACTATTCCATTGTTTTGGAGTAAAGGAATCTGCCGGTTATGATAATATTCCTTTTTCCTAAATAAGATGTTTAGTCGAGCTTCTTTTTAAGGTTTAATTCTCCATGACTCTGTTCTATAAAAGTATAATGTTATCTTGCCATGTGGGGAACAAAGACTAACAGAAAGCTTGTGATCACAAGTGAACAAAGCCGGATTTTCTCTGAACATCTGTTGTTCACACACTGTCTGTGCACCAAGAGCTGCTTTTATCCCGCATGTTGTCACCTCTTCGGAAAACATTTGCAAATAGAAATAGTGGGTGTAGCTCTGTGGATAGTTTTCTTTTAAGTGGGCAAATGAAACTAAATGGTTCCCATATTTTCAAAAAACTTTTTCATGAATTTTTTACACCTCTAAATGAATGATCTTACTTCCAGGTCTGTAAAGCAGTGAGTCCACAATCTGTCCCATAAAAGTGAATGAACAATGAATTCACACTTGCATTGGATGCTTGTTGAACTGTAACACATCAGCTGTAAACAGAAATCTAACACAATAAATGAATAAAGCTGTCACATAAATACCATAAAGCTCTGTTAAACATGAGAATCTGAAGTGTTTTGTTTTATTAAAAATCTGGAGATTTTTTTCCTTGTGATAGGTTCCTTCCAACTTCACATTAATTAGTAAATCTAATGGCATCTTGATTTTAAATAAGTTTCATGTCTTACAGTATTAATTTTTGACAACTTATAATTAGAGCTTCCATTTTTAAAGTCTTTATCTTCAAAATAAAAAAATAAATTGCTGCAAAATCAAACTTGATTTGCTTCTAACACTGCAACCAACCCATCAAAAGCTGAATAAATCTAAGCTTTTAATCTGTAGAACAAAGACTTTATGACACAATCTCTACTCCAGACCTGTGCCAAATCTACAAAATCAAAAGTTGTAAAATGATTTTCATGATCAGAAGCGTGATTCTATATGGATGCTCTTTATCTAAAGAAGCTCAGTTGAAGCATGGAAACTGCTTGATTTTTTTCCCAGTTCTCTGCTGTGGTTGTTGCACAATTCTCTTGGTTCTTTGATGTTTTTGCAAAGAAGTGCCATCCCTTTTATATCAGCCTTTGAAGTCGGTCTAGTTGGAGTGCATAGTGATATATAGCACGCTGTTTCTTGGCTGTACTTAGTGTGGTCGCAGTGAGATACTGCAGCAGCACTGCGGTTTATTCTAATATCACAGGCTTAGCTATTCCATTTGATGTCTCTTTAAATTAACCTGGAGTTTCCAGAAGTGATTGTTTAGCTCCCAACATCTGGCTCTTTAATCACAAGAAGTTGACATGATTGTTTGAAGTTGGAGCTCAAAGCGCCGCCATTTTCTGACCTTTGTGGGAGAGTGGCATCAGCAGCCGTTAGAGGTGAGTCCACTGGATGACTGATCCATGCACTTTGTACCACTAGAGAGCATCAGAGGGCAAAGAAATATGTGAAGCCTTCATGTTTAGCACTGGCCAAGAGTCCAGACCAAGGGTTTCCAACCTGCGGCTCCAGAGCCACAGGCGGCTCTGTGGAGCGTCCATGATGGCTCCTTCTGAACTAAAACAATGAAAAACATAATGTGTTTTTTTTCTTTTTCTTTCCATTATTTTCAGGAAATGTCAACATTTCATAGAAGCAAATGCATTTATTCTTTTTCTCCCACAAAGTTTATTCTAAAACAAAAAAATAAAATAGTTTTTCAAAAATAAGCTATTTCATCTAGTAGATATTTATATAAAAAAAGTTTTCTTATTTTAAAAGATCACGTATCATTTAAACGTCTAGACAATTTTTATTTAGCTGACAGGGTAAAATTGGCTCTTTAGATGAATAAACCCTAAATCTAATTTTCTGTCTTGTCTGAGATTTTAACTGTTTTATGTGAGCAAAATTTTCTGTCTCATCCCTGCAGGCGTCTGATAATGTACACCATGTTTCAGAAATCTTATTTAAAGAAAAAGTTTTTTAAAAAAAAGTTTTCTTTCATTTCTTGCTGCATCTTCTGCTTGTGTTTTGTTGGTAATTTTATCAAAACACTTTATAAACACAAAAAGAAACTAATGTAAGTTAATTATACTGATGTGATGGAAACATAAATATAGCATTTCTTCATGTTTAGTTTGATAAGAAGCAGATTATGTCAACCTTTTCAAATCAGTTCTAATATTCAGATATTCTTGGGGACGCGAGCAGCAAAGAGGAGGTCAAACAACAGCAGGAAGCAGCTTGTGTGCAGAAAATGTTCATTTGGTTTGAGATGCTGTTTGAAGCTTGCCACGAAACAGAGGGAGCTTTATTATGAAGGGCTTGTTTTCAGAATTATGCATTCCATCACAGAAACCCTTCTGCACTTTGATGAACAGCACTTGGTGATCAGTGGGAATCTTGATCACAAAGCAAATGTCATTTGGAAGCAATTAAACAACCAAAGATGCACATAAACCAGAAAGTAAAAATTTGAGTGTGACCCTCAGTGAGCTCGCGGTTTTCAGTCAACAGCTCCGTTTTCAGGTAAATTACACCCAGAATCCCTTCAGCTACGGTTCACACACTTCAGATGAGAAGAGCTTCAAGCAGCTGACTTCAAAGTCAAGCTGCATTTGTCTTCTTTGGCTTTGTAGCTCAAAGGATGTATTTTCAATCATTAATGCAATTTGTGGTGTTTATTTTTTATTTAAAAACCCCTTGCTATTCATACATTGCCAGTTTGGAAGACTTTCTTTGATGATTTTCAAATTAGCGACTGATTAACGCTTGCTTAAGTTGTTTTCCTCTCGTTTTGAAAAATGTTTTAAAGTGGAAGAATTTATTTGTAAGAAGTATCCAGTGGTTAAAAACCAAAGCATCCAGAACCCTGAAATTATTTTAATTCTAAACGTTGTTCTGCCAACCTCCGTTTGGGCTTGTTTATGTGAGACGACTTCATGAAATATTTGTGTTGCTTATTGTTGGGCAGGAAGTCACGTCAAAAGCATTATGCCCAGTAAATGTTAAATTTAGTGGAAGTGATAGTCGACTTTGCGTTAGAGATTCATCACCGTTTCTGAATATGTTTTACTGACAGTCGTTCAAAGCATCAGGGTTCCTGCTCTCTGCAGAATACATTTACGCATCCTTTGTTTTACTGTTTAAGGGATAAAACAGATTTTCTTACATGAATCTATATTAATTTGCCTTTTTTAATGTGTTTGCCACATCACAGCTGGATTGCTTCATCACACTTGTTTGGTTTTAAATAGTTTTCTTATGAATATATATTTTTTTATAGATGGGAACTCCGTCTCCCAGGTAAGAAGCATCAGCAGTGGAGGGCCTCAGGGGTGTGTTCTCTCCCCATGCATCTTCTCCCCAATACTACATGTTTGCAATAATTCAATCTTTTTTTACACTTTATAAAAACACTATATATATATATAGATATATATAGGTATATATATATAGATATATATCTATATATATAGGTATATATATATATACACCTTTTCAGATTTGTTTTTTTTAATGACATAAATGTAATTTAAAAAAAAACAAATCTGAAAAGGTTTGTAGAATTGAATGGACAGAATGTTGGAAACTTGAAGCTGTTTGTGTGAACAGCCTGGAAACCAAAAAATCCCAAAATATATCAAGAATGAAATTAAAACCAGCTTGACTTTATTTATGTATAAACACAACATAAATTACTTGTTAATGACTTGTACAGACATTGATTCAGTTTCTTAAAAAGAAACAAAAAAACTGCATAAAACTCTTGGATCATTTACAAAAGATGGTGTCCCTGTGATATCCAAGACACACCTGTGCTGCTCCACATCCTCAACAAAGTTCATCACAACTTCGCTGCACTTTTTTTCTCCCACAATTACTATTTTAGGTATTGAAACATCTTTTTTTTTCCATTTAAAAGCATTTTAAAGAGAATATGACATATTGATGTTTTACAGTGCTAAATCTGGTATACATAGTGGTTGTCTGGTGAGAATAAACATCAGAAGTCTCTTGGTTTTAAAACAAATATTTGCTTGAAACGCTGCTTGCTCCAGGAACGTAGATCCATGAGCCCAGTACTTCTAGAGAAGTGCAGGTATGCATAATGTAAACATTTCCTCTGTTCCATTGACACTTTGTTCAACCACACGTTTCCAGATGAAAACATAAAAAAATCAAACATAAAACACCTACATAAGCTCAGCGTCTGGTTAAAAACATCCAGGTTCCTCTGCTTTGGAGTCCCGAGTCCAAAAGGCTTGTGCTACAGAGGAACTGACCTGTAATTGCCATGTTAAGGCTTGGTGTAGTTGTACATTTACTCTGAAGTCTGTAGGTCACAATGCACAGCATCGCTTTTGACCCTTTTTCTCCTTCTTTTTTACTCGTTTCTTTTTTTATTTTATTTTTTACAAAACAAAGCCACACTCTGTACATAACAGCAGCTGTTTCATTTCCTCTACATTGATTTCACTACCAAAACTGAGTTTCTTTGGCAGGTAATGCACCTCGAATTGTTACCTTTTCCCAATCTCACTTTGCCGCAGGAAATGGATGTTGTTGGCGTTATCGGCTAATTCCGGGTACTGCTCAATGGAAAGCACGTAGTACCCGTCGTATCCCAACACTTTCCCACCACTCAGCAGCTGCCTCTTCTCCCCCTCTGTCCAGGGGCGAACCCCCTCCTCCCCGTCACGCACCCGCTGCTGCTCTCGGGCCCACGCCCCCGCCAGGGCGCGTTGGCGTGCGAGCTCAACCACCCGCACTTTCTCCTCGTCCACCGTGGAGCCGTAGCGGATGTGAAAAGCCAGAGCCCCGGCGCGGATGTCCACGTCTGCGAAGCGGCGAGTCCTGCTGTCCATGACGGTGGTGGACTGAGACACCGTCACATTGATGCCGTTCTCCAGGGTCTTGTGTCCGCTGGTAAGGTGCAGCGCGGCGAGGTCCGCGTCCGGGAGGCCCGGCTTCACAAAGAAGTGCGTGTCCCGTCCTTCTATGGTGAAGTGGAGGTCCTCCAGATAGAAGGCGTTATTGAGGATCGTTGCAACCTTGATGCAGTCCTCACTCGCCACGTTGAGCGTGTTTGTGTGGACGCTGCCTTTATATATGGCAAACATAACAGCTCTTCCGATGGGAGACTTTGCAGCCGAGAACCACAGCCAAGGCTTTTCACCTCTTCGACCTCGGCTGAGATGGACCTCTGGCAGCCGCTCGAATGACAAGAGAGAATGTGCTTGTCTGGTTACTTCCTGCTGGACCCCAGAGATAGACTGTAGGAAAAGTGCAGTGAAACGTTAACGCCTGAACATGGCAGAACCTGACTCTCTAGGCCATTTAGAACCAGCTACTGCTTGGCTACACAGAGCTGCTTTTTATCCCTATTTGAGGCAGTGGTATTTTTAAGCCATGTTCTTAAGTCTAATGTAGATAAATCCCTGATGATTTCCTTTATGTGAGTGTGTTAAGATTTTAGACTAAGGATTTCTTGCATAAATAACATCAAAGACTGTTTTACAGCAGCATTTCATATAAAATTAGACAGCTTTTACACATTTCAACTATTAACCGAAGGTAGGCGGAGGAACACACTTTCTCGTTATATGATTATAATTATTATACAAAAATAGACCAATCTATCCATCCATCCATCCATCCATCCATTTTCCGTCACCCTTCTCCCTAACGGGGTCGGGAAATAGACCAATTAAGGTGGATATTCCATGAAATACATGGCAGTCTAATTAAGGGATGGCACCTTCAAGACAGTGAGATAAACAAAGTAATTTTTTTCCGCATTAGAGGCAGGTTCTATTTATCTGTTCAGTAAATAAAGGAGCTTAGCGTTTTACCCACCGGCAGATCATCCCACAGTTGACTCTTCCTCAGCTCATAGGAGGGCATGCTCAGATCAAACTTTGGAACGGGAAACCCGGGAATGGTGTTGTGAAGATGAAACCCAAACGTTACAAGCCAACTATTCACATCTGCAAAATCAAAAGAAGACTTTATAAACTCATGACTCCCATCCTAACTTTTGTTTAAAAAAAAAAAGCAATATGTAAGTAACTATTTATCCAACCAACAGAGCCATATTTGAAAAAAGTTATCCCCCTCTAATAACATCAACCTTGATTATGAGGTGTTAAAACTTAAACTCAGCACTCTGTATCTGAAAAATACATAAATCATTCTCATCATCATCCTTCAGTTGACAAATCAATTCATTAATAGCTGATCTGAGCAAACGACCCAGTATTTTTGTTGAATGGAGAACAGCAGGATAAAGATATGTTCTTAAAAAACATACACGTATCAAAATTCTCTGCTATAAGAAGTAAATATCTTACCTGCAACATACTCTTTCAGTTCATGGACTTTGCTGATAGGATTATTATTTCTGAACATGTACAAGTTAAAAGGAGCCGGCTCTTTGGCAACTTTTTTCCAGGCAGAGATATCTGGAATCGTCCACCTGCCAGACATGATATCATAATCCTGCTCTCCAAAGTGCAGCAGTTTGGTCAGAGGATCATACAGTCCACCATGAAAGCCCAGCACCAGCTGAAAGTCAGGGTTAGAGTCAAAGTAGATCTCACCGTACGCGGTGTACTGAAGCTGTTTGACCAGAAGGCCGTTGCTGGTGAAGACGGCCAGAGGTGTGCCGGTGTTATCACAAGCGATGTAGAACTCTTCTCCGCTGCTGATCTCCATAGCAAAGAGATGACCTTGGAGGTCGTAGTAGAAGGAGGTGATCTCAGAGCTGGAGTGGTTGTATACATGGGTTATCCTCTCTGGGTAGCTCAAATCTGCGTAAAAGTACTGCAGGTGCTGGCCCAGGCTGGTCTTAGTTGAGACTCTGCGTCCGAGGCCGTCGTAGCGATACTGGATTGTCCAGCCGCTGCTTTTGCTGTAGACCCTCACCAGGAGTCCTTTGGAGTTGTACTCAAAGATTTCTGCTCCTCTCTGACGGAGGAAGCCGTCTTCGTCCATCCTGTACTGGATGTCTCCGAGGCGGGTGATGCGGTCTCGCAGGTCGTAGCGCAGAGGCAGGAGCCGGCCGCTGTTTCCAGCATTCAGCAGGTGCAGGTTTCCATTCAGGTCATAAGTGTAGCGCCACACTGCTTTGTCGTTTAGAAACACGGTCTGCAGCTGGCCGTCCACATCGTACTCATAGCTGTATTTGGTGGTGTTGGCAAAGGGACCAATCTTGAGTTCTCTCTTAGTGACTCTACCCACATCGTCGTACTGAAAAGTAATCCAGTACATCAGTGAACGAAATATCTCATACTGGATCTCTTTGATGCGTCCGTGTGCATCAAAGTGTTTTGTGTACGTCATGACGGCCGTGGAAATGATCTGATTTATGTCATAGTAAATGACACCAAACTTCCCAAACTGTTCGATCTTTCCTGAGATGTCGTCAAACTGGTAGAGGTCGATGGGTAGCGGCGTTTCGTTGATGACGCCTTGGACGCTGGTGACACGCAGGCTGCTGTCATACGTGTAATCGAAGCGTGCATTCACCATGCCATCTTCACTGAAGCGAAAAATCTGCCGGTCCACCAGGGGACCAACTTGGCGGTAACGGATGGAGCAGATGAAGCCCTCGTTCTGCAGGTTGACGGTCTTCAGCACACCTGCCGTCTCGTCGTAGGTGAAGCTGACTCTCGTGCTGTCGTACAAGATCTCAGAAATCTTGTTCTGCCGGCGGTACCTGTACAGAACTCTACGGCCGGTCCCGAGGTGAGCCACTCTCAGCAGGAGGCCGTCTTCGCTGTAATCCACAGCTACCGAGGCGTTGCTCTCAGGTGGGTGATAAAGGTTCCTGTAGTAGCCAACTGAACGGATGGTGTGCATGGTGTAGCGGGCCACACTTGGCATGGTGACAGCAGAAAGCCGCTCGAGAGAGTCGAACTCAAATATGTACTGCCGTTGACTGTGAAGCAGGAGAACCATAGACTGAGGGGAAGAGAGCAAAACACAGTGTTCTTTTTTTAGTCGCTTGCCTGCAGAATATATTTTCAAAGCAAGGCAGAAAGTAGAAATTTTCTGGTTTGAGGAAAGGTGAAACCTTGTGCATAAAAAATGTAGAAAGTAGAACTGTGACACTTGTGAGACCTGAGCTACCTGAGTTCCACATTATCAAATCAATGCAAAATGACCAAGAAAAAGGGATATCTAGTGTGGTAGGTCAGGACTTATTTAAACACATTTTAATGATACAGTCCAATTTAAATGTAATTCTTACACTCATATACATGTCTATCTGCAGTTTATTAACTCCTGGTATCCAGACAGCCTGATTAATCAAGTCAAAAAATATGCATTTTTCAGAGCGCTCTGTCTCCCGAAGTCTCTCTGTTAAAATGTCATGCCCATTCATCCGTCGCTGCACTGAGGTTTCCTGAGCCCCCTTGTGCTGCCAGTGTCAGTGTTGACATGGCCTTTCTAGGTCATGCAATGACAGGATGGAGCCAGAAGTGACTGGAGAAAAAAAATACATATTTGCATGTTTTTGTTGGTGATCATTCCAGCACAATTTTAAACACAGTCTACAAGAGATGAGGGGAAGCGTACATCTGAGAGCTGCTGTTTGACATGGAGCAGCAAAATGCACAGATCATCAATGCAGTTAGCTTTTATTTACTTATATGTATCTTAAATGAGGACTGAAATATTTAACATAGTCGATATGCAGGTGAAATACATAGCAAAAACTGAAAAAGAGCTGAACATGAAGCAATCAAAACCATCCTGAGTTATAATATTACCATGCAGCTATAAATAAAAATCAATACATTAAAAATATTTGTTACAAATTTTGACCAAAACATTTTTTGTTACTGTCATTAAAACTAACCACAAACACCATTTTACAGTTTTTTATATAATCAAAATTTCTCCTTGTTTTGACTGGTTTTAGTGAAAGTGCCTTAAACTCAGATTTTTGTTTACATCTTCCAGATCAGATGTTTATATACATGACTGCAAAAACTGAGGAAATATGTGTCAAATTCTGATTTTGAAGACATTTATACATAAAACTCTGACATATTATTTTTCTTGTTATTGTGATATTTTGCATATACAAATAATTTTGGTCAGATCAAACAACAAGAAAAGTTTGATCTGATTTAAATTCAAATGGTTTCTTTCTTTTTGGTGTATGTAAACTTCTGGTTTCAGCAGCATGAGTCTGCAGTGTTTTGTTTTAAAGAGTTTATGACGAAGCAGCACATTTAGTCCATTTTCCGCGATGAGCAATGCGTTTTGAGGTAGAACATCCTGCTGCGCTGCTCCCGCTCACTGCCTCACACAAATGTGGAGAACAAATGTAATTGTAGCAGTGGTAATTAGCCTTACTGTTTAAATCATGTTGAGGCCTCCTGAACTTAATTAACCCTGACATATATCAGAGAAACAGCAGGGAAACTTAAGGTCCAGATTTATCTTCTGGGGTAAAACTATGCTGCTGCATAATATATCTTTCTTGTTATTTCTGCTGGTGATGCGATTTTCTCACCTGCTCCAGGTAGGTGTAGCTCCATATCTTCCCGTCTGCAAACACCTTGGAAATCAGGCGGCCTTGGCTATCGTACTCGAGTCTCTCTGTGGTGGGGCCTCTCTGTAGGGCACTGATTTGCCCGGTGCTTGTGCGGCTCACATTAACTGGCAGTAGCTTACTGCTGGGCACCCACAGGACCGGGTGGCCCGCAGTGTCATATATAATCTTTAACAGGAACTTCCTGTGGTCGTCGTAAATCTTCTCAGTCCTCAGGGTGCGATCGTAATCAACAGAGAGAATGTTCCGACCATTCACCTGTGGGTAAAATTTAACAGTTGGTTACATAAAAACTGTACTCTGAATTGCAGTCAGGATCCTGTTTTAACCGAAAGCTCTTTAAAACGTAGTTAAACAGAAAATAAAATATGTATATAATTCAAATATTACTGCTTTTTTGTAAAAGAGAACATATCACAAAGAGGAGCCCTTTAAACAGAAAGACACTGTAAAATGTTAGGCGGTCTTAAATTAAAGGTCTTAAATCTGGTGGTGACAAAAATCACAGTGAGTTCACGTTGCTACCCAGGAGAAGTTCATGAAGGAGTGTAAGTCATAAATCTGAGTCAGAGTCGGGAAGAGGGAGCAGGAAGAGATGGACTGGACTTATGTAAAGCTCTAGAATATTAATGATCTTCTGAGGCAAGAGAACGAAGATTAGACCTTTGGTCACAGACACAGTGATGTGTCCGAAAACTAGAGGTGGAAGTCCATTAAAAATTACAGTTAAATGCAGGGTTTGTTATTAATTAATCACAATAAATCAAAAACTATTTAAATGGACAAAATAATTTGAAATTCAAAAACTTTTCTTGCAGCTAAATTATTGAATAATGATCTCAACAAAGATAATTGTTGTTTTTAATCTGTTATTTCACCATCAGATTGGAGCTTTCCAGAGTTTCTGGAATCCCTTCTTCAGAAATGTGGAGCTGTGGAAACTGATTAGAGCAGGGGATGTTGGTGCTGCTGCAGCATGGTTAGCATTGAGATGCTATTCAAGCCTCGAAAGCTTTGCTCATAGAACAACTCCTTCTAACACAACTTGAACACAACAGCAGACTTTTCCAGAGTCCCATCAGATCATGTTAGAACCAGAAATGAATCCCCAGTGGGCCGAGGAAAGTGGCTTTGTCGTCCATCACTGTTGTTAGCAAATGCAGTTTGAGTGTCAGATTTATGGGCGTACCAGAAACTTACAGATACAAAGATTCTGGCCAGATACTTTGCATGTAAAAACATAAATTAATTAATTGAGTTAAAATTTGGAATGCTTCAAAAGCTGCTTTATTAATTAATTAAAATGAATGTGTTAAAGCGGTTTCATTTAAAATAGCATATTTACATATCAATCATCTGTTTCAATGTGTTTGCATGTTTCAGTTTAATATCAACAACATTTAAAACCCAAATGTTGATGGATTAGAAGGAGGTTACGTTGGTTTGTGATCACTGGAAATTTGTTTGGGAATAAATGTTAACCAACACATGACAAATGACCTGGAACGTTATTTGTTGCAGTTGATTTCAACCATTAGACATCAGAACCTTTTCATCTCTTTTTAAACTTTATTGTGTTTATTGTGTTTTTTCTACTGATTTCTCAACCAACCGTTAAATATTGCAACGTTGTTCCTCAACTCCTTTGTTGTGGTTTAAGTATTTCTTTCACATAAACACATTGATGAAATATTTTTTAACTCTTAAAAAAGTTATGTTTTTTTATTCAGAAAATGTATCTTCCATGAAAAACATGAAGCCTTGGTGTATTTTAATGATGCTGAAAATAATAAAAAGGTTGAGAACATTCAAGTAATGAAGCTCCCTCCTGTTTATCTTGCTTTCGGTATAATTAGCTTCTTACAAAAAGCAGCACAATCAGTTTCCTGATTAGCCTGGAGCACAAACTGCAACAGCACAGACGGCGATGCCAGAAACACGCAACAGGTGCCAAGCCACGAGCGACACAGCTGCTGCTCATCAGCCTTTTTAGAGGTTTAGTTTCACTATCTGGCCTGAAGGACATCATGTTCACGGTTATCTAGTTATTCTAGCGTTTAGAGCTGCGATTGCATACAAATCGATTTGATTTTTGTGATTCCTGGATTTGATCTGGCAGTATAAATACTGATCATTCAGATTATTTTTTGATCACTATAATTTAGAATGTTATAAGATCAGCAATCCAAATATTTAATCTGTTTTTAGCATATTAGCACAGCTAGCTAGGCCTGTCACGATAACAGATTTTGCTGGGCGATAAATTGTCTCAAAAAATTATTGCGATAAACAATAATATAGTTTGAAGACCTTTTTACATTGATTTAATGGAAATTACGTAATAATACATGCGATTTCCTGCCAAAATAGATACACTTTACTTTCAAAAGAACACTTAACACTGGGACTGATACACAAAATAAATAAAACAACCAAAAAAAAAACCAGAAAAAAAAAACAACATAAAGCCAAAGTGAGAATAAATACTGCATTCAACCAAAAGAGTGCAGATTATGAAGTCTGTATAGTATATTGGCCTTCAGTGATCATTAGATTTAAATAGAGAGACATCCGACTGCCTGATGCAATAGTTCAAACTACAGGATTTTTTACCCCGAACGACAATCTTAGAACGTTCTTCGTTCTGAGATTGTCACTAGTGTTGTGTGTTACGGTAGATCGTTGTGCCGCTCCGATCTAAATCAAGGATTTATCCCAGACTGGGAGAGGGACGCAGCCTGTTGAATGTGACCAGTAGCCAATCAGAAAGCGCGGATTCTCCCTCCTGCTTTCTGAGGGGAAACACGGAGGGAATCCCGAACAGCTGACACGGTGCAACCCGAAGTCCAGCAGACATCGGAAACAACATGAATGTTTATTCAGCAGTTCGTGCAAAGAAAATATAAAGAACTAGGGGAGGAGTTGGAGCGAAATTTCTACCAGAAAACCCGGTAACTTTTCAGCTGTTCTTCGTTAACGTGACATAAATAGTTATAATGATTTTCATTCAGTCAGACTGACACTAGCTACATGCATTGCAGGTAGATTGTAGTAAGGAATTGATTAATGCCTGGTTTCAAAGTTAGTGAACTGGACTTATTATTTTGTGTCCATTGTTGGACACAACACGGTTTCCATCGAACCGTTATACCGAGGATTCTGTCGGCTAATGTGTCTCAGGTTTTGATAATGGGCCGACAATCCGCGACATCAGATGGTGCAGCGCGCTGGGCATTACACTAAGGAAATAAGGAAGGGAGAGTTAATGGAGAGTTGAGCCTTTTTTCATTCAGTGTCATCAACAGTAAGAGAAAAAGGCAGGAAGAAACGATATAGCCGAACATTAAAATGAGGTCGATAGTTTTAATTTATCGTACGATTAATTGACTTATTGTTTATCGCGACAGGCCTACAGCTAGCATTACAAAAACAACAGCTACATTCTCCTCTTAACTTGCCAAAACATTTGACACGTTTTCAGGTTCAGCATTGAAAGCTAAATGTTGAAGCAAACAAATGAACATTAACACCACTTTGCAGCCCGACTGCAGACACATTATTGAAAATAAAGTTTTTCTTTGACGAGCTTCTGCACTTCTCTGACTTCGGTTTAGACATCAGATGATGAAATTAGCAACAACTGAGTCATCCTCACTCAGTAACTGTGTTCATACTAAAGAGTGTTGTTAGCACAACTGTGACCAGTAATTTGTACTTTCATTGCACAACGTCCCTTAACCTCACTGGTCAGCCGCTTTTTTTTCCATGACACATGCAGATATGGATGTGACTTTTTATTTGTATTTAATGATCTCTGTTTTTTTTATTATGCGTCTATGTAATTATTATATTTTCAGTGACACAGGGCAACACATTTGCATTTTATAAACTATTATTTGTTCAATGTTTGTAAAGTGGAAATAATTTCCAACCTGACACCAGAATCTTGCTTTTACATAGAAGTTGTGGACACTGAAATTTCACTTCAGAATTGTTTGTTCTTAATGTTTTTACTCCACTGTGGAGTGGGATGACAAAATAATCAAAATTATTAGCAATCATTTCTTTTACTCATATTTCACACATTTCTTAGGAGGCTTTTTATCTCCAGATTATTGTGAAATGTTCATCGCTTGCATATTGACTTGGATATCATCTGCTGTCCTCTTTGTTTAGCAGAAAGTGTTACTGGCAGCAACAGTAAATGTGTTGTCTTTATTTCAGGAGAAACAGTAGTTTTTAAACAATCTGCCCAGAATAACCTTCTGTTTACAGAACCAGTTCACAGTTTTGCAACCTCTCTTTTGTTTTTTGTGCATCCCGAATCATTAGAGCCGCGTGGCCACAGAGGGGAAAAGACGGGGATTTAAACCAGATCCAGACTTACCCTCAGCTTTCGCCCAAACACGATAACTTTCCCTCTGGCTTGTTCTTTGCGAAAGCGCCACTCCACCAAGTTTTGCCCAACCTCTCCTGGCAGGCTCATGTTGCGCCTGGCGACAGTCGGGTTGGCAGCTCCAGTCAGGATGTGGGGCTCCGTTTGGTAGTGGGTGTCCATCCCGTTGGCGTAGGTAATCCTCAGCGAGTTGTCGTAGCCCACTTGGTAGCTGCTTCTACACTGGTCTGTTGGAGGAGAACAATTGTTTAGCATCTCAGATTTTATTTGAAGTCTAAACAAAGAGTGATGTGAGGAAATAACGCGTCCATCTGGTTGTGGAAGAGAGGAGAAAGCACAAGGTTGGTGCGTCTCCCTGACATCCCGGCCCACACTCCCAGAGAGCAATCATTTACACTACCGGACCCTCTGAGTCATAATGATACACGACTCAGGCTTACTCAACATTGCCCTGCAGACCCTTGAAACAATGATAAATAACAGCTGCTGTGCTGTGGCGCCGGCGACAACGCCTTACCCTGAGCCAGAGTGTAGAAGGCTCGGATGGTGGAAGCGTTGGTGGTGATGCTGATTTCCTCCTCTGTCAGGGAGCTTTCGATGTCCACCATCAGAGCGCTGTATATGTCTGTGTACAAGTTATTCACCATTCCCGTGGGGAACGTCACGTTCATTAGGCGGCCTTCACTGTCATAGCTGTTTGACAAAAGAAAACATCAAAAATGACAAAGCATTTATATGTATGAGGGCTCCCAGGCTACAATGCATTTCAATTATCAGCTGCTTCATACTTGGGTGAGACGGCCGACTTTCTTGTAATTAAAATGTCACATTTTCATCCCCGGATATTTCCCACTTCTGGCACAGAAGAGGAAGGATGTCTGTAAAAGTGGCTCAGGCACGATCCACACAGAACAGGGTGAGTGACACATCTCACAGCTATCAGGAAGATTAAATAAAACTTATAATGAGTTTTATTTTATTTTTTAGAGTGATTGATGTGTCATAATCATGATTGGCTGTTTTTATTGTAGTGAGGGTATCATGTGCAGCTTAATGTCATGTGACAAAAAAATGAGGCTGAGATGCTTTGGTTCCAAAACAAATTGGATTATGATAAAAAAAAAATCTAACTGGCTTACTTTAATTAAATACAATTATTTATTTAATCTAATCTCTTTTTTACACTTGTAACTGCTCTAATAGCACTGGTTAATGAAAAATAAAAGACAAATGTAACTCACTTTATGGGGTTATTGAGGTCTAACTGAGAAATTTTACACATCCGAGGGACATTTTATAATTAGATTTCGATTAATTCTGCACCCTTGGCAATTTGCAGGTAGGAATGAGTCACAATTTATAGAATAAACGTGTGACAGATTCATGAAACATATATCACAAAGATAGTTATTTTTGACACTTTGACTCTAATCTTCAAAGCAACAAAAAGATCTACAACATGACCATATTTTCAAAATATTGTAATAGTGATCAAAGGTATAAAATAAGCAATTTTAAACAGCCAAATTCCTGGAAAACATTAAATCTGCCTGATGTTTCTATTTGTGTTCTATATTGTTTTAATGTGTAAATATATTCAGTGGGGAAAATGTATTTGACTTCCTTACAAATTTCCTTCTTATTTTACTTTTTGGTAAATAAGTAAAATGAGTTAATATAGCGCTTCTCTGAAGACTCACAAAGTTCCTTAAAAGTTAAAGTGCAGGAACTTCAACTTACAAAGAAATACAATAATTCAAAGAACGTTCGTATATAGAAAAGGCTGTGAAAAATATCGGTTTTAGTTTAAGGTCGTACAAACCCAGATCAGCCGACCTTAGCAAGCAGCCGAGTCCAGTCAGACACATATAAAGGTTCCTGGCCGAGCAGGACTCCATATGTAACAAAGAGAACTTCACACTGGACCCCAAAACCGACTGGAAGCCGGAGAAAAATGCCAAGGCAAGAATTATGTGACAGAATGGGCCACATCGTATCACCAGGTTGGCTGCAGGTGGTCTATACATCATCATCATTATCATCATCATCATGTAAAAAGTTGTTTATTTAATATTCTCACAAAGTCTGTTGTGATTTTATAACAGATCTTAAAAACCTGACCACAGCTTAGGGTTAAGGGAACAACACAGGACCATAAGAGCCTCTGTCTTGGCATCATCTTGCAACACATAAATAGGGAAGAAAGAGGTGGATCTAAATAAACATAAGTGGTTTTATAGACAAATATTCAAGTTAATCTACTGCACAGCCTACGCATAAAAACACCTTCATTAAAAACGTTTATGTGCAGATGCCTTTGATTTTTAATTAAAACTTTTGTAGAGTTGCAGTTTATTAATAATGACAGAAGGTAACATCAGAAATAAATAAATAAACCTTTCAATTACATGGCCGTTAATAGTTCCTTCTTATCCCAGAGATGAAGGGTGTGGCGTTTCATTCCCAAACACAAATCCACCTGCCAAAGAGCAAATCTTTACACCATGTTTATTAGCTTGCAGAAAGTGGAAGGCACCTTCTAATTTGCACTGTGAGCTGTTTCCTGAATTTGAAAGCTAAACCAATCAGACAATCAGAATGATTTCTACCAACTCATTCCCAGTATTTCTACTCACTCATAGAAAGTTGTCCAGCCGATCTCTGAAGTCTTTGTGGCCAGCAGGCCGTTGTTGCCGTGGTACGTCAGCAGCACCAGCTCCTGACCCTGAGCGGTCAATGTTTTCAGGCCACCGTTGGTGCCCATCGTTAGCCAAATCACCTGGTTGTCAGGGGCAACGATCCGCACGGGCATGCGGTTGGCATCCCTCCGGATCCTCAGCGTGTTTCCGCTGCTGTCGGTAGCAGCTGTGATGTCGTTCTCTGTGCTGTAGCTGAACGTGTACTTCAGGTCTCCGGTGAGCAAGCTGGCGGTGTGTTGGTGGGTGCCGTTGCTGTCAAACATGTAGACCTCCTGAGCGTCGGGGGAAGCTACCTCATAAGCACCGCCATTGGAAGTCAAAGTTGGCCCATTTCGAGAGATAGCGCGGATGCGGATGTTCCCCAGGTCTGCCACATATAGCGTTCCATCTGGAGCCGCCACTAATGAAGAAGGACCGTTCAGCCTCGCATCTTTGGCATAGCCGTCTCCTGTCTGATAGCAGTCGCAGTTGGCATCGTTCTTGCAGTCGCAGTCGGAGGGAGCTCCAGCCAAATATGTTATCTCCCCATCCACGGAAACCTTCCGGATCCTGCTCATCTTCCTCTCATCTGTCTCTGCGACGTAGATGGTACCGTGGTAGGATATGGCGATGGAAACGGCCGACTCTAGAGGAGTCAAATGAGCTCTTTGTCCACCAGCTACGCCTCTCTCCAGTCCAGCCAGCGGGCAGTGGACGGGTCGGCCTGCTGCAATGCTGACTTGACCGTTCTCAGTGATGCGCAGCACGATGTTGTTGTCCAGAACATACAGCGAGTTGTCCATCGGGCTGACTGCTAGATCTGTGGGCCACTCTAAAATCACCTGCAATACAGAAAATAATGACATATAATTCCAACTCTAATTTAATTGAGAAAAAAGCCAAGTATTTTACTCAGTGATAACTTCTTTCAGCAAAAGTGCTCCATGAAGTTATTTTTGTAAACTTTTATCACAGACACACACACTCACAATGTGTCAGTAAACATAGCCAAAAGGCAGATGAATCTGCGCAGACTGAATCAGAAAAGTGACAGATGTTATTGTGTCAAGAAAAATAAGAGCCAGAAAGAATTACAAACCCCGGCCTCTTTCTAACCTCCACAAAGCTCACCGTGAATGGCAGATTGTCAGTGTCAGAGTGTGATAGAAGAGGCTTCACACTCAAATCTGGAAATCTTTTGTATGGAATAGATCAAGAAGGAGCATTTACTGAAGCACAATACTAACATCCTAACACGCTGTGCCTCACCAAAGTATTCATAGCTGTCGAACATTTAGACGTGTTACAACCACAAACTGTATTTTTATGAGCTTCTACCTGATAGAGCAACACAAAGAAATATATTTAGTAATGGGGGAAGAGAATTTTAAATGCTTTTCAGTTTTTTTTACCACTAAAAATCTGAAAAGTGTGGCGTAAATATTTTTAGTTACTCCATAATTATCACTGCAGTTACAGCTGCAGGAGTCTCTTCCAGTTCTGCTCATCTAGAAACTGAATTTTTCACCAATTTTTCTTGACCAAATAGCTCAAGTTCAGATCAAGATTAGACTTTTAAAGTATTGCCACAGAATTACAATTGGACATAGGTGTGGACTTTAACTAGGCCGTTCTAATGTTGTTTTTTTTCCCCCCAGGACTTTTATGTATGTGCCTCCATCTTTCTGTCTGTAAACTCTTAGCTACTTTTCTGTTTGAAAGCATGATGCTGCCACTACCATGTATAACCACAGCAGTTGTGATGTATCATCAGTTGGGTTAAACACACATAGCTTTTTCTAGCTTTAAAAACATTTAGCACAGTTAGCTGTTTATGACTAGTGCTTTAGGGTTAGAGCAACTAGTTTAGTTTATTTAACGGGGGAAATGTGCAAAAAATATTAATAAAAGATGCTTTGGACCAGATTTAGCATAAGTTGGTTTCCAGGCAGTCCCTGAGCAGGTTAGTTCATACCGTCTGAAATCACATGACATGCAGAGACCACAGATACAATCACAGTTCAAAGTCATATAAAATGAACACAATAAAAACAGCACAAAATGCCAAACTTCTGTTCTGCAGTCATAACTAAAATGTTAGCAGTGTCCACCTCTATAGATAACATCAGATCATTGAGAGGCATTGGAGTAAGAGGGGTTAAATATATGTTGCCTCACACTTTTATTCTTATTATTACAAAAAAAAGACGGAGAAAAAAATAACATGCATCATTTTCCATCTACAACATTGAACAATTGAACACCAACTTGTGTTAGTTGGGATTGTCTTTTGTTTACCAAAGTTGGAATAAAAGATTTTAAAGAGCCAAGAGGAGCTCTGTAAATGTTGATCCTACAAGCTCATAACTGGGTTGTTTTGTTGTGTGGCTGGCATATAAAGCAGATGGACTCCCCTCTCAACAATGAAACCAGGATTCTAAACCGTATTTCTGTGATGACCTGCAGTAAGTGGCTCCCTAAGCGAAGACACAGACATAGGTAGTTGGTAAATCCACTTCTTTCTGACCAATAAACAGGTGATCATGTCTCAGTCACCATTGTTTTTGTGGCTGATTTAGATACTTTTAAACAGTTGTCTGAACTGGATTTTTTAGGATATGGTAGTAAATGTCTGTGTTTATTTTTATTTTTAAATTATTAGAAAATCGTGAATTGTTTGCCTTTTATTTCATGATTACAGACAAATCTCCATAAAATCCAAAGTTTCTGGTTTAAAATGTTACAAAATGTGATATTATTATTGTAATATTTGCTAATAAAAGTGGGTTTACTTTATTAAACAACAGCTTCTAGTTTCACTCAGTGTTGCCATCCAGTAGCTGAATTTTCATCTCTTCCAAAATGTCTAAAGTCTTTGACTATTTTAACATGTTTGGGATAACTAATCTGTTCATTTTAATGATTTTAATCTTGATAGTGTTAAATTTTTTAGTGGATTTCAACCGAAGTAAATGAGCATGTCTTATACAAGAACATTAAGCATGCAATTAACGCCTTCCTGCTCCATTAAAGCTGTGCGGTTTGGTGGTGTAACCTGAAAGAAAAGCTTCACATGGTGATCAATGACATATATCAGAATAAATCAAAATGACATGAAAGAAAAGTCCCCTGCATTTAAAGTGATGAGATAATTAATCACATCTTGTAGAACATTAAGCGAGCCAAAACCAGAATCCTTCGGTCACAGCCGGAGTTTCTAACAGACTTTCATTCGGTGGATAAAAAGCTTCTTTTTCTAACAGCGGAAAAATGACTAACCTGGCCTTGAGAAACAACACCATGTCATTAAAACTGCCCAAACATCCCTAATTTGTGTTTTTCCGCTTGGTGATTAACAGTGAAGAACAATGCCTTTAAGGCTTCCACTAGTTAAACTGCAGCGAGCCAGCTCTTCAGCCCGGGTGCCGGAGGATCACACAGTTGTGCCAATGCTTTGTCTTGGTTGCTTTGCGCCAAATGAGTTGGTTAATAAGGAAAAAGTAACAAGATTAATGCTTTCTGTTCATGTTCTCTCATGTTCTCCCTCTTTCAGCACACCATCCACTCACAAACACAAATACTGATTGCTTTCCGTTCTGTTCACACGAAAAATGCTCCCAAACGTCAACTGAAATGAAAGCTTATTATGCATTTCTTGCACTTATAATGCAACAGAAATAAATCATTTCTAATATCTGCTTTTGTCACATAATATTATATAACGTGTGTCTAGACCTCATGCATTGTGTGAGTTTGTGAAGTCAGGCCACTTCAGTAGGACTAACAGTTTATTCTTAAATGCTTTTCTTGGTCTCTGAAGATACAATTTCTCTAATTTAGCATTTTCAGCACTTTATTAACATGTCCTGGATTACTTTATCTATTGAGAACACATTTTATGGACTAATTATAATTGAAAAAGTTATATTCACATTAAACAATGAAGAAAAAACCCATTTGACGCCCCGTATTTTTTACAATAAGAATAACAGGAAGCTGCTTGTTTAATTTAAAATATTTCTTACTTTGAGTTATTCCCTTTCATGGTTTGTGAGATGATTGCAGATTTGAACATGAAAAAGAAGTCACACTAATATAATTTGACTTAAATTAAATAATTATGTCAAATTACTGATTCAAAAGAAAGATTTGATTCTTTGTAAGCAAAACAAGATTTTATGATCATGCATCCACTCAGTTTTAATATCTTTTTTGATCTTAGGCGTTTAAATAAAAAAATAAAACAGCGTTACATTTAGAGGTCCTCACTGGAGATAACAGTGATACTGACAGATGTATAAAGTCTGCAACTTTTAAGATAGAAAGAGTTATAATCCCCTCATTTCAGCTAACTTCAATTAGTTTAAATTTGTTAAAGTTATCTACTAAGAAAATTTGTTATATCTTCTTAAAGAACCACTTTTTTTTTGTTTCTAGGTTTTAAAGTAAAATGTTTGCAAGAACAGGATATACATATATTTGTTCGAATGGGATTTTGGTATTTGAGGAAAATTATGAAAAAAAATCACAGTTTGACATATGAATGGTCTCTTTAGTGCCATTCTGTTGCAAAAATATATATTTATATTTATATATTTTCTTGAGTTTTTTTCTCCTTACCTTGATAACACAAAAGGTGTGAAGTATTTTGCTTTTCATTTATCCAGTATATATTTTGTCATAAATACAGAAATATGTTAATTCTAATAACAGAGTTAGTGTATAGAAAAATGTTACCAAGTAATTTGTCATACTTGTTTTTGTTCAGATGCTTAATAAATGTGTTGGTGTCTTAAATAACCCTGATACTCAGTGAAGAAACTATTTATTTTTTAATAAAATGTGACATATGTTTTCCATTTAGTCTGTGCTATATATCCCCCTATATTAATATATAGATATTTATAAATCTCAGAGTTCATTTGTAAAGATGAATGCGTCTATATTTGTAAGCCAGCATTAGTGTCTGTTTTTCCATGATGATAAATCATCCGTTTGGTGTTGGTTTCAAACAGTAATGCTTTGTCTTGAGCACAAAGTGGGAGGAATGGAAACAACTTTATTTCCAAGAGCAGAAGCAGTAAAATGAATCATGGTGTGAAAGCTTTCACTTTAGTGTGATAAAAGTCTGTTTTCTTGCCCTTTTTGCTGCATTATTCATCTGAAATCAGCTCACAAAAAGTTCAAGGTGTTCAGCAGACACAGATCTGGACGTTGAAGATTCTATTTAACGTTCCAGTTTCAGAATCGTTTCTTGTCCTCCATTAGGAGAGGATGAGCTTTCATGTTACCTTAGGCTGAAGTAGAAGACTGAAGCTTTCTTGGACAAAGCCGCCAGCAGTCGTGCTCTGCCAAGTAAAAAAGGTTTTATGTGCTCAACAAGCTACTACTGAGCACTCCCTTATTATCATGTGCGTTGCCACAATTACTTGCGGAACACTAAACACTAATTCAGCTCAGGCTGCAAGCGAACACTCCCTCCCAAACTCAGTAATTATTCTTTCCTCCTTATAATTGGCTCTGAGATAAAAACTCATTTCTTTTTGAACCTGAAGTCACTTAGTGGTGTAAAAACCTCCCACTAATGTTTACATATCACCTTTATTACACTGCATTTCCTAATGCAGTGACCATAAATACATACAATCTGGCCTTTCACACAAAATTTATCTTAATTATGAAAAATAACCTTGATGGATCTTTTAGCCTATTATGAATGTTATTTTGACCCTGAAATATGAGCTCAAGTTTCTTCTGAATGGCAGTCAATGTGTGTCAAAATATCTGATATGAATTATTTTATTTTATTCATTTGGAAGTTCAGAAAAATGTTGATCAATTATATTTTGGAAAAAAAAAACATGTCTGTCACAGTTTTCCCTCTAAAATCCTAATATTTGCAGAGAGTTCTCAATTTCTTTTCTGCATAGCATTCTGGGCATTTGAGGACAAATAATTAACATTGAAGTTGAAGGTCCATGGACAGATTTATTTTGGTATTTGGACTAACTTTGACAAACTCCAATTCAAAGTGTATAATTATGACTTGACAGGGAAGGGATGGATCGACCCGTCCTCGACAAAAATCAGCGGTGGATAATCTCTTCTGGTGAAAAAAAAAGAAGAAAGAAATCTTAATTGTGTCTTTAAATCGATGAGAACTCATGAGACGACATTAGCCATTTTAAAAATTTCATTGAAAACAACCCATTAGTATGTATGTCTGTGTGTGTGCGTGTGCGTGTGTGTGTGTGTGTGTGCGTGTGCGTGTGCGTGTGCTGACAGTAGTGCCAGTTTATGCCAGGCTAAGATGGAACGGCACTGAAAGCAGCCCTTTAAACCATTCAGAAAACCAACACAACAGAGACACAATCAAAACTGTCAGATGACTTACTACACCGCGATAATAACTCAGAAATAGTCCAAATAGTTTGGATGTATTTTTATTTCTTTCCTACCTATGGAAAGTTTCTGTTTGTGGTGCCTTTCCAGACTAAAGAAAAATAAATAAAATATCAGATATTTCACAAGGAGATATGAACATCCATGAAAAAACCTCATAACCTTATATTAAGGCAGAAAGTACGGCGGTCACTGTAAGAAGGGCTTACAGTATCCATTTATGCCGCACAACTGATCAGTAGATTATTGAAAGGGAATACAAAACCTTCTGAAGGAAAAAGAAATCCTATGTCCCTGGAGGGCTCTGTACATCGGCACCTTTATTTTATTTGTAAAAAGATGAAAAATATATTGTTTGGGGTTTTAGACCCAGTTTAAGGCCAGGAATCCAGTTAAGCCTATATAGTTATCTAGTGACCAAACATGTGGTAAAATGCCCACTTTTTATTTTTCTGATGAATCAGTGACACTGATGGATGAAATGTTAAAGTCAAGGTGTAAGGTGCCACGTTAAAGATAAAGCCTGTCTAGTATAGGCAATGGATGCTACCGCGGATGTTACCGTGTTGCAAGTCACTATATTTTTGTCCTTCAAAATATAAAAGATGGAAAAAGCTAGAAAATAAAACCTTTTTTCATCTTTTTTCACTTGAAAAAAAATATAAAAGTTCATTTCTTTACTTTCAAAAACTTTCCAAGGCAGTGGAAGAACCCTGATGTACTAAATCTGGAATAGGATTGCAGCTCCTTAGTGAAGTATTTAATCTACAAGTTCACTGTTTATATGTTATTTTATTTCTTCAGTTAAAGGAAAATATTTTCCAATTTTGTCAAAATTTTGCAAGTTCTGTGGAAGATCTATATTTTTTACTTTTCCCAGTTTGTTCCTCTCATTTACTGTTACAGATTAAATATTGTAAATCAGAATTTGACCACAAGCCATTCCTAAACTCTTCAGGGTGACCACATAAAATCAGTTAATATTTTTAATGTTCATTTCAAATACATAAACCTTCCCCTATTAAAAATAATTACTTAGAGAATAGGTCTTGGGTCTTTGAGTTATTTTGCTTGAACATTTTTTTAAATTTTGTAAATCACAAGGGAGTACACATTATTGTGATTAATAGTATAACTAATGCTTCTATCCAATTTAATTGATGAAAAACATCCTACTTTGGAAATAACCAGAACCTCCTCGCTTATTTAAATCTGTACAAGCGATTGCTCAATGGGGAGGAACCAATTATTCCTTCAGAATGGATTTCTAGTAGATTATGAGAATGATTAAGAGTAATTATAAAATACATGAATGTAATTCAAAAGCAGCATGAAATCTTCTGCAATAATTGTATCTTTAAAAAAAAAAAATCACAACAAATGCCATCTGAAGGCAAATGAGTTTTTAAATAGTATATTAAATGGACTGGTGAAGAGTCCGGGCTGTACCTGCCTCTGGTCCAGTGACTTCTGCAGACAGGAACCACACCGTGAGAATAATTAGCTGAGATTAAAACTGCCTTCAAGAGTTTCTTTGTTGCAACAAACATTTTTCACTTCATGAGGGAAATACCAAAAAAATTCAACCCATCTTTTAGGGAAATTAAAAATATTTGCATAAATGAGTAAGACTGATTTTGAAACAACTAAATATCAAGTATATTTAATTTAACTGTACAGATTTCAATATGCTAACAAATATCTTCTGGCAGAAAGTAATCACATGTTCTGAGGCAAGAGTTAAAATTTTCAGAGAGAGCTGTTTTCCTATTCCGGCAGCCTCCAAAAAATCAAAATGACCAAATAATTTGGAAACTCCTAGTAATACTAAAGCCAGTGAAGCGTGGAAAAAAGCATCCTGCAAGTGTTGCTTTCCCTTATAAACCAACTGCATGCTGTGTGTGTGTGTGTGTGTGTGTGTGTGTGTGTGTGTGTGTGTGTGTGTGTACTTAGTGTGTGTCAGTAACCATATCTCGCTGTGGAGGGACGGCTTGAAATGGGGTTACAGAGCTTGGAGCACAAGGTGGCACTGTGACACACTCTGCAGAAGTGTTAACAGCTTTCTGGCACTTCTTTGTTTAAGTCACCTGATTGATGTCCATGCTGCTGTCACAGGTCAGGGGACGAGCCGATGTCAGGTCGTTGGAGCCGAGGAAAGTGGAGATGATGCCGTTCTGGTCCACCTTTCTGATCGTGGTGCCGTCGACGAAATAAATCAGCCCGTTCTTGTTCACGGCGATGCCTGTTGAAAGCAGGTGGGAGGTGGCGGCGGTAGCAGAGGTGGGGGTTGGGGGGATGAGAGAAAAGGAGAGAAAACAGGGGGGAAAAGAGCTTGTGATAACAGGCAAACATGGTAGAGATGCCACATCTCTGCTTGCATGACTCAGTGGACAGAACACGATGGATACATGTGTCAAGCTCGCCTTCCCATTATTCAGGTCACTGCAAAAAGCACAGCCATCAATAATTCACAGGCTGCTTTTCTGCTATTAAATAATTTCTCAGGCAGAAGTGGGAAAGGCTGTATTCATACGGTGTATATATGTATATATATATATATATGTATATATATATATATATATATATATATATATACATACATATATATATATGTATATCTGCACTTGCCTCGCCTCGTCACCCCCTCTGTCTAAAGACGACCTCAGAACGGGGGGTTGCCAACGGCTGCTGCTTTGTGGAGATTCTTTGACTTCCGCAATCATCATGATCCGCTCATCATTTGACAAACAAATAAGCGAGGGGAATACAACCGACAGCTGCTGACAATTTTTCTTGAAAGGGGTTAAAGACGCACCGTTGCCTTGGTGACAAGTGAGGGCTAAATTGTCTCAGTGATTGACTGTTAGCTCAAATCTCTACGCCAAAGCACAGCCGAGCCAGTGTGGGTTTGCAATAACCAGATGTCCCAAACTGGGAAAATACATTAGCGGGGTGTAGTGGCTTCTGCATCACTCTCCGTGTCACTGTGCTGCTTAATAGAGATCACTGCCTTTGGGAATTCAGCCATACTTCATAACCAGGACGGCTGTTTTCTATCCGTACCCGTTTTAACTGGCTGCGGTTCGGGATTTGATTTCAAATAGCCACTGATCCCAGGAAGTACAGTGGATGACTACGCTATAGTTTTCCAAATTTTTTAACTGTTCTGAATGTGCTATAACTTTACTCTTACCTCCAGAGAATTTCTTCTTCAATGAAGTCTTTAAAAGCTTCTATGGAAGGTTAGTGGTTTGGTTTGACCTGTGGGCTAGGGCTGCACAAGATTGCTTTCTGCTAAAACATTGACGAGCTGTGGGAGCTGGCGGTGAATCCTTGGGAGCTGGCTATCTGACAGCCTGAGATTCTCAGACAGATGAAATGTGTCACATTTGAGCAGAGTTCAGCAAATGTCTGAGGAGAGAAAAAGGAAGAAAAAATGGAGCCATCTGCTGTTTCTGCTCTTGTCTCGGCTTCCACCCACTCCATCATTAGAGTCGTTCCCTCAAATTGCCTTCACTCAAGCCTTTATCACCTAGCCGAAGCCTAGCTATTGCAGTTGGCACTCAAAAGAAGACAGCAACGAGCGCAAAACAATTCATCCTCGCCTCTTATTCCAAACGAATTTATGGAAAAGGCGTCGATTTTGCCACAAATGACCCTCTACTATCTGAATGTGGACAACAGGTTGTGCAAAGCACTTATCGGTTTGTGGGCAGCAGTTATTTCACAAGGAGCATTAAAAGCCAGGAAACTTGACTTTTACAGTGGTTTGCAGAAGCATCCTAAGCCCTTTCAAAGATGTTTTTCTGTTTCATCTGTTACAAACACAAACTTCAGTGTATGTTATTAGGATTTGATATGCCAACACATAGTAGTGCAGAATTGTTAAGAGGAAGAAAAATGTTGCAGTTTTCAAACTTTTTGTATTTTACTGATAAAACTCAGAAAAGTGTGGCATCAATTTTCAAGTCTTGCCACATGTACATAATTGTATTTGTGTCTGGACTTTGACTAGACTCTATAGCTGTCAACTGATTTTCTTCAGAGACCATCTTGGATTTAGCTCCATCCATCTTCACCTGGACTCTGGCCCCACTGCACGATGCTGCCACCAAAATATGGACTTGTGGTTCTGTGTTCACTGTGATCTACAGTTTCACTGTTCTGTCATTCATTGTGGTTTAAATGTAGACCAGAGAACCTTCTTCCACATATTTGCCACACGCCCTAATGCCCCTTGGGGCAAACTGGGAAAAAGTCTTCTTTTGGCTTTTTTCTAAAATTTTCCAATTGTTGATTTGTAAATAATGTCCCCCTCATAAAGTTTGCAATTGGCCTAAATAAAATCTTACTAAATATTTCTAATCAAATATCTTAGTGCACTTGAAATAAGACAAAATAACTTACAGGTACATTTTCAGCAAAATATAGCAGCTTGTTTTAAGTTCATACCTCTTTACTACTAATAAAAAAGCTCAAGTTCAAATGGCAAATTATATTAGTGATACTATGGAAAATTGTACTTGACAAAATATTGTAAACCGTGCATCAGTCTCCTTTCGCTCCATGATGAAGCTCTACTTTGGATTTAATGAGAAAAAATGGGAAAAGGTTCTGGTTGTGTGAATACTTTTTCATGGACATGTAAAATAGCAAGATTAAGATTTTAAATTAATAACATCAACACTTGGAATAATAATCCACAGGAATAACTTCACATGTAAACTATGAAAACTAAAGTATAATTTGCACTTCTGGAGGTAACAGCTTTTTAACAGGGAACAGAAAATTGCTTTAATTGCTGAAGTATCAATGTTTTCTTAGGAGCCTTGCCTGTTTGCTTTGAATTTTACATGAGAAGCACAACCAAAATTAATTAATTACAAACGAGTAAGCCGTCATTTGGCACGGCGCCCAAAGCACACATAAATTCACATCTAGCAGGTGCCACTTCAGAATGAGAAATCCATCACCGCGATCCACCCCTCCATTGAGCAGAACATCTTCATCAATTTTAAATAATACCTTTGGGTCCGGTGAGGGAGGCCTCTGGAGCTTTCCCTCCGTCGCCGCAGTGGTTCTCATCGAAAGGCAGACAGTGCTCTCCGGTTCCTGCCACCACCTCGGCGTTGGACTGCAGCTCCTTGGTTCCGCCCAGGATCCTGGGTCGGTAGATGCGCCGGGAGTTTGTGTCCGACACGTACAGCTGGCCGCTTACCGGGTCAGTTGCCAGGTAATACCGGTGGGCTGGGTTGTTGCTGCGTTCAAGGAGATAACTCAGGGTGAATTAAAGCTGCAGACAGCATTTATCTTTAAAAGCTCCTTCTTTACACTAGAGATGGAAACCTAATGCTTCAAATCCATCTGTAAGAACCCGTTCATTAATCTCTGTAATAGATTAGAAACTACATTCAACCAGACTTCCTTAATAGAAGCTGACCAGCAGGTTACTCCTGCTCATAGCAGCCTTTCACTCTGACGTTCTGAACCATGACAGAGCTCTGCTGGGGATTAAATATAATACATACATGCCTTTATTTTCATCAATAGTGTACCACAATTATTTTCCTTTAGGGTTTATTAACATAGTTTTCAACTTGGTTCTGTTTTAATTAAATTCTATTCATACACAAAGTGAGCACTGATAAAATTAAGCCTGTACCATCTGGGACTCACTCTCAGGATTCTCTAGTTAGAAAACTGCCCTCAGTAAATACTTAAAAAAAACAAACAAAACAGGTTTACTACAAATGTCCTATTCATTCTGGAGATAAACACACAAAAATGAAGCAGCACAAACAAGCATAAACACACAAACATGTACAGAGCAGGTCACATCCACTGGAAAATCTGCTGATTTGTTCTTTCTTAGGTTGATTCCTTGCATGTTTGGACAATTATTTCCTGCGGTTTTCGATGTTGTGCAGCTGGAAGGATTTCTGCTGTTGCTTTTTTACTTTCAGACAGTTGCTACGATGTGTAACCGTGGCAACATGCTATTCTTTTGACTACATTCGATTAACATCTCTAAAGCTCAAATAGAAACCTGAACTACGACCCCAAATCCAAGAGGAGTTTAAAAAGCTGACAGGCAGGACCAAAGAGCACAGACTCGTAATGTCATGATGCGACACAGAGGCTCATTTCTGTAGGTCACCAGCCGCTAAACTGAAAGAGGAGCCGCATTTATTTTAGCCAAAATCAAGAGTTTGCTAATTGCCACTATGTTCTCCACCCAAAACAAAGGATGTCTACATCCTGCCTACATTTAGGTATGTTGGAGGGTCTGTTATGCTGTGGGCCAAGGACTGCGTTTGCAAATTGACCTGTGGCTAGCAAAGCTTCACGAAAAACAGCAATTACTTTGTTTTTATGGTTTATTGTGCTGCCCTTCATTAAATAAATTTAAATTGAATTGAGCCTGTTGTAGTTCATGGCATCATTGACTAGTGATACACCAGGACAGAAGAAATAAATAGTCATATGTTTGAAAATGAGTCATTGATTGGTTGTTCAGCAGAACATGAGGTCAAATCAACAGATGGATAACCAGACACAAAACCAAGCTTCTTAACTGGCCATCCCACACCCCAGACCTAAATCCATTAGAAAAACCTGAGGGTGAGCTCAGAGTTGGAGGATGAGAGAAAATCCAAGACTCTAAACCATCTAGAGTGATTGTGTAAAGAGGATTGATTAAAGCACCCTAACTCTGTGCACTCCAACTTTGCTAAATGTCATAAGAGAAGATGGGATCTGCTGGTTGGAAAGATACCAGTTATTTAGTTATTTATTTTCTTCTTTTTTGGTTTGCGATGACGCTCCTGCAAAAAGAGATGAAGTTGAATTTACTGTTGCTCATGTTTACACATCTTATTTGAAAGCTCAACTTCATCAAGATCCGCAGAGATTCCTAAATCTTAGAGGCAAATGAAGCCTGGAAAGGGCCAGGGTGCCACTTTGAGCAGCAGCTTAAACGCCTGAATTAAAACATCCTGCAGACAAAGAAACTATCATGTTCAAACAGGTGAAAGTGCTTTATAAAATTCACAATTCCTCAGTTTATTAAATAATTTGAGCACAAAATAACTTTCACTGTTAAGACTTGACAGGTGGAATACCTATAGCAATAAAACAACCAACTCTGGTAAATATTACACTCTGTGTCAATCTCAACAGTAACGTCATCTTTAATCACAAGTCATCTGAAGGCAAAATTATAGATCTGCTCCTTCTGGCAGGTGTTTATGTGAGGTAGGTGAGCAAATCCAGTCTGAACAGGAAATATATCTGCAGTTCAGTGAAGCCAAAGGACCTTTAGCTAGGAAAAAATGCAGCTTGGTGACTCTGTGTGGCCTCTTATTTTAGGCTGAAATACATAAGCCAAGTGTAATTCTATTACAGCTGATAATATAAAAAGGCCATTTCATTCACCACAAAACCTTGACTGAGGTTTTCTCCTTGGCTGCAGACAATGACAATAAAGAAGCTCTAAATAACAGCAAATACAAAAGAAGAGTAATAAAGCAAATGGAATAAATCATTGCATGTTAAAACTAACATGCAATGATGTTAGTTTACAGCCAGTCACTGTGGGTAGTTGTCATTAAGCATGTTGTTTTGCGAATCCTGCGTTTCTAAATCACTAATTAACAGGAACTTCTTTGTAGTTACACAGATGCTGCTTAAAATCCAGAGATTATTATCAACTTGAAATTAGAAGCAACATTGTCATGTGAACCAATAATGAACTTAATTTGTGAATTTTTAATGCTGCGATGAAGCTCTATAAATAATTCGAACAGCCGGGAAAAAACAAACAAACAAAAAAAAAGCGGTTGAACCTTTGAGGATGAAAAGAAAAACTGGAAAACAGAAGGTTGCAACATAGAACTGGGACTAAATTTAACCGGATACCACCACCACAGGGTTCCAGTTTGAAAAGCAGAAATGACAACTTATGTGCCAGATCATTTCATCTGTTATGAGACTCCTGTGGGGAGAAGCCTCTGGAAATTATAGAAGTGACTGGCTTATGTTGACAAAGCGCAACAATTAATGGCATCTCTTTCTGCTTAATGTGCCTTATTTACAGTTAAATAACCGTCTGCAGTGTAAATATAGACACATGATGGAGCACACGACTGATATTTTTTATCTGCATAAAAATCAAGCATGCAAACTAATTGTGTGTATGACATTGGATTTTAACAAACTAGATGTATTCAAAAACAACTGACCTCAGGCTTAACTAGCACTCAAGGAAAATTAAAGAGCTCAAAGCAGAGGCCATAAAAATGAAATCAGCTTGCTTCACTGTGCAGTTGTAAATGTTGCTTCTCTGGTTGTACTGAGGCCTAATGGTTCCTCAGTCGATACCGGTTCGGCCCCGGATCTGGATAATGTGGCGGCGAAATAAATGTGGCAGTGAAACATCTTTGTAAAATGATAAAGATGTGGTCATAAAACTTGACGGTCATCATAAGTCCAAGTAAATGTTCAAAATAGGTGGGCACTATTTGAGATCTTATAAAAAATTCAGTAAGTCAAACATTAGTAACCCCTTATTTTACAGTCAACCTGCAGGGGGTTGGACATAATAAATGAGACATCGAGCTCCTGTGTTTTATAGTTCAATGAAACATTTATGCAACAAATATTACCTTTGTGCACTTTTCTGATGGTAAAACACATGGAAGTTTAAAGAGAAATTTTACAACGTCTTGAAATTACTAATAGGCTTTTTTTGTTCGTTTTGAAGATCAATTTTTTTCTTCCCGAAGTTTCCTGCATTTTTCTCAGCACATCTCAACAGTGTGACCAAACCTGTCACAGGTGCTAACACAGGTGTCAGTCACCTCCTGGTCAGGCAATCACAGAGTCCTGGAAGCTTGCATTGGCCTGCAGGGATTCAGAAACCTCTGACTGATCTAGAATTCAGCAGCTCTCAAAGCATCAAGCTGCTGCGTGTCACTCTGTCTCCAAGCTCCACACACTATTGGTTTATTTGTGCAGCACATCAACAGCAGTGCACAGAACTCTCTCAGTATATCTTTAGACTCTCTTCCCAAAGAGACAAACTTTCTTCTAATATTTTAAAATGATCTTGTGCTTCAAAACTGAAGATCATCTTTAATCTTCAGTTTCTACCAATTAGAATTTCAGATTAGGCTCCAGAACGCCTCGGCAGACTTAAATTTGCCACAAAAAAAGCAAAGAATAAAGAAATTAGGGGCAGTAAAAAAGCCTTTAGGCAGCACATTTCAGTATTCCTTTCATACAGCTTTGGGTTTTACACCTTTTTAAACCTATCTTGGTGTCTAATTAACACATGGCAGAGTTGAATTCATTAGGCCCGACAACCTTTTCATTCAGCTGAGTGTTTGAAATGAAATCTGAGTTCACTGCATGAATCAGGCAAATTAGATTTGAAATTCACACAAAGGTCCCTCATCCATTTCCCATAATCTGGTCATCTCACCAGAGGCGTTGCCGTGACAGCCAGCTTAATAAAGTTACAGCAGTTTTACTGTCTGGAGCACCTCTTGCTCTTGTCATGTTAATCACTGGGAGAAGCTAATTGCTACCAAGAAGCATCTTCACTTGATGCAGTGATGTTGCCATGTTCATGAATACAGAGCAGTGGTGCAAGGCCCTCTGGATGAGAACATCTGCCAAACACCATCACTAGAAATGTAATTACAAGCTTTGCAATGACACTGAACTTTATTTCAGAGCTCTGATGTTGGACATGTAGGCGTCTCTTTGCATTTCTGCATAATTTTCCAAATCGGTTAAGGCTTCTTATGCATGTTTCCCTCTTTTACATAAAGCAGATGTACTAATTCTGAAAATCTGTGTGCTTTCCCTCGTGTTTAGATGTAATCAAACCATCACTGATTTGCTATAATTACAAAAGTCAATTGCCGGTGCTTAAATGAGTGTAAAAGGCAAATAAAATGTATTTGTGTAGTGCCTTTTAGATAGACAAAGCTATCCAAAAGGCTTTGCAATTAAAGGACAAAAATGTAAAGGAAATTGCATTGAAAAACACAAATCTATTCAAAAATGTTAAAATGTATATTTTAAAAAAATTGCTTTTATTTTTTATAATAAAAAACATCATTTCATTTTGAAAGTGAAATGATGAGGTAATTGTTGACTTTTGTATGGAAGCTGCAGAAGAGAGAAATGTTTTTAGTCCTGATTCAAAGGAGAATCAGGATACGTCTAAGATTTTAGAGAGTCTGTTAATACTGTTAAGTGCCTTACTAGATCATTTAAATGTATTCTTTACAGAGAAGTAGCCTGGGAAATAATCTAAATTTGCAATGATTCAAACTGAAAATAAAAGTATGAATAACTTTCTCTGCATTCTATTTAGACAGGAAATATTTTATTCCAGCATTTTCATTTCGCCTCAGTCGATCACAGAGTCTATGTTTCTTTGCATTTTCTGTTGCAATTTGTCTAACTGACTCTACTTGATCGCTGATCTCCAGCATTGCATTTTAGAGCCCAAAACAATACAAGATAATACAAAAGCCCCACAAATTTAATATAATGGGGACATTTACGTTTGGAAATAAAGTGGGGTAAGAACAGAGCCTTGAGGAACTCCACATGAAATCCCAGATTCATAACTGGAAGATGTCACAAAGTATCAGTGTATAAAATAAAATCTAAATCAATGTAGCACAGTTCCAGTCGATGCTTCTCACTGTGATCCAGCAACAAAAGGATCACAAATAATTCAAGTATTTTCAGAGACAGTGACATGCAGAAAGGACAGAATGAAACATGCACTATAATAATGTACCTACCTGTGTCTAAAGTCTTTATTTCTATGACAGGAAGCAGCAGAAAAAGAGGACAGAAAATAACATTTTAGTTGGAAAATTTCTGTTAGTATTTATATGGCTCTCTTTGATTTCTTTGTTTTATGGATGACTGACTCTCCAGTAGATTTTTCAGTATTTACAAGATTTGTGAGATTTCAGCAAAACTCATGTAAAATGGGCAAACAAGAGCTTGGTGAAGAAATGAAGAAAGTCAAAGTCATCGCCTTGAAGAATCAACACAGCCAGCAGAGAAGGTCACATGCAATGACAGTCTGTTTGGCAGACGGCGCAGAGGTGGAGTTATTACCCACAGAGAGGGAAACGTGTCCTCCTGTGTTCATGAAGCACCATCCGGTATTACCACTGCTATTCTCAATTTGACCGCTCATATTGAAATATTGATTCAGCCATTTGCTACACTGACCACTGAATCCAGAATATAAACACAGGCTTAAAGCGAAAACTGGCTGAAGGAGGTTCAGGATGTTTCCATTTGTACAAGCCGGCATGAGTGAAACCAAGTGCATGTTTGCTCTAAAACGATCGATTTATGACACACCGTTCTCTGTGAAACTGTTGGACTTTTTCTACAGTGTGACGCAAAGAGATTTCACTGTTTTTTTTTTTTTTTTAATTTAACAAAGCTAACATGAGTTATTAATCTCTTGGAGATGTAAACCATTATTTGTCTGGTAAAGTGTTGCTGAGCGTGCATGTTGGTTTATAGCGGCGCCCTGCTTTTCATCCAACCGCCACATCATTTCCAACATCCGTTATGTAGAGGCGGATGCCTGTGCAGGTGCAATAGCAGGTTTCCAGGGTGGATTAGCATGTTCGCCTTCCAATTCAGATTTGCTCTAAACATTCACCCTTTTAATCCTGATATTAACTCTCATAATCAGTGAACAGACAGCCAACAGTGCAGTGACCTCCATCATTTTAAGAAGATTTTCATGTTATTTTTGTCATGTATGCGTCTCGACGAGGGTGAAGGCCCAATGTACATTTAATCAACATCTGCCACTTTAAAATAAGCCAACTGGCCGAATCAGAGTCATTGCAGAGAGAAGCCAACTTGGCATGAGGACGTAAATCATCCCAATTACACGCTGAAGACAGGATGTCTTTCCTAATTATGGAGATGGATGGGGAAAAGATTTCAAATTTCTATGAGGAGTGGAGAGATGTGTGTGAATTAAAGTCTGCCCACCGTGCCTTTTTAGTTTTCCCTCACCATGCTGAACTCTACACAGCAATGACAAGAGAGATCCTTTATTATATCATAATTTAAGGGTCAGTGAAAGTGCATTGTGTAATTTTTCCCCTTTTCATTGTCTATCATGTTCACAAAACCTTCATAAATATACAACAATAACAAAACCCACCAATCTGTTTGAGGCAGATTGGTTGGGTTTGTTTATTTCATTACATTTCTTCTTTGTCTGATATAAAAGTTGGTTTAGTGATTTATTTATTTAGTGATTATTATATGCAGTCAATGTTCGCTTTTCTAACTGGTTAATTATGAAAATAGTTATCAATATTTAGCTATTGCTATATGCAGTTAGTTTTTGAGTAGCTAAATTTGTACATGTGTGCATAAATTATAAGTAGCTAATTACTTAGCTACACATTTTTTTAAAAAATTTTGGAAATTTTAGCTAAACTATTATGCTAAATGAATATATTTAGGTATACACAATATCAAGCTGTAGCTAAATGTGAAGTTTTATAACTGATAATCATCTGTTTTGTTACACCTCAATATTCAAATATTTGATTAAATTGTTTATATGTATGCATGTATAACCTTTGTTTCTATAACTTTACAAATGCTGTGCCATTTTTCTCCTACCTGAGCTCCATGATGCTTGTCACGTTCCCAGATGGGTAGATGCGGCGGATGAAGTTGAAATCACCGACGTAAAGGCTTCCATCGATGCCCCAGGCCAGAGCAACCGGCGCCAGCAGCTTGTTGCCCTGAGCTTGCCCGTTACAGCTGGGACATGAGATGCTCCTGCGTCGTCCGTTCCCCATCACCGTGGAAATCACTGGGGGCTGGAGAGAGATGAACTGGTTCTCGCCGCTGCCCTTATAAAGGATTCCTGGGAAACAGCACAGCAGTTATTCGCAGGTGTGAAAGCATGGCTGCTGTTAGTTATTGGCATGACATTACTGACTCATTATTCAGTTATCAAACCACAGGACATGATGATGAGAAAAGACGGACTAAATGCACTGAATGGCAGGACATTTGTTTATTACGAGAAAAGGCGAAACATGCATGCATGACCGTACAAATCCAACAACCTACTGACAACTGAAGACAATTATCTTTATGCTTTTTGGGTCCCCAGCTTTCTACTCATAGATATAGTCCCTTTTAATGTTCATATAAGTTTTCACTTGGGTTTTAGTGATACACCAGAACAGAGGCAAATAAGACATCTGTCTGTCCATCTGTCCAGTCCTGTTAGGAATTAGACCTGGTGCCAGGAAGCTCATTTGCATGGACAGATATACCAATGAAATATGAAATACACCTTCAGCTTGTATTACTATTTTACCCCTAAATATTATCAAGGAAATTAATGCAGTGTTTGTGTCCTTGGTGTTCCTCAGAGACAAATTATTCAAATGGAAAGAAAAAATACAGCAGTTTTGTCTGTTGTAAAAACGTACTTAATACTTTTTAAACCTTAAGGTTTGGTGTCACCTTTTCATTATGATTTTTATCGTAGTTACCAGCTGGATGTCTGTAGAAAGTCTAGGAAAATATGACATTTACATCAAAGTGGGCTTCAGATGGGGGGTCTTAATTCTCCCTCAGTATTTAGCCTGACTCCCACTGGAGAAGTTGTCTTCTATTGCAGGTGAGACACTGGCTACTCACAACTAATCCACATAACCTCTTGCACAGACAATAATGTGATTCAAATAGCTCAGGGACTGGAGGCTGCACAGGCAGCATGCTGACCATCAGCATGGCAGAGCCACGGCCCCGCCCCAGCGGATTCCTGAAAACCCTCCAAGAAGCTGAATCATATTTTATATGAAATGATGTTCTTCTAACTTGACAGGGAGAGCGCTTCCCCAAGTCACAGAGAGGCAGTAAACATAAACACGGAGATGTGGACACCGTCTTAATGATGGCCCATACGTTACGCAGAGGACTCACTAAATGTGGTGAGTCATAACAGATTAATATTTTAACAAGGAGCTGACTTCAGAGCGGGGTGGGGTGGGGGTATTGTGGGACATTCTTCAAAGTGGGAAAAAAACACATCAAAGGGAAGAAGTGCATGCTTGGAGCACTTAATTATTCACATCCAGCAACTTGTGTGATTTCACTCTGCCTCTGTCCTAATTAGTGGATCTATGACACCACTGAACGGCCACATAATGCTGTACTCCCACTGAGCCACACCGCGAGCCACTGCAACCCTCAATATATGTGAAATTAAGTGTGCAGCTTGTCCCTCCTCTGATTAGTTCCTCTCATTGATTTAGCTGATTGAAGGGCAAATTCAAATGAAGACGCAGACCAGTGAGACTCCTGACGATCTGACCAATTCGTCTTCTGTACCCGACAGCATTATACATGAGCCTCTAACCAAGACAAATAGGTCCTGGACGAGGCTCTCCGCGCAGCGCCTGGAAACGTGTGACCTTGGGACTTTAATTGAACTGTGATCCATTTGTCGGCACATTGAAAAGAACACACACAGCGCGATGAAAACACTCTGTGAGCTGAAAGGTTGAGGCTGAGCCCGAGAAAAAATGAACACATCAGAAGTGACAAATAAGCTGTATAATTTGATCTGAATTTTAATGTCTGTTTGCGTAATGACTTCTTAACATTCACATGAAGACAGCAATGTTGCTAATATGCAGGATGCAGCTGGGTGTGTAGGACATGGATGAGTGTCAACGTTGCAGCCGTCTCACAGTTTGGCAGACGTTCAGCTTAAAAGAATTAAAAAAAGAAGGACGCTGAAGTCATCCTGGCAAGTCACTCCCATTATTTCCATTTACACTTCCATCACAGTTTACTGTACACACAAGTCTTCCCATAGGCTATTAGACAGTGTAATGGAATAGATTAAATACTGCTATCAATCACCAGCAACCCCCCACCATTACACCCACACTTACTATTGACACTGTACTCTTTTACTTTGATTTTTCTCTCAAACACAATGTCTTCTGCCAGCTTAGTGTGAGAGAGCAGATTAAGGTTCAGCTTCCCTCCCTCAAGGACACTTGGCCATGACACATTACTGCTGATGATTGTTGTGAGGATCAAGCTTGCGATGTCTCAGCTGGAGAGCTCCACTGATGGGAATTTGGCTTGTGACTATCCGAAGCTCCAGGCTGTAGGAGGTGGTGTTAGTGGGGGCGACGGGACTCCTACAGTGTCTTCACTAAAAAGGGGTTTTGGATTCCACAAACATGCATCCAGAACTATTTTGCACTTCTAAGTCTGGACGAGAACGCAGAGAACTGTGATATGATTTCCCAAAAGCGAGATTCAGTAAAACAATTTATTCTCAAAGTCCTGCATAGGCTGCAGAAAAGTCTCCAGACAGATTCTGCAGGGGAGAAGTCAAAGAACAAGCATGGCAGCTGAATGGATCAGCCACTCGGGACGCGTCAGCTCATCGATTAGAAATATGAACGGGTGGAGGTGGCTTCAATTTCTGGGAGAAGTTACTAGCTCAGAGACGATGGATGGCTTCTCTCCTCATGGTGAATGTAGAGAACCAGAGAGTCTGACTGTATGGAAACCTCAAAGATAACAGACTTACAATACGATGCTCTTCATTTCTAGCACAGAGAAAAAACAGGATGTCACTGGTTACAATTAAAACAGAGAGCAACAGCTGATCTAATTATTTAGTAGAAAGGATGACGTCGTTTTAGTTTCCACTCATCAGTCATTATAATTTGCAATTGGTAATATTTGCAAACAGTCAAATTTGTCTTTCACTTAAGGTAAAGAAAGGTCTGGCTGTCTTCTTTCAGCAAGCTGACCGGCAGTGGGGCTTCCTCTGGCATCTCATTAAACGAGCTTTAAATTGCAGGAACGGTCTAACGGATCATTTCAGCCATTATTTTTAGGTTGCTGGTTATCGGTAGTGGCCGTATGTCTAACTCAGGCGCAGCTAAACCTGCAGCTACTCAGAGACTCAAACAATGACAGAAAGACAGTCAAACAGTCCAAATATAACTGTCTATAAAACTGATGGTTAAAGAGACACTGAGGAGGCCTGAAGGCCATGAAAATAGAAAACCAGAAGAGGAGTCATTACATGAATTATTAAGCAAGGGCCAAGATGTCATCTGCACAAACTCTGCCTGCTGCCTCCATTTAGAAATCATCATTGCTGAGTGCACTGCCCAACACAAATCCATTCCTACCTGGGAGACATTACACCAGGTAATAATTTGTTTGATAAAAGGCTAATTTGAATCATGTGGGGGGAAATAAAAAACGTCTTTCATGTTGACATCACAGCTTCTGAGATGATTAATGGCGCCGGTGTAAGGCCGAGCCTCCATATGTGATAAAAAACTGAAGCGCTCTGAGCAATGTCACCTTGGTGACACGCAGCGAGCACAGAGAGTGGTAGGGGATGGAAGGGAGTGTGTCTTAATTGCACCCTGTCCTTCTTTGTTCCTCTTTGCTGTCTTTCTTCAACGTGCCACCCAGAGCCTCGCTGATCCTGTGTGGAGCTAACTGCAGGCGGCAGACCTCTGATTCCTTAAAATGCAGCATGTGTGTGAGCCATACAGTGCTTACTCTCACAAATACAGCCTTTCTGAACCCTGGCTGTGTCCAATAAGTATCGGCTATGTTACCCAAGATAGAGACAAGCTGTAGATTGAGGGGAAGGCATATCCACTTGTAACGAAGAAACGAGGGGCAGGAGGACACGACTACAGTGCAGACACCAGCAATTTGCCTTATCTGGTTTGACAGGCTGTGTAGTCGAGTTGGGGGGAGAGGAGCTTCTGCTCTGGCCTTACACCACAAACGATGAGAGGAAAAACTCCTCAGAAGTTCCAAGTGGAGCAAATATGAAGCAGGAATCACAACAAAGCGAGATAGCAAATGTTTGGAGATAAACTGCAGTGCAGCGGCAGGACCACCGCTTGCTCACATGTCTGGTAAGGACATTAGTCAAGCCGAGGAGCATTAAAGAATCAATACCCGAGCAGCAACGAAGGCAAACAGTGATATTTGGATTCATCTTCTTGTCGACTGAGAATATTGAGCTGAATTTCCCTCCAAAACCCTGTAAATTCTGAAAAGCCTGATTCCTGACTGAAGCCTTCAATGTGAAATGAAAAACTGCAAGAAAACAAATTGGGGTGTTTTAAAAATAAAAAAAAAAAACAAACAAAACAAATAAAACACTAAAACTTTTCCACACACACGCACAGCCGCACACACCCTGAAGGGCCATTTATTTTTGGACTGTGAGGAAACCGGAGTAGAGCACGCAAACTCAAACCGCAACGTTTTTGCTGCAAGGCAACAGTGGCACCAACTATGCCAACATGTTGCCCCGGAGCGTAAATTAAAACCTTTAATTATTCATATTCTGGGATATTTAAAGTTAACTTACAAAATACATTTACTACGGACAGGAAATGAGACAAGCATTGACTGAAATATAAAAGAGCAATGCAAAAGATGTATTATTTAAAAAATATACATATGTATATTTATTTTTTACTAAAATATCAAGAAACATTAATACTGTATTAGAAATGTCTTTATTTGTAAGATGGCAATAAAACCTTCTTGCTGCTGAAAGCATTTTAAAGGTCCCCACTCATATTTCGAGAACATATCTTTCTGAGTTTGGAGACCTTCATTGCCATCGTCTTAATCTTTAACTCGTTTCACAGATTTTCAGTTCGTCCAGTTTATTCTAGCTGAATAGAAAATTAATACTACTTTCACTCAAACTCTTGTGGAAACAATAAAAGATTAATTTAAATCTAAATCTACCAGAAAGTCCACCTGCAGTTTGACACAAGTTTTGTAGAAGAGACTTCATAAACTATTTATGCTTTCTGTTGTGTGTGGTTTTGATTTCCATTTTATATTTATTGTTTTTGGTCGTTTTGTTTATTTATTTTGGATATTTGAAATATCTGCAGCTCCAGTGTTAAGTGTTCTTTACAAAATTAAAGTTTATTGATCTTTGAGACGATGAACTGGCATTGTTAAGCCATTATCAGATTACTTGCAAATGGTCTCAAACAATTACTTGATGATTTATCACATTAATATCTGGGACAATTTATCATCAAGTAAAGTCATGGAGTGCTTTACTAGATCAATAAGCTCAAGATCTTATTGATCTAGATCTATTTTATAATGAATAATTGTTAGTTTTTCTGTAGAAAAAGTAGCATATTGTTCATAGATATATTTTGCCTTTATTTATCCCGGTGACTCAAAAAGAACCAATTCTACTTGATTTCAGATTTGTATCTGTAAAAACCATAAATAATCATTTAACCTTTTTCCACCTGCTTTGCAATTTATGTTGGTGAATCAATTAAAATCTCAATACATTCTGCAAAGCACTGCTCAAACTGTCACAAACACAGCTGAGGTTTTTTCACACTGCTGTCTAGCAGTGAAGATAGGATGGTGAACTTTTCATAAACTGTCTTGCCAAAGTTCTGGATAAAAAAAACACCCAGTCCTACCAAGCGTGCTGTGTTGGGTTGAGCTGACAGGACTGCAGCCTGAAACTATTCTGCACCGATATTAAGCCCCTGTCAAACAGAGGTAGTAATTTAGACAGAAAGCCACAAGACTGCTGAACTATTTTTGTTCATTTTAAATTTAGACAGACTTTGCAGTGATTTTTTTTCATAACGGGAAAAATGTGAGGATATGGAGCCTTGGGGAGACTGCAACATTTAGTGCACAGGAAACGCTCCGTGCCATCTGGTCTGTGCTTTATTTCTGTAATCGCTGCTCCCATGCACAACAACAAGCCCTCAGCATGACAGTTCTTAAAGCAGGGCGACGTTTGGTTTTCTGACATCTTCCGACGCAGTACGGCTCAATCTAATAAAGGATGCAGCAAAGTATTTGCATATCACATGCTGCAGCTATCTGTTGATCATGAATGCAACTCACAACAACTCCAACTGAGACGCTGCCGCCGTGAAGGCTTTGGAGGAGGTGCGCTCTGCTTTGAGACGGCTCGGATGAAACGAGGATGCTCCGCCAGAACACGAGCTACAAGCACTTTCTTGTTTTCTTTCACTCACTTCACAAACTTTGGGTTCTGAATGGCTTGACAGATCGAGTTTGGAGATGAGCTTGGAATTCTGTTCTTTTGTTCCTTGACAAGATACAGGACAAAGTAGAAGAAACAGTCTCTCCTTTCTACAATCCTATATGATAAAAACTAATTTTTCTTTATTCTCTGCAACATTATGCATGTAGTACAGATGTTTAGCATTAAAGGATGAACAGGAGTGTATCTGTTAATACTCTTGAGAAGACTTAAAAATAAAACTACACTGAGGGAATATGCAACATAAACATGCCTCCTTATATCCAGATCTCCTCTAGGTGTTGAAATATCAACTCACAAAAATTATTTTAACATTTTCTACCTCAACTTTGTTGAATCTTGCCTAAATGAAATAAGTAAGAGGCAGATTTATAGTTGTGTGTCTGGAGGCTGCAGAGGATTGGAAAGGAGCCTCTAGAGCCAGTGAGCACATCCTCTTAAAACTGACTCTACATCACAGCTGAGGGAAACTCCTCAGGGTCTTTAAGAACTAAGACTGCTTGTTTATTTTAAACTTTAATCATCAGCAAATCTTTTTTAAGTACTCATGGTGTACAGTGCAGGTCATGGCCTGTAAGGACCTTTAGCAGCATGTAGCAGGCGAGCAAAACGAAGAACACCTCGAACTTTAAACAGCTTTAACTATGAGACACATTTACTGTGTCTCAACAGCTTCTGGAGGCGAAAAGCTTTGATGAAGCACGACTTATCCATCTTTGTTCTTTGAAGAAAATTCCTTCGAAGACGCATCTTTCCTCTTTCCTACGCCGAATTACACTTAAAATGTGTGACATCGAACAGTGAGAACACAACTCTACATGCGGAGAACTTGATGTTTCGCTTTTCCATTCTACCGGATTGAAGGTGGTAAATACCGACACCTCATGCGCCAAAGAAAGAACTCATCTAAGGAGTTAATACAAACAGGTCAAACTTAAGCGTTTATTAATGAACTGTTACATTTAACTCAACTAAATACTGGCTTAAATGAAGAAATATCTTAATGCTGCTTTAGGCCAACCTACATCCTAACTTCAGTTACCCTGAGCGATGTCTGTGGTTAACGTCCTTCTTGGAAAAGTCACTGAATGAGTGGTAATCCTAAATCAGCTACTGCTGTCATTAACTCTGTGTACTCAGGTTTTCTTTCCCGTAGAAACTACTCTTGGACTCGTGCTTCTGTCTTTTCTACGTACCTTCTCTATCCCGACTAATCCCCAGCAATGGAGGCAGATCGACATTCAGACTTGACCTGGTTCTGTTGGAGGTTTCATCTGATAAAGACAAGTCGTTCTTTTCCACTTTTAACACACTAGTTCAGTATGAGGGGTTGCTGCAAAGTCAGTGACTCAATAAATCTGAGCTCCTTTTTCCCATCATATGTGTATGAAGTTAAACCCAATGCTATTCTTCCCCTCTTAGATTAAGATTTCAATTTATTTTCATTCAACCAAGAAGTTTGTTTCTGATAGGAAAAGATGAAGCCATATCACAAAAGATAAAACAATTTAAAAGAAAGATCTGCTTTATTTACAGCTCAGGGTTAGAGAGGCCTGAATGAGTAAAGAAATTTAAAATGAAACTTTTTGAAAACAACAAGAAATTCTAATAAATTATGAGTTGGTGAAAAAAAGTCTGAGAGAAAACTATGTTTTAGCACCAACGGGCGCTCCAGCTTTATGATCTGTAAGAAAAAAACCAACTTAGAGAAGATGAGGACTTTGTTTGATATATTTGCAGAAATCGTTCTTATTTTCACAGAAGTCCTGAATTTCAGATACTGTTCATCTGCAGGAGTAGTTTATTTTTCAAGTCTGACACTTTTTTTCTACTGGGATTAATTCCTTTTATATTTTTTTAAGTACACAGCAAGCTTTCATGGTCATGGACAAGGATGGACAGAAAATGCATTAAAAAGGGTCAAAGACCAGGGAAAAGTTTCAGAAAGCATCATGAACTATGGATCCAAAGCACTTCAAAACTTCTTGGAAACAGCACACACACACACACACACACACACACACACACACACACACACACACACACACACGCACACAAAACTGAATTAAGCAAAAGCCTCAATAAATGTAACTATAGTAACTTATTGTTCACCAACATACAGAAATCAACATGAAGTAAACACATGAAGAATACTTTTATATTTGATTCATTCCTATCATTTTTTGTTTTTATTTTCTACTCATAAATCATTTTTAATAGAAAATCTACCATGGAGCAGAAAAACATAAGCCAATACTGCTGTTTAACAATCATAAGCACTAAAACAAAACCCTCATGAATCATAGGCAGCCCAGTCAATGAAAGAAAAACTAGAAATGCTCCAATATGACTAAAGAGCCAGGCTGAATATTTTTCAGATGAAAAGGGAACCAAATTGCAGAGGACAACTGGAAAAACAATTGTGCACTGTAGAGGTTTTAATGTCAAAACAGCGGTCTGGCAAACTGACAACAGACAGCAGCCTGAGGCCCAGAGGCAGACTCCTTAGAAGTGCCTCCGTATTACCGCCTTCCCTGCAGCCACGCTCTCAAACCCTTAAATAGTGTGCTGGCTGAATTTCTCGAGTGTGACCTCCATGATGCTGTCACCCAGCGGTGACGCTGCTGTTTTCATACTTGATTGTTTCATTTCGCTTGTGAGGCTCTCGCAAGTTTCTGGCAGCAGCTCGACGGAGACCGGCTTCTTCGTCACGTCCGTCATCGGTCACACAGGACCCGGCTAATCACCATGCCAGGAATTAACTTTATTTATTGATGTGAGAATCAAACCTGATGCCTGCTCGTCAGAAGCGTGAGCAGAAAAAGCCGTTTTCTTCCTAAAATAGCTGAGTGGTGTTGAATCGTGGCGAGCTCTGCACCCCGCTGACTTACACACTGATTTATTCAGTCATTACTGTGAGTGATCGGCCCTTCAAAACTCTCCTCTATTATCTCCAGATGGGATGACCAACCATATTTCATTCTGATTTGAGCCTTTACTGCGGTGATTTGGGGTAAAGACCACCTGCCTGTAACCCACAGAGGTACCTATCTATGCCCCACAGACACACACACACACGCACGCACACGCACACACACACACACACACAATGCAGGTAATGAACGTTTCTTACCATTTTGGATGTCCAGGATATGATGTTTGTCTAACATCCAACCTCCCATGTTGGAGGCATCCAGTTCATAGCCCTGTATCACTGCCGTCCTCTTCTCCCAGAGCACCACATCAAGGCACGACTCATATTCATATCCCACTGACACTGAAAATAATGGCAGGAGACGCCGACGGTGAGCTGGGCTGCAACCTTTTTACTTGACACTTATAGCAGCAATGAGGCTTGTAGCTCGGCAGTCACTGAGCGCATGTTGGGGTTGTTTTACGTGTCCTCTGGCTCTTTGGCTGTGCACTTCTCCCCAGCTGGGTTGATTTTAAAAGACCTGTGGGGTTTCCGTATCTCACCTGCTCCATTTGAATTTTATGTGCTCTCCTCTTATTTGTCTTGTGTAAATGCAAATGAAGCAGAAGGCAAACCTGCGTGTGAAGGTGGGGGTGAGTCTCTTTAACAATAAAGTCTCAAGCAGAGCCCATTAAAGTAAACATCATAATCACTGCGATGTGGTTAAAAACACGAGTGGTGTATGAAGATGTCGGGTTCTTATCAAACTTCTTGTTTTTGCGAGAGGGTTTTCTGTTTTTTTTAGGAAACTCTGAGAATCAGCGGTATTGTATCAAGATTATTTTAAAAAGGCAGCTGTTTTACTTATTGAATAATATCTTTAAAAACTGCTAAAATGTAACTTTTCTTTTTGGGAAAAAGACAGACCAGAGTTTATGTTCTGGAATCATCAGTTCTTTGGTGAAACCATGGGTTCTGAAACTTCTGTGCAGGTTCTGGTGCCTGGGTTATTTTTAGTGGTTCCTGATCATTTACAATACAGCAGATGACAGAGAACAAGTAAACAAGTCTTTGCGGCTCCTTCTTGTTATTTTTCTCTCTAAGGTTGAAAGTTGAAGATGGTTTGTAGTGTGTTTTGTTGGAACCTGAAGTGTGAAATAAACTTCAGTGCAGTTTGAAAACAAAATATGTGAATAGGTTCATCGATGTGTGTGCCCAGTTGATTTTTTGTTTTTTTTCGGGGGGATTTTATTGTAATCCATAGGATGGCCCAGAAAATCTTTGGGAACCACTGTTCTGTAGAATAATTTTAACTTTCTGTCAAATACTTTAGATATGCGTGACAGAAAAATCAAATTTTTAAAATAATTCTGAATCATATTTGTCAGCAAAGTCTGTGAATACCGAAGAGTGAAGAGGCAGGAGTCCACTGTTCAGGACTCCAGGTGTTTATTGAAAAATGCTTCTTTAGAAGCTCTCAGTTGGTTTACCACAGCAAAGAGAGTCTGGTATTCAATGCAGAGATATGGGATTTTGATGTCAGTCTGTCTTTCCCAACTGGAAACTTTAGGCAAATTTTAGCTTATTTACATTAAACTTCATGCTTGTAAACTTCAAGTTTTTAGTCTGAGTGAAGAATGGATTTTAGTAGAAAAACCTGGTATTTACTGAAGTGGTAAAATAAAGAATGGATTGAATTATGTTGGTTGATGCAATTTGAGTTCATTGTTTCATCTTAAGCCACATCAAAAATCTTTTAGAAAACCCTTTAAAAACAAAATCTATATTCAGATGTTATACAACATAACCATAACACAGCCAGCCCTGCAGATGGAGATGATTTATTAAAAAAAAAGACAATGTTCTGGGAGAAGAGATTTTGTCCAACCCCAATGAGGATGCTACTGTTTTCCATATTCACCTCTCTAAAACAACCAATGTGCATAACATAAAACCCAGGATTAGAGTCTTCACATATTAATATTAATATATTTGTGTTCAACAATATTTAAAATAGTAATTTGGTCAAAAAAACAGTTCCACATTATCTTTTTTCTGCTTGCTCCATGCAGATTTTGTAAGGCCACTGCCTCATAGGCAATATTTTCATTCTTGCACAGCTGCTGAAATATCATACATGGAAAATAAACAAGTCAGCAGAAAAAGCGTCGGCCTTCAAAAAAAAATGCCGCACGGAGGGATTTGAGGATTTCACACCAACTGCTACATCTTTATTGCTCATGGTAACCAAAGCAGTCCCCAGCCAAATAATCTTCAATTGAAAAACAAGTAAAATCAATCTCTAAAAGTTCAAGCGAGGTTCAGCGCCTGAGGGCGTCTGACAGCGAACTTCTGCTTGCACAACATCTTTAGTGGGCAGCTTCACAGCAGGAACTCACCCACAGCCTCTGCCAGGCCGAAGACCTTCTGATTGTAGGCGTCTGTTTTATCCCAGATGAAGGTGTAGGAGAGGTCGGGGAAGGCTGGGAAAGACTTCTGGAACTGACGGCCCATGACGGCCACCATCAGGTGGACTTTCATCAGGCCAAAAGGGAGGCGGTCCTGGGTCAGAAGCACCTTGAGGATGGGCTTGTAGCCAGCTGCCCTGGAGCTCAGGTAGACCAGGTTGAGGTCACTGCCTGGTATGGCCACTTGCTCATGAAGCACCTATGATTTTAATTAGCAGTCAGACTGGTGCCAAAAGCACAGTGTGAAGAGCAGACATTTAAAAAAAACTCACACACAGCTAACAGGAGCAATGGGAGTCTGTATTTAACTTAGAGACTGGCTCTAATTACAGTTTATAAAGTTACTGTGCAATCTGCAAACTCTGTGCACATTACAGTGGTGTGCTAGAAAAATGGCTTCATCCCAAAGGCAGCAGATGAGTTCTTTAGAATCAGCAAGCACAATAAAAATCAAATACTGTATGACTAATAACAGAAACGGTCTTTTTAGGGTGTCTCAGTTTGCACCTGAAGCTGCTATTATGCAAAAACAAACAAAAAAAAAAAAAAACACACACACACACAGCAGTTTGCTTTTCTCAGCTAAAACCTGGCACAGATAGATGCGGTCCCGACAGAGAAAGCAAAGGCTGCAGTCACATTTCGCAGCGAGAGATTTCTCTGAACCGGCCACAGACTAAACATATTAATCTGTGCTGCTGGGAGACAATTTATTGCTTTGTATTTGGGGAGATACTCTTCCATAAAGACCCAAAAGACAGATCAGACCCTGTGTGAAATGAGCAAGACAAGCCGCTGTGAAACGAAGATAACATAATCAAAACCGCAGCCAGTAATGCTTGGATCATCCCTGAGTAAAAATACAGCAGTCATTCAAAAGCAATCAGATATGAGGGGAATTTGAAATTGGCTATAAAAACAATGAGAGGTGATGCTTCTGAGTCACCTCGGCGCTGTCCGCTCACCTGGGTCTCAGGGATGATTGGGTTGTCCTCTGGGGACGTTTTGTAGAGGGTGGAACGCGGCGAAGCCAGAATGTACGGGTTGGGCCTGACCAGGCCGGTCAGGTAGCAGCTGGGGATGTCGTTCTCTTCCCGCTTCATCACCACCGTGTCCATCACATGGAAGATGTTCCAGGGGAGCCACACGGTGTGCTGCAGAGTGGGGAACGGCGCTCGCTCATAACTCAGAGTCAGGCTGGCGCCGCCGTTCGCCAAGAGGTCAAACCTTCCCAGGACAGAAATATATGGAAAACACTGAATATTACAGAACTGTATCTATTGTAAACTAGCTCATTGTTTCAATGCACCATCCAAATCATTTTAACTGCATTTCAAATCATTTACCATACAGATTTTCACCTATTTGCAGTTCACAGATGTTTCTGTGGAAGGTAAACTGAAATTCTGTATCTTGGTGCAATGCTAACTGACACGCTAAAGTCTGCAAAGCAACCATTCATTTTCCTTGCCCCTGATTGGCTGTATGTCCGAGAGCAGAGATACAGAAGACTGTTGATGTTAGAGTCTGCTGTAGTGATAAGATGGTTTCCACTGTGCATATTAATGCATATTAAAATATTTTTGTTGTTTAAATTAATAAAATACTTAAGACCCCCACTAAAAAAATCCACATTACTGGATATTTTAACAGTTCAAACACCAAATATACCATAAAATTCAATAATACAAAGAGTGAAACCCAGCTGAGCCCTTTTACAGATCTACACTCTTCCTTACAGCCAATCAGTGCCAGGGAAAATAAATGGCACTTCTCTAATTAGCATTATGTGCTAATAAGAGACACATTTCATTTTCATACATCCTTACTAGAGGTTTGTCCACATGTCTATGAAACTGATTATATTGTAAATCAGCATTTTTCAAAGAGGGTGTACAATAATTTTAGCTGAATTAAAGATTTTTTTGAATAATATTTTTTCTTCGAAAGTGAGGGATTATTGGAATTAATAAAGTGATACCTAGAGTAGAATTTGGGTAAAAAAAGTCTTATTGGTTTGATTTCTGATGAGAGGTGTGGACAGAGACTCTTTTTTTTCCAGATCACCAAAGCAGAGAAACTTTTTTCAAGTCCGAACCATTCAGCCTCCATTTAACATAATCATTCACTGAATTTAATTTATTACTTCTGTTCAACCAGGCATGGCGGTGGCAGGAACGTTATGGCTGAATTTGGTTTGGAGCAGGGCGTCGGGGGGCGGAGTCTGGGGAGTTTCCTCTGGTGAACTGGTGTTAATTAGCACAACGTTACTGAGGGAAGTTACTGGTTTGAAAATGAAGGGCGAGTCTTTGAAGTGCTGCTCTATATAGTCGCTGAGCTTCACACCCAGGGGGCGCAGCATCTGTGTGGTGACATCGCATGTATTCTCATGCAAAAAGACACACTTGCAGGTTTCAGTGCATATGCACTTCTCTCATGCACGCCACCCATACCCAGAGTGACACACACACACGCACACATATACGCGCCAACAGCCAAGCTGTGCAGCTGACCTAAAACAGCTTCCTTCTCAAGCTCTCTCCTCTTTTGGGCAATGGGGAGCTCACAGCTGCAAGAGGCCATGCTTTGATGCTGCCCCTCCACCCTTCCCTTCTTAACACACTGAGCGGATCTGTTGGCTAACCAAGTGTGATTATCCCCTACCATTTATCACGCTTCTTGTCAGAGAGTTACAGGGCGGAATATCTGAAGAAATCAGCTAATCCTCAGCCATACGGGGACCCAGGGACCGCGATTCATAACAGCAGCTGTACAACTCCCTGCCACTCAAAAAGCCTTTTTGTTCCACACTGGCAACACATAAACATGGTCTTTATGCGTTGAATTGGAACCAAAAGTCTGGTTCATAATTTTGACAAACGGTCGTGGGTGTCAGCGCTCCTCCCTCAGCCTTTCTGTGAAATATGCAACATACGCTTTCCTTGTATGTGTTTGCAGTCCCATTATTAAGAACCTATCTGTGGTAATAGCAGGAGAAGGTCAGACAGTAATCCCATGTTTTACTACTCCGCGGGCAGATTGATTCTACCCTCGCTGATTCAATGCATTTTAAACAGCTCGCTTCAGAATGGCCTCCACCATGGTGGCATTTGCATGAGGAATTGTTCTAAGGCACAATGTGATGCCGTTGTTTTGGGAAGCTTTTTGCTCAACCACCAGGACACCTGTCCCACTGTTGGACGCCTTTTACTACAACGTGCAGCTCAACGAGAACCTCAGGAAAAGCATGACCTCTCCATTTCCTTACAAGCAGCACCTTTTGATGTTTGTGAAAACAGGGAATTGCTTACATGCCGTCCTGCCGGGTGATGGTGTAGCCATAATGTGGGTAGTGCAGGAAAGACACGTTGACTCCAATCAGCGGAGTCCCGTCTCCCGTTAGGACCTGACCCCGGACGACTGATACCAAGCTGTGAAAGGAAACAAACAAAAAAATTAGCTGAGCAAACAAGCGACCGCTGCTTCACCACGGATCACAACTGCCACATGTTGGCCGGCGGCATGAAGACAGAGGTATGATTCACAGACTGCTACCAACACACACACGTCAGCGGCTGCTAGTCATGAAAAAGCTGCCATAAAGAGTCACTATGTCTGTTTATTGCTTTAAAAAGCCATAATTTATACAAATAAAAGCTTTTGTTAACATTTTGCTGTATCTTGCACCTCTATTGCAGCATTTATTATTCAAGAGAACGCAAGGAAAGAAGCCTAGTTATGTATGAGTAAGCCTCCTTTCCTGACAGGTTGCAGCATACAACACCATTACAGTTCCTAAGGGTAGTCATCTCATTTATGGGGACGTAACAGTGAATAAAAATTCAATGAGCACAAATGGAGTTCATTTACAGATTACATTTTTCTGATGTCTATGAATAGTTTCATAAGGGTGTGAGATATGTTATACACAAAGCCTTGCAGAAATATTCACATCTCTTGAGCATGTTTGCAGTTTTTCTCATTATCAGCACAAACTTTAATGTTTTTGTTGAGGGTTTTTAAGAAAGAGCAGCTAAGTGAAATATAACTGTGAACCTGGTTTTCAAGTTTTTAAATAAAAATCAAAGAAGTCTGTCATGCATTTTTATCAGCTTTATTCAATAACAAACATTGGACATCTACAAATAAAAATCTTTGCTTATTCACAAAAAAAGTTCAAGTTCAGTCAGACTGGATGGATTAAGTCTCTGAAAATCATTGTTCAAATCTTTTCACAGGTTCATTGGATTTACAGATCTGTACTTTGACTGGGCCATTTTAAGCTGTGAATATGCTTTGATATGAACCACTCCACACGGTGGCTTTGTATGTTTAGTTTTTTGTCCTGCTGGAACCTCCTTTCCAATCAAAAGGTGTTTGGAGTCTTTCCATCGATCAGATTCCTTGTCACTTCTGGAAAAGGAACCCAAAGCATGATGCTGCCACCACCAGGCGCCATTATTAAGGAAAGTTCAGTGTCAGTTTTTTGGAGAGCATAATGTAAATGTGACATTAATAAATTGTTCTTGGATCAGGTACTCCCTGTTAGGACATTAATTTAATAAAACAATGTGCAGTGGAGTGGAAACCCCATTTTTACTCTTTTATAGAGCAAATCTTCCCCTGACGCTGCAGGGCAACCGACCCCACACTTGTTTTTCTATGATCCCAGGACAGAACATAAAGAAAGCAAAGTCCAGATGACAGAACTCTGTTAGAGAATTGTGTGAATGTTTTGGCTGTGTTATTGTTTCATGCGCTGAATTGGCAACGCAAGACACTAAGAAAAAGGTTAATGATGCATCGGTCAATTAGCCAGTGATCAATATTGGCTAATTTCTTTCCTTGATCGGCTTTGACCATTGATCTGAAGGTCAAATACTGAAAAATCTGATTTTCTTTCCTCAGTTCATTAAATCAAAACAAAAAATTCCCACTATTTTCAGTTCAGAAATGCATCATCAAGCATGTTCTGTAATGGACATTTTGTTTTTGACTTCAGGAAGTGTCATTTAAAGGTTCCAGACATGTGCTTTGATGTATGCAAGGAGATGATTTCTAAGGTGGATTTAAAACTAGTACCTCCGTCAGAGGCATTTTTCCTTTTTCATTTCTAGGATTAAAACAGAATTTACAGAAACGACTTTGTTATAATTCTTAGAAAGAAAAATTTAAATTGGTATGACAGACAGAGAGAACTTGAAAAGCCTGATTGGTGTCTCCAGTGAAGGTGAAACCTGAGATATATAACAACCGAACAAAATAGGCAGTTAGATGCTCAGACGGCAATGTAACGTCTGTGTGGTTAATGAAAGCAAAAAATAGAGTCTGACAATGAATATTCTTATTGGTCTGATGCTGCAGAAGGAAAATGTTTCTCTGAATTGCATCTGAAAGAACAGTGACTCACATGATTATTGAGAGAAGCATGTTTGGTCTTAAAAAGCTCCTTTTTCCTGTGTCATACCAGAGTTTCATGGCAACAGGCTTTAAAAGTATCAGTGGTAATACTCATGATGACAGATATTACATCGACAAGAACAGTGTTACAAGCTCTTCGGCTCTGTTACAGATACACTCTTGATGTAAGAAGCCAAAATACTTGTTGGCTGACGTGTCAAGAGACACTTTATAGCAATTCAGAACAACGAAATACAACACCGGAGGCAAAGTGTCGCAAAAGACAAAAACAACAAGGGTTCCTAAAAGGAAAAGCACTGCTGCAAAACAAAGGAGGATAACCAAGAAAAGGTTTAGAAAGATGAACTCAGAAGTGAAGATGTGAAAGAAAGATGCAATTTATATTCAGAAAACACAAAATGTTCAGTCCTGAAAATGTCAAAATATGAAGGTTTCCTGTTTTGAAAAAATGCCCTATTTTCAAATAAGCACAAGAGATTTCTCTGAAAAAAAAAAACATTTTCGACAAGTACTTTTGCCAACATCCACACCCGGGGTTGCTTTGTACAACCCACCTCCCACTGCTGACCAAACATGAATGCCTCTGGAGCAGATAGGGGGGTTAAATACTTCACTTCAGGACACCACAGTGGTAGTTAGTCTTCTGTATGGGAGGGCATTATTCATTCACCAGCCCCTCTCATATTATTCCTGCTGGTAAATGGATTTGCTTCTGGTCAAAAAGCTTTCCACCAGCAGTTTCTTTTTCCCCACTTTCACCTGGAAAAAAAACAGTATTTTTTTCCCCCTTTTTTATGCATTTCCTTTATAAATCACAGACGCAGAAGATTCATACATGATTTAAACTCCTGGTATCCTTGACCATTTTTCAACATGACTGCGAGGCCTTCAAGTAGAACTTGTATAACACTGATTCTCATTTCTAAATTCATGCTTCTGGGGTAATTTGTTAGGTCCGACCTGCGTTTGAAGGTAAAACGGAGCCAGACAATGTAATATTTCTCCATCAACATTTACTCATTTGCCATATCAGAACTGCACAGGGGAATTTTAAAGGCGTTTCTGCTGCATTTGTCATTGGTGAGTAAAAAGTGTTCATTTGGCCGCTTTATCTGGAGGTCATTACATATATGAGACAGGAATGATCAACAGCATGAGCCCCTCTCTTATTTCTCTCCTTGCATGACTGTATGCTGTCATTTATTTGCTGGGTTTTTTTAAAAAAAGAAAAGAAAACAAAAAAAGACCACTTAAGAGCTCCAGCAAAGGCTCCCTCTTTCTTCCCCGTGTCTCTATTAATCTTTGGAGAGGCAGACGGATGATGCGAGAACTGAAGCCCATAAACAAACGCAAAGCAACACCACCTGCTGAAACTCCAGAAATGAATCACAAAGTACATGCATTCTTATCTGTCACTGTCCCACACTGGCTGCAGAAAAACACCATCTGAAAACCCAGTGGGAGACTCGTGTGGGGACATGCGATACGGCTGAGGAACTATTGTGGAGGAGAAGGTTGGGACGGGGGGTGGGGGCGGCGTTACACCACAACACATGTTTATTCTCTCTGCTGTGCAAGAGACAAGTTTACTGCCGAGTTCTGAAACCAGACCGCACACTGGAACCGGCTCCCCTTCTGTCAGATCACACAAAGGCTTTTTGGAAGAAAATAGAAGGAGACGAATGACCTCTAAGTATTTCCAATTTCTCTTCTGTCCCACATCAAGCACTCCGTGACTAACAGTCGCCGCTGCCGAGGAAAGTCTTCTTTATCGCCGTTGTTGCAGAGATTCAGACGCTTCTTTATGAAGCAAACTTCACTTCATGACAAGAAATGTTATCAAAAAGAGCTTTGAAACAAACGAACACTACTAAGTTTTACTTTTAGTGTTAAAAGGCATTCATGGATAAAGTTGAGTTTTTCCACAGCAGTGATAATGTGGGTGGAAAAAATATTTAATTGTCACATTTAACAGCAAGCATGTTTGCAGAGCTACTGAAATTCTGTTTTTTACTCTGAAACTGACTTTGGAGAAAAGATAAAAAGAAAAATTAAATTTTTGAGAAATAGAGCTAATGCCACAGCCAGACATGAAATCGACAGTAAGCTCAAGACAATGAGGATGAGGATTACTGAGAACCCAGCTGAGGGGAATTGCCTCATTCTATATTTTCAGTAAAGCACGCTATTTACATAAGGATTACTTTAAACTGTTGGATGAAATAATCCCAAAGCCTTCAGCACACAGTTGGTAATCATTTTCCTCTCCATCAGTTCCCCAAAAACTTGTTTCTATGAAAATGTGAATGCAATAATTTCCTGTTTAATTAAAAAAAAAAATCCTGCTTCACACCTTGAACCACAAATTATATTCTTCTCCGTCCTTTACATCAAACATTTCAGTCAATTTCTTTAACTTTGACAAACCTTACACTGAAGGTCCACATTTGAGGTGAATATAAATGTGTATGCATATAAAAGTGGCTCAAATTAAAATTATATGTGTGCAAAATACATAATATCATATGTATTCAGATGAAACCATGAATATTATTTCTTATAATGTATATCAGCAACAAGTAAGCAACAAAAACCCTCCATTTTAGTTTATAATTTATAAACCAAAGGAGAAAACTCAACGCTAAAATGCAAACTGTGTCGACTTGCACACAATAAAGCCCACATGTTGACTTTTAATACATTTTTCATAGAGATAACTAACGAAATAAGGTTCTGGCTGCGTTTGATGTTCTTTTGTTGGAGGAACAGTTTCAAGTGAGCATCGCCTTCTCACTTATATCAAAAGATTTTTTTCTTGTGTGTAAGAGTTGCAGCTTCAGATCTACAAATCTGTGATGGTTGCCCCACTGTTCATAAAATATGTATATAAAGATTTCTAAAACTGTAATCTGGCACATTGCACATAGTGTTTTCCTTTTTAATGTATAAATATTCTTGTTCACTTAATGCAACCAAAATGTGTCCAAACCTTTAGACATAATTAAAATGCTTGGGGGCAATGTTTAATAATATTTATTTTTTTTTCCATTTTTATCCACTAAACTAAACAATTTTAAAGCAACAATAAAAGTAGTCTGACTCCAGTACCTGAATCAAGCCTGAGCTGAGTAACCAAACTTATGATAGTCTTGACTCGTGTTTTTCTGCCATAAGGATTGTTTAAACAGAGAACAAGCTACTCCTGACTAACTTGTCACTTCTGGCAGCTAAACTGCTGTAAACAAACCTGTCATCTTGACTCCAAAGACAAATAAGTGTGACACTTGTGACGGTTCGACTGCACAACCACAGGTGCCTTCCTCACACAGGTAATTAGAGAGCAAACAGCCAGCGTGAGCCACATAATTAAGCAGGTGTCGGTGGCACGTAAAGCTGCTTACCTGCTGTTGAAAGGGTTATCCCCGGGTATCACATGGCTGCCACTGGGGCCGATCAGGAAGCTGACCCGGTCATAAAAACTTTTAGACGAGGGCTGGGTGGCGGCGGCGGCACCGGCGGTGGCACTCTGGCCCTGGCCGGCGATGGCGGCCGGGTCAGCAGAACCGCGACAGTAGGTCTGACCCTGGCAGGAGATCTGAGCGCAGCAGTCAGGATCCATGCAGTCAACAAGGCCATCTGAGAAAAAAACAGCAGGGAGACAGAGGGGACAGGCAGACTTGATGACCTGGAAAAGTCTGGGCTGAAAACCTCTGATGCTGCTCTTGAGTGCTGATGACTTTTTAGATGAACTTCAAGTAAGAGCAGAGATGCTGACTTGACACAAAGTAAATTTTTTAAAGTATCCCTGAGGAATTGTGAAAGTTCTGGGGCTTGTAATCAGGCAAATAAGGGTTTCATTGGAAATCCAGCCTGTGGAGCATTTATACTATAATCTCAACCTCTCTTTCTAATTGATCTACTTTATATTTTAGAGCATGCTGCTTAACAATCTGCACTGCTGAGGCATTTGCATATTCTTCTCACTGATGTTTTATGTATGATTGATTTGTTTTGTTTGTTTTCTGTGCCACTAAGGAGCCGGATCAAAAGCCGTTTTCCTGTCTGGTGCAATAAAGCTTCCCGATTAAGTTCTTTCTTCTCAGACAATTTGTACTCAACGTTCGCTTCTTCCTACCTCCCTCGTTATCCTTGCCGTCGGAGCAGAGTGTCTCCGTGGCGACGTCGCAGCCGAGGCCTCTCCATCCGGACTGGCAGATGCAGTGCCAGACGTTCTGATCCAGGACGCACCTCCCGTTGTTGTTGCACAACCCGGGGCAGCCGTCTGTCAAAGCATCACGGCCGAGCGGACGAAGGAGAGAAGGAGAGAGGAGAGGGAGGAGTGAGGAGACAAGAGCAGAAGAGGGCACGTGAGAGTGGAAACGGGGGAAGAAGAGGGGTAAAAATGATAGAAGACAGAAGTGAGAACATACAGAACGATACACCTCTGACGGGACTGGGGATGGGGGTGGGGAGTGACAAGTTACGGTCGTTTCACATGAGTTGAAGGGGCAACGACTGAGAAAAGTGAAATATAAAGAGAGTGAAATTTTTCACTTGCTGTTAGTAGAATAATGGGAGTGAGAAAAAAAACTGAGTTTTTTTAGATAGATTCCACCTGAATCAGTAGCATAACTATTGTTAATAATAATACATATATTTTATTTTATTTACAACTTCAATGATTGCTTTAAAAATGTACACAGAGTTCCTGCACATTTTTATATATAAAACTATGTTTCATATATATTGTCTATAATTATCTGAGCTGCTTTCAAATTCAAAATTTCTCTATGAATAGAATGTATTTCTGCAGTGGATGGATGGATGGATGGATGGATGGAGTGGATGGATGGATGGATGGATGGATGGATGGTTGGATGGATGGATGGATGGATGGATGGATGGATGGATGGATGGATGGATGGATGGATGGATGGATGGATGGATGGATGGAGTCAGGTTCAGAAATATCAATATTTTTCTGGTTTGTTTGGTTATTTTCATTCGAAGCTGTAACTTTCAGACTCTTCCTCTCGTCTCCAGACTGCAGAGGAACTCTGTGTACCGTTCAGATCGGAGAGGCTGGCAATCCTTCACTCCGGTTTCCATCGACTTTGCCTGAAAATAATTAGCAGGAGCCGCTCGCTGCAGATGTTGGAAACACTCATGTGAAGTAACAGCAACATCAAAGGGAGGAGGAAGTATATATGTAAATAGGGGGAAGTAGGAGAAGAAAAGGAAGGAGGGTCAAGAGTCTCCACATTTACAGAAAACAGTGCACTTGCTGCCAGATCGCATTCCTTCTAATGGAGGGTGAAGACAGGGAGCTGAAACATGACTAAACCACACCAGTTCTGGGCGTTTAATCTGGCAGACACAGGGAGTAACGACAGTGGTGGGAAGGGGGAGGGGTGGATAGGGGACGTACCGTGGAGTCTCATGTGAGACTGGTTCAGACGGACAGGAGATGAGGGGACATATCGTGTGGGGGAGGTGGGGAAGAGTGTGAGGGGGGGAGCAGGATCACAGCAGAAACATTATGATCGACTCGGACATAAAACAGGTGTATATACGCCGTGCTAGGAGAGACAGAGAGCAGGGAGGGATTGTTCATGACAATCTCCCTTGTGGGGGTAGTGGTTCAATTTACCTTTATATCCTATCTTGACTGCTCCTATTACACATCCGAGGAAAGGGAAACATTTGGAAAAGAAAATTACTTATCTCTGCGGTGGCAGTGTGCTAAGACTGGCAAACACATTTACTTAGAGTAAGTTGCAGAAGAAGCGGTGTCTGGAACACAGCTGCCTGCAAACGTAGCTTAAATATTTAGAGAAAAGGTCCTGCAGGTCGCTGTTTTCACCGCCTTTTAGCTGGACTCTAAATTCATCCGCTTCACTGTGGAACGTAAATCAAAGTATTCATGATGATTGTTAATACTAAGCTTGAGTGACAGCATACAGGTGCATCTCAATAAATTAGAATATTGTTGAAAACTGTATTTCAATTTTTTTTTAATTCCATTGAGTTTTATTAGACACATTTTAAACATTTGCTCGAAATAAATAAAATAAAAATAACTGATTTTTTTTTTTTATAATTATGGCTTGCAGGTAACTCAAAAACAAATTTCAGTTTCTCAGAAAATTTGAGTATTACATAAGATAAATAAGAAAACTCAAAATTTTAATTGAGGTAATTGCAGGGTCTGTAATTAATTAATCACAAATAATGACATTTTAATGGAAAATCTCATATCAGCAAGATAAGCAACATTTTCAATTCAAAACAACTGTTTGCTGAAAAATTATGAATTCTCCTTTTTGCACAGCTTAAATAATATTTAAGCATACAACCTTTACACTAAAGGTCATATTTATGTCCCGTACATAAAAACTTATGTGCCTTGAATCAAAGCTGCCTCATGTCTGAAGTGAAGTTTTCAGAGTCAGTAATGATTTCAGGAACCATGTAATCAGCGCTGCCGTCTACCAGGACATTTTGGAGCAGGTCATGCTTCCTTCTGCTGACAGACTTTATGGAGTTCCTCGTTTCATTCTCCAACAGGACTTGGCAGCTGCTCACACCGCCAAAAGTACAAATATCTCCCACAGCATCGGAGCACTAATTCATCCAAAAACAGACCCAATCTAGTAGAGTGCATATACTGTACAGCACATGCTCATGCTTTTTAATAGCCCGACATGTTATTCATTAGAAATCCTGATTTATTCCTCTTGTGCAATATTTTATTTTCTTAGAAACTGAAATTTGTTTTTATATTAGGTGTAAGACATAATTATCAAAATTAAAAGGAATAAACATTTAATTTGATAATTAAAATAATTTACTTTAAATTAAAATATAATTTATTGAGGATTACCTGTATGACTAGTGTTAATGAAAGAGAGGGAAGATGCAAGTTCACCAAATTTCTGCTTTAAAGCGTTTGCATTTTTAACCAAAATATGGATTCAGTTTGATTAGAAGCACATAAAAAATATTCATATGAAGATAAAAGTTGTGAACAAAGGGAAAGTCTTTTTACCTGATACTCTGGAATCCAAGGCTACACGTGTAAGCCGAGACGGAGTCGGAAAGAGACAGAGAGGGGGGCAGACAGGCATAGAAACATGGAATAAAGAAGAGAATGGATATAAGAAAGAGTTAGGCAAAGGAATGCAGAGAAAGAAACAAACAGAAAATCTATTGGCGACATGGACAGAAGTCACAGCAGCTACAGTTACAGAAGCTTATTTTTAGCTTAGTGAAAGGAGTGAAAAACTTTTCAAATAAAGCTGAGAGTGATTAATCAGAATAGTAAATGTCCCAGTGGGTAAAGGAGCCTTGATTTGTGGATATATTTCTCTTTAAAAAACCAACTAGAATCAATTCTGCAGCTTTGTTAACATTCTCCATCTGCTTTTTCTCATTTAAAACATGCACAGTTTGTCTTTTCTTTGTTTTCGGACCATCTGAATCAGTTTCATCCCGTCTGCATCAAAACATTTCTCTGTCTGCATGTCAGCATGTGTACAGCCTCAGCTTCCAATGTGAATGGATCAGGAAGCACAGTTTTCTGCTTCTGTGCTTTTATTTATTTTTATTTTTTTTTACATCTTTTCATCATCTCCACTTCAGTGATTTTACTCTGAGACAAATCAAAAACACCTTCGCAGCAAACCGCGGTGCTGAGAAAGCAGTTGACAATAGGGTAAGCCTTGCATATAAAACAGGATCTAGATGCTTGTGAAAAAGAATGACCAAGGAAGTGCTCCATTCAGGCGCTGACCATGTAATGTGATTTAAAGGCGCTTTGTGCAAATGGCAGTTATTCAGAGTTTGAAAGACAAAATAAGCTCCCAGTTCCTTTAAGAAAAGGTAGCACACTGCCTATTCATGAGAGTCCAAAGCATGGAGTTACTTTCCTGACGGGAGCCTCGAACAGAAGAAAAGAAAGAGAAAATGGATGATGACGTGCAGAGGCGGCCCCCGAGGAGGGAAAGATTAATAAGATCAGGAATGTGACCCTTCCAACAACTCCCTCACTGCAATCTCCTCTCGCCTCAGAGGTGGAACCCGGGCTGCAGAGAAGGGATTGCTTGAGAGAGAACCTGTAAATACGTAATTAGGACTCGAGAGTTTTTGAGGGTCGGATCTTTTTGTTTTGCGGCTAATGTGCTGCCATGGAGAGGCGGGAGGATGACACTTGGGAGAACGGCGTTTGAGGCTGGGTGTCAAGGTTTAACTACAGGACTTTTGGCAGAGGGGAAAATGTGGAGGAAGTCTGAAGTAAAGGTCAATAAGAAGTGGCATCTCAGAACTCATTATCCTCATTAATGCCAGGTGAAGCACTGCTATTTTGGAAAAAAAGGATATTCCAAAGAGGCCTTCCAACGGTTTCATGGCTCCCTTAATACCTGCCCTTGACTCACTAATACAGAAGACCCACTTCAGCAGTTTAAAAGGTGGAATGCATTAATTTTTTATATAAATTACAAAGTTAATATGTGGTTCTTTTGAAGGAAGAATGTGTACAGTGCAAGAAAATAGAGCAGCAGATGACAAAAAAGCAAAGATAATATTCAAAGATTTACCATATAAACATTCAAAATTTTCAGATTGTTTTACAGCAATCTGTTCTTCAAAAGACTGAAATATTTCCATTCACATCAGTTTCTTTATAACTCTTGCATATGGAGGAAAATCTCAGCAGAGAAAACATTTCCATTCGGATCAGCAGGTCATTGCCTGTAGAAAACCAAAGATTTGCTACTAATATGAATTTATTAAATAAAACATCCTGGGTGAAGGTGAAGGTGAAACCCAAAGCAGCAGAAGGAGAAATTAATAAAATCTAAACTTGAACAAGAACACAGAGTAGCACGTTGTTCTTACCGAAGAGGTTTTTTAATGAGTGAAATGGCTCTTCACCCAGGGTGCCTCTGTGTCAGGCAGAGACACAAACTTTAAAAAAATATACATGAAATTTACAGCTAAAATAGATTTTACTGCTTAGTTGTTTAGTGAGTGAGGAGTTGGCACAGTTTGAGCATTTAAAGGTGAAAAATGCTTCATTTATTCATTTTTACAGAACTGTATTCCCCAGAACTGATTAAATTTGAGCTGTACTTTGTCAGTATATAATAATCAAATCAACGTTAGACTTATTGTAGCATAAAATTGAAATTCAAATATTCTATATTAACTGCATACTCTTTAAATGCCAGTTTGGATTTATGAAAATTATTTGTAAAAAAAAATGAAAAATAGGAACTAGATTTCCCATGTTTGGGAACCAGTCCTTTAATGGTTTTCTGTAAGTTTGACAGAGCTCCTCCTGGCTGCTCTGATAGTTTCAGTTTTCTGTGGAAACTGGGCTCCAGCCAGCAGAGGTTGAGCTGTGCACCCTGAAAACATCACTAACAACTCCTGACTAGTTTGTGGTGGTTGTTAGGAGAGCGTGGGCAGCAACAGAAGTATAAAATGATCTAATGCCTCAAACCCTTTCTGAAAATACCAGCGTTCACTTTCCAGCATTGCCCTTTTATGCCTGCCAATAGATGAGTTTCCTCTGGGGCCTGGGTCTCTCTGGGAAGCGTGTGTAGGTGTGTGTGTCGCCGTGGCTCACCGATGGTGCAGTGCTCGCCCGTCCAGCCCTGGTGGCAGTCACACTTGCCCTCCCGGCAGACTCCATGGTCGATGCAACGTGGGTGACAGTCCCTCTGCTCGCATTCTGGTCCCGTCCAGCCTTCCTCGCAGTGACAGGCACCACCGATGCAGGAGCCGTGGGAACCGCAGTCCACCACACACACTTCTGTTGCAGAAACAAGAGAGCCGCTGAAACATGCATCTTCTGTTCTCTGAAAGCCCTCTACCTCCTTCTGCATCTACCACTAAAAAACAAGAAAAAATCCCTCTCTAATGTTTGCTCAGAAGAGTAAAATTGGGCCAAAAAGTTCAACAGTAAACAAAATTTGTTTGTAGAACCATCTGTACATTTGTTTCCACTGAACTACTACACACAATTTTTTGTTGATTTAAAGTATAAAAATCCATGGAGCTTTGGATACTTATGTAAGCATCATCCCAAATATGAGAAATGTGATGCTTGCATATTAGAACTGCATATTTTTTGCTCCGAGTGAAAATGTTTGCCAAAAAATATATTTCCGACAATTCCCAGAGCCTGGAAACGTCAAGACATCTCTGTAGCACATTGAAGCAAAATGAAAAGTAACTGTTCTACACAAATTTAATGAAATCTTAAACGCTAAATAGAAGCACATAGTTTTCTAAAAATGCAAGAAGGAAGCTTTCAGAGTCAGATCACATCAACCTAATCCTGTTTCCTTCAGCTGCAAATTTTTGAGGGCTGAAATTATCTTATCAACAAATTGCTTCAATCCCTCTAACCAGTGGCTGTCATCAGGAAGTGTTTACAACATAGATTAAGCATTTGTTTCAATAACCACTTTGGAATAAAAGAAATAAAAACAGACTTTTGTTTGTGATGCTTTCACAGTTTAAGGCTCCACTATTTTCATGGATTGCATTATTTATCAGTGCGGCTCTATTAAAATGAAACAAAACCTGTCTATGTCTAAAAAGCTTGTGAGAATAAAGAACTGCAATTACTGTATGTGGAAAAACTTCCAAAATAAGCACTGTGGCAAATTATGAAGCCTCACTTGCCTCGTCTTAACAGACTGAAGCTGGGTTCTTTTGTCTCGACGCAGAGATGTGTAATGAACATGCTTTCTTATAGTACTGCAAACAGAAGAGCAGCTGTTGCAGATATATGCTGTCTTCAGAAAACTGACACGATTGGATGTGTTGTTGGTGAGGAATCTGAGTTTTTCATGTTAAAGCTAATGCTCAACAAGCTGCTTCTGCTCTTACGGGAGATGGAGACGTGCAGATTTTACAGAAAACAAGAACTACTATCAAATCTTTAGAACACAGATTTTTGCTGTCACAGAATACTTTAAGAAAAATAACTTTTTTAAGGCTGTGGGGAAAGCCTTAAAAACCATAATGAAAAATGTTATCTACAAATGGAGAAAGCATGGGACAGAACCAACCATTCACTCCAAGAGCTCATCGATGACTCAAACAGTCATTGATGAACCTAGAACAATTGTCACAGTTAAGACCAAAGGTCATGATTCTGACTAGACAGAGTTTGAAGGGTAAAATCAATCCCGACTAAATTTATTGTTGACAAGTTTATTTTATTTACTGGTTTCTGAATGCATCACCATCCCATATTAGTTTTTTCTCTGTTGAAAGTAACCTGCTTTTTAGTTGTTTTAGCTGCTCCTTTTTGAGTGTTTTGACACAGTAACATTATTGTTACTATGGACATCCAATTAATCCTAATTGCATCTAATTTGGCCATTTTAATGCTGTTTATCAGCTGTTGGTCATTTTCAATGACTTTGCAGAATTGGGGTTATATTTCATTGTGTTTATTTTGTATTCAATCTGTCCTGTTAGATGGATTGTATGTGTTGTGTATTACTGTAATGTCTTTCATCTTAAATACATTGTAATAAAGAGTGGCATGAGTGTAACTGATGTCTTCGATCGTCTGTTATGGATTGACAACATGAGGAGATTGCCGATTTAAATCTGCTGAATTATGTTTGGATTACATTCCATCATCTCCTTTACATGAATGAGCCCCAAAAATGTCAGGAAAATGTTGTGTAGACTGATGGGACAAAAGTGTGTGACCTGTTATAACTGGTGTAAAACTAACACAGCATTCTGACAGACAGGCACAGTGGCGGTAGTGTGATGGTCTGCAGTTTCTTTTCTGCTTCAGAACAAGGAAGATTAATAAAATTAGGAATTCTCCCCTCTAAATCCTCAAGGCAGACATTTGAACTTACATTTCAGAAAACAAAAATAAATTACCTTGAAACTTATTGTGGAACCATTTCTAAAAGGAAAATCAAAATGCCCCTCCTGAAACCCCCCAAAAAAAAAAAAAAAAAAATAACACAAACACCCGGTAAGTTTTTAAATCCAGGAAATTCTTAAGTTTTTAGACTGCATTTTATATCGACTTCAGAGAAAATAAATGAATCAGAATCATTTGCAGCTCATAATGTACCAGGAAAGTAATAAAGGAGCTCCTCACATTGTTCATGGTTTTTCCTTTAATCCAGTCCACTCCCACTGTTTTGCCCTCACTCATCCCCTTCACCGAGGTTTTTTTGGCTGTCTGTCTCCTCCAGCTCACTGAATGGAGTTTTTCTTCGATTGAGGGACCTTGGATGGTTCTGATTAAGCTGAGCAGACACTGTAGAATATTAAGCGTGCCTCTGGAGGGGAGTCATTTAATTCCAAAGGAATACCTCCTTCTCATAGAATCTATGCAATCAATTTTTCATTAGTGCAAAAGTGTTTATCTGCCTTTAACATGCCCCTGACTCGAGCTGGATGGGGGTTGTGGGCGGTCGATCTATGCTACAGCTTGTTAATTAAAGTTTATTTAATTGAAGAAGAACCGCAGCATTAATTACGAAGGAATCCTCCACCCAGCCAGATGGGTAAACTCCCCAACTCTTGGACCGCACCGCAGCGAGGCCAGACTTATCACTTCTGCTATTGACAAGATGTCGTGCTGCGCGAGTAGATTTGTCTGAAATTTTTGAACACTTTAAAAGAATTGAAAATTACTTCTTTAGACAAAACCTAAATGAAGTGGGACACAAAGGAGGGAAAATAAATCCTGTTCTCTAACACAATCGTTCCTTTGTTCCTGGCCCATCCAAACTGGCTTCATGCTGCTTCAAAAGGTCTGCAAAGGAACCCGTTATTTCAAACGCACCATCCTGACGCATTTACGCTTTGATTTTCACAAGTTCAGCCCAAGAGAGATACGCTCAACTCTTTTAAAGAGACTGAAACAGACTGAAAGTTCTGCTTTTAATTGTTTGACTCAGTATGTGTTCCACTTCGGCTGCAACACGCAGGGAAGGAGTCATCTCTGAGAGGGGCAACGGCGCATAAATCACCTGATTCTCAGATAGCAGCCAGGAGGGGCCAGCCTTTGAACTAACAAGACACCTACCTGTGTCGAAAGGCAAACCCATCTAACGCACAGAAGGTAACTAATGAAGAGATGGCTGCAGGCAGATAGGAAGACAAAAATGTCTCTTTTTCCCCACATCACATGAAACTGTTACCAAAGACTTCCAAAGATTGTTTCCAACTAATCTCTAAGTCCACACATGCAAAGGAAGAACATATGCTAAGGTTCAGTGGAATAAGAGTTTTGGTACTAACATATGTTTCATCTTCAATCAAGGTGTTGATTACAAAACTGTAAGAGTGTGAGCTCACCCACAGTGTGATTTAATTAGTTCAAAACATATTGAATTGGATAATTTTTTAGGTTGAAATTGTTGGCGATCATAAATACGTTGCAGATGTCACCTCTTGCTAAACAACACAAAGATGTTTGTGACTGTCATTAAGTTTTATTATTATTATTATTATCAGGATGAGCATTGAAACCCTTCTGGTAACTTTTTCACCCACCGCATATAAAACATTTTAATCCCAGTCTACTTCCAGGTCTCACTAAAACATTGCTGATTCATTTATTTTTCTTTTTGTTGATTTACAAAGATTCAATATATTTAAATATTTAAATATCCAAGACCGTTTAGGTTTGTTGGGGTATTTTTATTTTCCAGCCTGTTTCCACAGGCTGTGGCTCTGATCCATGTTAGAAACAGTTTAATCTGATGAAACATGACAGATTATGATTAAAAATAACAACCACCAAAGTCCTGCAGGAAGAAACTACAGATGCATCACAATAATTATTGAAATTTTATTTAAATAATTCAGTACTAAAAAGGAAACTCAGATTCATAACAGGTTAATCAATATCATTAAAAATCCAATATTCAGTTTCTAATATTATTAGAGAATGATGTCTACAAAATAAAAACAATGTTAATCCAGATGTTTAAATTGTGGAGATGATTTGGATGTTATGTCTCCTCTTCCTCCACACTGTAGCAAATTAATGCTATATTTTCTTTCATTTGAAAAGACATGAATCGTCCCTCAACTCTTGAAAGGATTTTGCTTCGCACTCATTTAAATGTCGTGGCTATCCTATATGGCTTTCTCTACCATATGTTTTGCTTCCACTAAGCCTTTTGATTGCTATATGCATGGATATAGTACTGTCTGACTGTAATTAGCAGCAGTCCAGCCATTTTTCTCCGCTGTTATCCTTGCTGATAGTGCCCTTTTACTGCCGGGCTTTTTTTCCTTCTACTGAACTTTCCATTAATGTGCTTGTATGAAGCAATCTGTCTGCTGGACTGCTGAAAAGGCAGCAGGTTCCTCTGTAAATAATTTTAGTTTAAAAATTGTCTTACGTATTATTTTACTTGTCTTTGAAAATGAATTTTGGGTGTTTGCTATAAGCCATAATTAGCAAGCAGAAGTAAATGCTCGCAATATATCAGTCTGTGTGGGTGTTAATGCTATATATAAGTTTTATTGTTCAAACTGAAATAAATGAACCTTTCAATGATTTTTAAGTTTTTTGGGTTGTGGCTGAGTAAAAGAAAGAAAATTGCTCTGGTTGTGACAGGTCTCTAAGGCGTAACGCAGCGTCTCACAGCGGACGTCTCCTTCACCCGGCCGAGGCAGTCAGAGGCAACAAGGTAAAAAATGTCTAAAGTACGAAAAGACGACCAGCTGCCATATTAAACAAATAAACTGATAATGAAGTATCATTTCCAGAGGAGTCTCTCCTCAGTCCTCCTGTTTATTCAGCAAACTTTCCAAGCGTAAGCGGCTATCAGATGTAAACATTTGTCTTCTAAGACTCAAGGAAAGTATTTTGTGGTGGATTTATTTTCAGCGCTCACCCTCAGATTATTTCCTAGATATAAAACATTGAGGCAAAAAGGCATCTAAAAATCTTCCTGTCCAGATAGCTGGAGCTGGTTACATTGCTCTGAACGAATTTTGAACAAGTCAACACAATCATTAAAATGTTCATGCACTGAAAGTGTTACCTTGCTGAAAATAAGGAACCTTCCAAAAGAAAATAGAGGAATGTAATGCAGTGCTCTCAAACACAGCGCCGGCAGCACTGCAACAGTTTAAACCGGACCTCACACTCCCATTTATCACCGTGGATGCAGGCACACGCTACGAATTAGTGAGACATCACAAATGAGTAATTTTGTTGCTTCCTTATGGAAAATATCGGAAGAAAATAAGGTATATGATTGATTCAGAGCTTTCTTCCCAAATTGTCACACATTAATTTTAGAAAATAAATTATCCTTCTAGCTCACTAAATTATATTTAAAAACCAGAACCAAATTTTTTTAATAATCGTTTAAAAGTAAGCAATATATCACCATCACAGCTGTCATAATTTCTACAGGACTTGTGCTGCCAAGTTGAACAATTATTCCTTAACTTTCCGAATAATAAGACACCCACATGTGGCCCTACTGTGCCACAGCAGAGATGTGTTATTTCAACTCGCAGCCTGTTAGTAAAGGCGCATACGTCTGCTGTTTGGTGGACCTGGTGCCTGGCGCAGCGAGGGGGAAGTTTGTTTGGAGTAAATACGGAGAAATGTGGTGCCAATTACATGCTAGCGTGGCTGAAACATTACCCAAGGATACAGTAGGAAAGACGTAATCCCACAGATCTAACCACATAGATTGCTCCAGCAGAAATCATTATAGATCAATCATCAATAAAGAAGGACTGAGTGGGAAAAAAGGCTACAGATTCATTTCTGCAAAACTAAATATCTTCTTTAACTTTAGTGAGAAAAGCATGCGTGTGTGTGTGTGTGTGTGTGTGTGTGTGTGTGTGCGTGTGTGCGCGTGTGTGTGTGTGTGTGTGCGTGTGTGTGTGTTTGTCTAGGACCTGAAAGCCTCTAACTTTCTGCCTCCAGTGATTACATCGAAAAAGTTTAAAAACACCAGAACTGTCAAGTTTAATTAAAATACTAAAATTTAATTACAGCTGAGACTCTTGATTAACAATTGAGTCACTCAACAGAAAAAGTAGTGAGCTATTCATCTGGGAATCAGCAATTTACCATATTCCATTTAGAAGGTCAAACATAACAGCTGTAATTCTTGGGTTTTTAATTGCTGAGCTTCTTGAATATGCCTGTAAATTTCATACATTCATGACACAAATATACAGTTTCAAAGCTGTTATCCAGGGTTTAAGGAGCGCATTCTGTCGTCAACACTCTCATTTCACAGAGGTGAGCATTTGCAGAATTAACAACATGAAAACATGCAACAATTGAATGGATAAAATGGTTTCTGACCTATGGAGCAGTCGGCTCCCGTCCACTTGGCCTCGCAGACGCAGGTTCCCGAATCGGTGTTGAACGTGCCGTGACTGGAGCATTGCTCTGGACAAGTGCTCTTCAGAATCTCGCAGCTGATCCCTCCCCATCCCGGGTTGCAGTGGCACTCGCCGTGATGACAGGCTCCGTGACCGGAGCACGTCGGGTCCACACAGTCCACTGAAGACACACAACCAGGGTGACAGCTATGTCACTTTGCCACTTCTAGATTTAAACATATTTATTTACCCTGGCCACTCTGAATCTTCAACCAGCCAAAAGTCACTTTCAGAGAGGAAAAGCTCGAGAGCCGGATGATGGTGATCGAGCCGCAGCTGAAATTTTCGCAGGCTTTCGTTGCTGCCAATAGTAATTTTCCACCCGATGTTCAACTAGCTGCTCTACGATGTATTATAGGGTTGTTCCAACATAGAAACAGTATAATTATGCTCCATTATAGCATGAAACAATGCCCAATTAGTGTCTAGACTGATATGATCAATTACTATACTGATCTAGGGTAATAATTGCCAATTATGACCTACATAATCAACCTATTACTAACTAGAAAGAGTTGCCAAAAATATTCCATCCTCCTTTCTTACTCCCATTTTTATGAGGCTGCAGCTAACAAATATTTTAGTAATCAATTGTTCTATCAGTTATTCTGACAATTAATCGATTGCTCTAATTGAAAAAAGGCATATTATGTAGAAATTTCATTGAATCACCAGCTCTTTTTATACATTAGAAATGCATAAGAAAATGCAATCAAAAAAGTTATTAGATTCTTTTTTTAAATAATGAAATAAACCTATTTTTGAAGGTTTTGTAGTGATTGTAGGAAATGACGCATCTGCAGCTAAATAAAATACTTCCAACATCAACATGTGAAAAGCTCAGTCCCTTCTGTTTGACTTTGCATTAGTAAAGTGTAGGGCATCTTTTAATTATATCTCGATTAGTTAATTATTACCTGGCCAGAAAAATATGCTTTATAGGAGGTTTTTTTTCTGAATTTCAGCCAGGTGAAGTAAAAACTCTGCCACTTAAAGAACTTTGGACAAAACATTACAATTAAAGTTTTTCTTTAATTGTAAATGTAAAATGCATTTTACATTTTTTTTGTTCAGTTTTAGCTGAATTGCTGCTCTGACTGTGTTGTTCTTTCAGCAATGGACCTTTCCTGAGTCTGTATATCCAGTGAGCTGACGATTATTTCAATAATCAATTCATCACCATTATTGTTTCAGCCTTACTTTTTAATGCATTTTTATATTTGCAAGGAAACTTTAAAAAATCAGGAAATCCTTTAAGAGCTACAGATGCAGCTCCTCTCCAATGCTTCTTCACGCCAAAGAAACCTCAACATATTCATTAGTGAACTCAATAGCTTTGCCATGTAGGGTCAACAACTCCCACATGTAAATCTGAGCTGATAATTGCCTTTTATCTGCATGCAGATCAATAAAGTTAAATGCAATGAAGTGAAAGGGTTGGAGCTGGGAGGGGCAGCTGACAAGAAAGAGGAAGCAGCTCTTTCTGAACAGAGGAGCAGATGCCACAAACTGATTGATTTTCACAGGTGTCATCATCTGTGGAGGCCTGTGGCAGGTGACTGCATCGACTGGCAAGGCGTAGTCTGTTCAGGCTTGTACCTCCGATGAGGTCTTAACACTTAAACAGAGTTAATTTATACACACAATATCAATAACAACATCCAAAGCATTATCCGCTTGGTGGAGTTGAAAACGCCGATTGTTTCACTCGCAGAATGAGTCGATTTCCCCAGAGCATCACAGACAAACGTGTTGCATCGGCCGGCTTTGAATCCAGCAGGAAGAGTTTTTCTTTCTGGCTTACCTTGATCACAGTTGACTCCTTTGTGGCCGGTGTTGCACACACAATTTCCCGCCACACAGAGTCCGTGTCCCCCACACTGCGGATCGATACACTGTGTTGCTGGAACGTCACACTCGGTGCCCTTCCAGCCGCTGTAGCACTGACAGCGCCCCCTGGTGTACTGGCCGTTACCGCTACACAGCACGGGGCAAGCAGCTGAGGAAAGAGATCATGTTTGAGGAGTCGAAATTATGCAAACATGCAAGTTTGCACCATGACTAGGTTATGTTCTAGCTTTATTAAATAATATCTACAGAGATTAAACTTTATGTAGCTGTAATATTCCTGTAGAGAAGCACCAGGAAGTTACTGGGAGGCCATATTTAGGACTAATCACGCAAATTTTCAAAAATATTAGTCGTGACAGGTAACTGGCTCGTCAGAAACTTATTTTAATAATTAGTATTATATAACACACCCAAAAGGTCACATTAAAAACAATCATTTTCCATGTAAATGCTGCTACAAAAGTCCCTTCTCCACTGTGAAGTCTCACTCCAGCTGGCTAATGTCTGGTTTGGTTTGAGCCAAGTTGGGTGTGTCTCCATTGGTGTGTGTTCCTCAGTACTGTGGCATGAAAATGGGCGGGAACATGAGACTGTGGGCCAGTGTGAGCACGCAGGAGCTGTGGTCAATGCTCTGATGTCTTTTGCAGCGATACTCAGCAGAACCTTGAGGTTGTGGTTAAATGAAATGTAATCCAGATATATACATCCCAACAGTGGCTTCAGTGACCGTGTGCAGCAACAGCACAGAGTGGCACGCAAGGCAGTCAAAATGAACGAAACAAGGGGAAGGCATCTCAGAGCACATTATCTTGTGCAATAAAAATTAAATAAAGGTCTGAGGCCCATGCAATGTTCATTTATTTTTTATTTTGTCATATGACAATTATTATTAATGTTATTATTAGTTAAGAGTGTAGCCTCTGTCTGGGTTTTATTATGCCTCACTCAAATAAAAGCAGCTGTTTCAATTTGTCTGAAGAACAAACAGCCCAAAAGTGTGAAGTAGTTAAGATTAAAGCTTAACCCAATCAGTGAAGGAAGTCGACTGTCAATGAAACAGATTTTGAGCAATACTCAGGTGGGCTTGGGTAGGACCGCCTGAAGTTATGAAAGATGGGCAGGAACCGCTGGTTCCGGTCAGGACTGACTGTAGTAGAACCGGTTTAAGGCATGTTAACGGGTTAAGTGACTCATTTAACTATTTTCAGATTTAACTATTGGTCAGATGTTTAAAATAATAATGGAGAAAGCACTGCACCTAAAGAAGCTGCTGAAGGGAAAACAAGAGAAGAGGATTCTGCAGTTTAGTCAGGCTGTGAGCGAGCGAGAGAGAGCAAGACTTTTCACATAAAGGCTGAACAACAAAGCTGCTGTGTTTTCTGCATTTAAAAATTCAACCTCAAAATTTTAAAGCTGAGGTAAAGATCTATATTCTCAAATACATTGTGTTTAGTCAACAGAACGGGCTGCATACAGGAGACCTGTTCTGAACTCAAGTCCAATAGCCTGCGTGGTGAAATATAATATGATGCCAACATGCACATGGTATATTATAAGAAGATTTTACTGAGTACAAACATTCATCAAAATGGAAATAAAAAAGGAAATATAATGTCTGCTCTTATTTCTGCTTTAAATTAGTCCAAATATCTTGTTAGCTTAGATATCCTCAAAAACAGAAAAAGCTCTAACAATTGTGTCCAAAGGAAAGGTTTGGACACAACCAAACCTTTCCTTTGGTTTGGACTGTAAATACTTAACATATTTCTCTCAGCCTGTGTGACGGACTGGCTACCTGTGCAGGTTGAATGTCGTTCTCAGGAATCTAGAGTTCTTGATTTTCACATGTTTGCATTTATGAAGGAAGGGAAGCTAATTCAAGCAAACACAATTTATCAGTCAAACTCAAGAGATGGAAATTGATTTAGCTAATTTTTCTTCAGTTTGAGTAAGCACACAGGGCCAGATTCAGTTTACCTCAGACTTTTTAAGGTGGAAATAAAAAAAGAGGTGAGTGGAATAAAATCAAACTGAACCATGGCCTGGGTTAGACAGACAAAATATACTTGTTGAGATTAAGGTGAAATAGGTCCATGTTAAACTTATCAGATCAATTTTCCATTAAAAGAATATTGAACTGATAAGCCCTAAAAAGACTGAAGGGACCATTTAAAGCAATTATTAAAGCTGAGTAATTACCTCTGGAGCAGTAAGGTCCTATGAATCCAGGGAAGCAGTGGCACGATCCCGACACACACTCTCCGTTCCCATAGCAGTTGTGTGTGCACTCTGTCACAGACTCTGTGGGTGCAGAGGTGTGCAGCTATTAATACCTCTATGAACTGTCATGTTGCAAAAAGCCTTTAACAACTGCATAGTGAAAGAAAACGGCATGGAAACCAAGCTGACTTCTTCAAAGAATTACATGTCTCTTATGTGCTGTGCTCTGATCCAGCATGGCATACATTTACAGCTGTTTGTCTATGTCCCACTAAGGTCTAAGCCTCCATAGCTGTGCACTGCATGCTTACCGTTCGCAACTAAGCCCTGTTAAGTAAAATCCACAAAGATGCATTTTAAATTAGACCACATAATTCCATGTCCTTGAGACATTTCCTTCCCCTGCTGTCTCCTCTTCTGCATCACCAACACCCCGGCCCCGTGAATGACTGATCATGCCCACACAAGCCATGCAATCTCCTGAGTGTTTACAGCTCAAATCCTCTCTGAGTTGAAGTTAATCTGACATATCCTACAGACAGATCTTGTGTTCTTTCAACAGACCAACGCTCATAAATCGTAGCCCCAAAAGACCAGGGCCCTCATTTTGATGGGCGTTAAGAGGGCCAACTTTTATGTTATTACTTTAGCTTGTATTGGATGTTCATTGAGCCAGTGTCGGACTCAAGCAATTTTGACCTCACACATCGATACCTTCATATTTGTAGGGCTGGATCAATGGGAGTCCCCAAAGGAAAGAAAAAGAAAAACGTTAACTCAACCCTAGTGTTTTTCCTTCTCCATAACCCACAAGGAAATTTCACAGACTTCAGAACACGGAAGAGGTTGTTAGGAGGGTAGGATCAATGCTCTGTAAAGTCTTGCATTATAGTGCTAAGCACAATAATCCACTGCAGTGGAATGAAGACCGAAATCTACGCTGTGCGCTGCTCAAACTTTGTGGAAACTCAATTTGTCTGGGAAAGATTCTCAGATGCTCACATTCTGGCCCAGCTGTTCCAGGAAATTAAAACCTTCCAAACATGTCATTACACATCATTCACACTCATTAGCCCTCCCAGCAGACGTGTGTCCTCTCACCCTGGATAATAGTGTTGTAGGAGACAACTTCCACGCTCCGTCCGTCGTTATAAAATGCAAAGTGCCACACTCCTGAGTCCAAGTACTGGATGAATCCGGCTTGGTGGACGGTGACCGGGTGATCGATCCGGGCCCTTGTGTCTGGTTCGCTCAGGGTCCACTGCTCTTTGGCAATGAGCCGGCTGCCATCCAGGAGCTCCACAAAGTCATACTGTACAAAATACAGAGAGCTTTTGTCAGCAGATAGAAGTGTTTGTTATTCAGTCTAAAAAGTAAGAATGTTTTTGTGTAGGATACTTTGTATGCAACCAGTAGATTTCCCTCTGATGGTATATATGCAAAGTTTTGATGCAAGAAACAGCCAGAAGTGAATTGTGTATACATAGCAAATATTCACGTATAATAATTGTTGATTTTCCTGTGGCAGGTATTTGGAGTTGATAGATATTGTCTGGAGAGGTGTTTGTGTACTGATGGAACTGATACGGCTCTGAGGCAAATGCAAAAGCTATGTTGTGAAGTCTGATGGGAATTTAAAATACATTACGTGTTTATTACAGTCTGTTAAATTAACCTTGACAATGTGGTGTGAAAATGCTTGTCTAAAAGTCGGATTGGTTTAACGCTGCTTCATCTGCATTGAATGAATAAAATATGTATCTGTTTAGTTTTTCCAGATTAAGTTTAGCATGAATGTCACATTTTAATGTCTCTAATGTTTGATATGTTTAAATTCCCTTGTAATTACATGTATTTACATATATTTATGATTAAAATACATGTATCAAATGTAACCGATTCTGTGTATTTTTCCTTTTTCTTATTGCATGAGAGTATTTCTTTTTTTCTTCTCAAAATAAAAAAACAACAACATTGATTTACTGTGCAAACAAGGTGCAACGAGTTAGTCCTGCCAATGAGTAAAGAGGTGCATCTGTGCTCATTGCACCTGCTCAGCAGCACCTGAACCACATTTTGACTGGAGCCGTAACGTGTAGCAAAAAAACAGCGCAGTGCATACAGTACAAACAATCCCCAAACAGGCTGCAGGCTGCAAAGTAGCACAGCAGATGAAGACAGCAGATCCCCAGGCTAAAGCAGTTGTTAGCTACACAGATGTACTGTGTCTACACTGAAGTCTGTGGCTGGAAAAAGAGTCTGTGGGCTGCTAAGGAGTGTGATGCATACAGATTGGCTCTGTAGCAGCGTTTTGAAAAGAGCAGCAATTCAAACCCAGATATGAGGCAGGTTGCTGCGAGTTAAAAACCACCGTTCTTTTTCAGTTTTCATATGTAGATTCCTGTAAGATTTCTAACAATTTTCGCATTATGTTACAATATAAGAAGGAAAATATGTTTATGGAACAGTTTTAACATTTTTACACAAATGTTGAGATTCTGCAGATATATAACAGTCTGTTTATTCATGCATGATGGCTGCCACCATAGATCAAAGTCAACAAGGTTATTTTGACACAAGCACAGCCTGACATGAATATTAGAAAGATCCCCATCATACAAACAGACATTTGGAAATTCAAACAGTTTCAAGAAGATCTTGACTGATTGGAAGGAGAGAAAAAGGTTGTTTGAGAGATTAATAATGTACATTTCTTATTCTTTTTACCATTTATTTTTTGTAGTTATTTTATCTCATTAGCCTGTTTTTGTGTTTTGCTGTTCTCTATTTTTTGTATTCATGTTGTATTTTTATGAGAAAACCATTTAGAAAAATAGTTCAGACACCTTTAATGAGGCGAGTTGGATGCAATCCGTCCAAGCTGATTATGTGGAAGCAGCTCAGCGTTGCTGTTTCTGCAGCATGAGAAGAATTTTTTTCCCTCTTCCACCAGCCTCAGCCGTACTTCTCTGACTTTGGAAAGAACCTCTACCAACCATGTGACTACAAAGCCAAACATCCCCCACTGCATGCATACTATTCATGCTACCGAGGTGCTCAGAGTGCAAACATTACATGTATCTTCAGCAGGCGCTTTCTGGTACCAGTTTTTGTGAGGCTGAAAGTAAAACAAAGAAAAATTGCAAAAAGCATCTGAAGTTCTTTAAAACAGCTATTTTACTTTCCTGTTTTGTTCATTTTTCAGTTGAATTCAGTTTGACATCTGTGTTGAAGTTTTAGTCATTGACTTAAGAATTCTTCAAATAGTTAGAAGATATATGTGTGCTTTTATTTTGAAGTGAGTGAAGACTGTTTCCTCTCACATTCTAACAACAGAACTAACAACCATGCAGTTTTCTAAAATGGTTGAAAGAAGCATAAAAAATACGTCAAACTCAGAGTTTCAGCAACATAAATGTGCATAAAGCAAGAAAGACATCAAGTCAACGTCCTGGTTCAAACTCCTGGGAGAGAAGTTGAGTGGGTTGGGAAGAGATATTAACCTGGCAGAAGTTGACTTCTTGTGTTGTTGACTTGAGAGGGAAGTAATAAAACAGTTCATCCCACAAGCATTGCATCCCCTGGCCAAGCACATACATCTTGATTACCTGTTGTGAAAGCCCCCTAACTCATCTCAATCTAACAATACAGGTGAATAGCAGTCATGAGACCAAGCGTGAAGAGGTTCCCAGATGTCTTATGGATAGAGGGGAAAAGTCGGTGCATTCCCAAGTCTTTGAACGCACAGACTGACCGAATGCAAACCTCAAAGGGAAAAAACAAAAGTTACTTTCTTCAAACTTGTCTGATTTGTATCATCACAGACAGACACTCAATAGCTGATGGAGGAAGTCTATATTTGACAAAGGTGGAAAGGTTGTTGCACTTAAATACTGTCTTGTCTTCCAAGCAGTGAATGCGACGAACAGTCAATATCTCTCATTGGGGTCTTTCATGCTCAGTTAAGTAAATGCATTGATTTGTTCCTCCAGTACCTGAGCAGAATGTAGTTTAGAAGCAGACACAATGGACACAATGTTGCACATTGACAAGGATGAGTGTCGGAATAGCAGTGGCTTAAAACATGAACGTAGTGTCTTGCTAATAAGGACGCTTTGGACTTTGATTTTGTTCTGTTACCTTTTTCCATTCGTCCTTTCTTTCTTTTTTTGCCTTGGAAGTGCAGACTAACTCACTTATTGTTACTTATATTGAACTTTTTTCCCATCAAAATGTGGCCTTAACACTGCACACTTAAGTAAAGCCCACCTATACTGAGAGCGAATGAGTAGAAGGTGAAGCTGAGAGCTTTTTCTGTTAAGTGTGGAGGAAAATAGCTATTGTCTGAGAGCCTTCATCAGCATCAGCAAACTAGACACTTAGATGCACAGAAATGTCATTCAAGAGTTGGTTGTCAGGCATTCTGGAATCACTTCAGTTTGACATTAGCGAATACTTATGGGAACGGAAACACAGATAAAAATAAAACTAAGTTTTTATTTACAAATGAGCAGATGTTCAAAATTTACAACACAGTAAATAAATTAATAAGGACAAATAAATTACCATAAATAATTAGGATTTGTTGACAAAGTTTATATTGTGTTAAAAGTAAGAAAAATTTCAATGTTAAAACAGATATTATTTCATTTTAATTTATTCAATTATTTGGTGAAAGCTGATTTTAGATTTCCATTTTTGACAAAGATTTGATGAAGATATCAAAAATATAATCAAAAACGACAAATAATTAGCTGGTGACAGATTAGAATGATGACATGGACAAGAAAAAAGACATTTTATATAAGGTTTGGCCATTTAGCAGTATTTACAAGGTTGCATGTAAAAATATGTAAAACATGTAAAAAATATTTTACATGTTTTGATGCAAATATTTTTGTTTAACCTCTAGAATAAACAATGGCAAGCAAGAGACTAATTTTTCTCAAACTTATTTTTAGATGCTTACATCATCAGGCTCCTCAGTGTTTTATGGTTCTTTCCATTTTAGTTAAAATTGTTAGGTGGCTTTAATTTAAAATCTGTCTAGAGACAAGCAATACTTTTTGTGTATTGCATGTGTGTTGTATATTGAGAAATTTGCTCCACAGGTCTCAGGTTATGGAAACAAAGACAATTATGTGAAACACCAACTCCTGTCATGTTTTTGAAGTATTTCTGCTCTAAATTGTGCCGGTATGCTGGGATCGAGGCTGTGAAATTCCCAGTGTCATGCAGAATATGGACAACTGAACTTTACTTTACGATGATCTCACCAACGTTTTTTCTGTATTCAAACATCAAGTCATCATTTGAAATAAAATGTAAATATTATGCATGTTACTAAATGGTCATATAATAAATAGGAGAGTCAGTAGTAAAATAGGTCAGATGTTATCTTGAAATTTGGTTTCAGACATTGTTTTGTGTTAAGTGCAGTGGTAGGCAATGTTGGAGTGTTATTGATCAAAGACGGAGCTCCTTCCTTCGCAAGCAGACATTAAATAGTTTCATAGGGGTATTAATTTTTTTACAGTTTGCATTTTAAACAATTGGTCAAGAAGTACTTATACTTCAAATTGAGAAGTGTGGTAAACCTAAATACATGTCTCCACGTATGTAAACAAATGAAATAAAGTAGAACCCAACAACAGTAGAACTCCCAATCTGCACCTGTTCAGTAAAAAAAAGAAAAGTTTTCAGGGTTTCTTCACCTGAGTGTGCGACGGTACGAGACCCTTTCGCCCATAAACTCCAATCAGTGCGCTCTTCTGCACAGAGATGTTGAATTTAAGGAAGTGCGGCTGCTCCATGCTGAGCTGAGAGCGCCAGAACACCCCGGGTGGGACGCTCTGAGCCACCCGCTTTCCGATGTCCACCTGTCCCGTATCGATGGAGCTGTTTTCAGGTTGAAGAATCCCAGGCTTTCCTAGAGAAACATTAAGAAAAGACATTGTTCATTCAGTCACATAAACCACCCACATCTTACAGTTTTCATACATTTTTTCTCTTTGGGTTTTTCTTTGCTGTTGTTTCCAGTGTTTCTCAATTAAGACAATACATCACATCACATCACATCACACATTTCCTGTGTGATGTACTGTGACCAAGCATGACAGGATTGAAAGTCCTGTTTCCAAGCCCTGTTGAGCAAAATAAATAAAAAGAATCATATATATTTGTCTTTTTATAACACGCTAACAGGGCAGATCTCCCATTTTGCTTTTGGTCCTTGTGGTTCATGGAGTGAGGCTTCATATCAGATAAGGTGTAAATGGAATCTGTCAGAAGCACTTAGAGCTTTCTTGCCAGAGCAGGAGCTGCAAATCAAAACAATTTGCTGAATATGTCCTCCAACCGTTACCTTATAGTGCCAAGATTCAGTGGGAGGTTATAGAGCATAGTATGTACTTACAAGGAAAATTGAGGTGGTCAACATTTTATCACCTGAACAAATTTTCCTATTAAAAAGTAAAATGCATGAAGCTATTGCCATAAAAAAGCTGTGGCTGGTGTAGGCATGCTTATAGAAGATACAGAGCGAGCTTGGCTTTGCCCTTTCTCTTCAGACGCATTGTGGTGTGCCGACACATGTACTGTAGCTGTGACTATATCTATTTGTGCCAGACCTCCTTTATTTGCATGCCTCAGTGTTGGGTGTGTAATGAGGCCATTGCCTGTCACTTCCGCTTCAGTCAAAGTGAGGCTTGGAAGCCAAGTTTACCTCTGGGGAGAATAATAGCTGGCTATTGATTGCCTTTGAACAGTCCAAAACCTGCCTCATGCTATCTTAATTAGCAGTACTTATGAGGATTTAAATCTAGCCCAGTTTAAACAATTGAGCTTTTGCCTGGCCTATTCAACTCAATTAATGCTTCCGTGGCTGTGCATTTTAAGTAGCCACACTGTGCTCGGAGATTCATTTGGTTGTTTTTTGCAGTAAAGGTGAGCTGAGGCCTGCTTGCTTGTTGATGAATACACAATAACCCATGATTATGATTAGGGACTACAGAGCTGTCTGAAGAGACTCAATTGGTGAAAGATCTCTATAAATTTCCATGGTTCAGTTTGCAGAGGACAGTGGAGGTATTTATTTATTTCTGTTTTTACTATAACATTCTGTCCTTAACTGTCCTTTAAATCCTTGCTTGATTAAATGACTGGTGCTTTCAGGTTTTAGTTTACATTCATTTTAGATGCAATTTTTTTTATCAGCACAGTTATTCTAATAAACACCTTATAAGTTTATATGGAAATTTTGAGGTCTATTTAGTTTTTCACAAACTTATTTTGTTTTTCTCTTTGTTAAAGATGAAAATCTTTAACAAAGTAAATATAGTTTGTAAGCTTGAGGTTATATTTAAATTATTATAGGGTATGAGAAAAAGCGTATTAAAAATACTTCTTTCAACCATGACTGTATGAATGTTTATTTTCATTTCAAGTTAAATGCAGCCGCAGCACATAAAAATTGTCCCTCTGTTTAAGATGTGCAAAACATTTCTAGTCGATTGTTTATATTCACTCATCAACCGTGAAATGTCTCAACATCTTTTCAAGTGTGGAAAAGCTATAAATTCAAAGCATTTATTGTTGATTTTCTCTAATCTACTTGAAAAGCTTAACTATATTAATATGCTGCTATATAATAATGCTTAAAAGACCTGCCTTTCAAATAATCTTCAATAAAAAGTAGGCCATCCATTCAGAAGGCTTTATGTTTTCAGAATAGCCAGGTATAAACCATCTGATGCAGACCGTCCTCCTCAGATGAAAGAAAGTTAGTTAGGATGATCAGAGTCCGCTGGGGCTCATGTCTGCCATGAACTGAAAACTGCTGGAACACCTGTGGCCACAGTGAAGCAAATTTCACACACTCCAATATTAACACCTTTAGGCTTGACTGAAATTTGCAGCTGCCCCTCAGGCACATGCCAAATGCTCTGTGAGAAAAACAATTATATTCAGTACAGAAGATTATTCGTTTTTATGGCCATAGTAACAATGTTTGGAGGATTCAAGATGAGGCTTTAAAGCTTCAGAACAATGGACCAGCACGGTGGTGGCACCATCATGGTTTTGGGCTGAATTGTTGCCACTGATGCTGCATTAGCCAAAGATAATGGAATCATGAAAATTGTGGAAACCTCCAAATTCTGAAACTTTATGTCAAAAAAATAACAGTTGATGCTTAGTCACACCTGAATGTTGTGATGGGCAATAATTCAAAAACACACCAGAACTGTTTCTGGAAGGAACGAATGAACTCAAGTATAAAGAAAATAGATGGACTTGCTTTTTGTGCTTAAAACCAAAACCATAATTTAGATAATTCTACTAGATTAAAGATTAAAGAAAGAAAAACCCAGCAGAATTATGCCACACCTTTGTGGATAGCTAAAAGCAGCTTCTTGCTAATAAAAATAATATTAGTGAGTTTGTAAAATGTAAATTAGAGCTTATTTGCATTATTTTGGACCATGAATGGATTACAACGTTCACAATAAATTTAAATAAATTAGTTGTGTAAAATCTGCTCTAAAACTACTTGATTGAATCAGGATGTTAACAAATAATTTTTAACACATCTTTAAATTTAAATTCAATTGAATAATTTCATTAAATTTCTAACCTCCATCATTGAATAAGTGAATGTCAACACACACACATACACGCACACCACACACACACACACACACACACACACACACACACACACACACACACACACACACACACACACACACACACACACACACACACACACGCATACCCGCGTACACACCTGTTCTGTTACATGTGTCAAAATCTGAATAAGTCTGGTTCACCATTATTCCTAATATAACAAGAGGATTATGATTTTATTAATTCCAGTTATCTTTGTTCCATTTTTGCTTCTGACTGGATTATGTCAGGATTATGACATCTTTGCCTAAAAAGGGTTTTCAAAGCTGGAATTCAAACCAAGTTCTGGTATTTTGGACAAATAATTTATTTTTAAAATTCACTTCAATCTCTAAAGAAGAGAGGAACATTTTGAAATTAGAAAGCAAAATAAAAATGTCTGAGCTGAATTGCAGTTATTTTATGTTTCTCAGTCAAAGCCTGGAAAATAATACTGTTTTCAAAAATTTCAGGAGATTATTTCTCTAGTAATTAGATACTAAAATATTCACATTTTTACTTTTTATTAGTAAAAAATAAAAAGTAGATAAATAAATAATTCTGTTTATATTAATGAGAAATCACAACAAAGTAAGAATTTTTTTTTTTTTTTTAAGTGTAGGACTTAGAGATGATGCAGAGCCCAATATGTTGCATCAGCGAGTTTCTACTAGCACAACCAATCCAAAAAGTAGCTTTAAAGGCACCTATTATGAGAACAGGCCTGTTCCAGGTTTTGATCCAGATCTACTGCTGCAAGTCCACAATTATTATCAATCCAAGGGGACGCTGGAAAAACCATATAACACTGATGTTTATATACATCCAATTTAGTTTTCATGCTCATACTGTGCAGTGCTGCAGGAAAATGAAAGCAAAGTGCACACAAGCGACCACAAGCTGGTATCAAATGGCCCGCGCATTGCTGTGCTCTGCCAACTAGAGGTCTCAAAAGATGACAGCAAATTCGTCCTGCCAAAAATGTCCAAAGAAATGCAGCTAAAGCCTTTCGCATTTATTGATGCGAAAGGCATCAATAAATGTTATTAAATGAGCAGTAAATCGCAACTATATTTACTCTTTTTTTTGTGTCTGTAACCACAAACTATCACTTTGAAAACAAAAAATTCTTGTATCTTTTATTTATAAATTTTGTTTTTGTTTCGTCAGTCTGTACAATCACCTGAAGCTATAATCAAAGTGTCCCAAAAAGCTGTAAACATTTTTAGATTCTTGATATGATGAAACACTTAGAATCTATCTGCTGTGTAAATTTCTGAAAGAATACTTTTGAAGGAATAGAATGTCTTAAACATTTTTGCAAATGGTCCACAGCTTTGAAAAGCACCACAAGTAGTGGCATGTAGGAGCAGGTCAGAGACAGTTTTCCTGCTGCTGCTGCTTGTTTCTGCTGACTTACAGCAGATTGGAAGCAGGAAAGGCTGATTCTGTACGGGAGGCAATTATTGCTGCTATTGTGCAAAAAGCCAAACATCAGTTGCTGTCATCCCCAACATTGATGTCCTTGTATTGGCACCATTAGGAAGCATATTTCAAAATTTATGCATAATTTGCATAAGATACAAACAAAAGTTTATGTTTTTGAAGACAGATTGTGTTCAAATATTTTAAGCATTACATCTGCAGGTTTGTTTGAAACTCTTAGAAATCTGTAGCAAAGATACATAATAATATAAATAATGCATTTGATTATTGTTACTGATCATATATTTGTCATTTGTGTAAGAAACTACAACAATCTACAGCTGTACTGTTAACATTATGCAGCAATGTGTTATTTCCAGCACATTGCAAAAGCATCTACAGCACATAATTTCAAGCCACAAACAATTGTGCATTTTAATGGACTAAATCATCACAAAATAATTCATATTTGTAAAGAAAAATAATACATCTTTTACATTTTTTTTCCAAAATGGAAAAGAGGACGAATCAAAAGAATTCTACCAAGACATCGAAGTTGAAGTAAACTGACAGGAGACGTAGCCAAGAGGCCCATTGTACTCTGGAGGAACAAGGAAGCTGGTTGGATCTGATGGAAATATAGCTGAAGCTAAAGACAAATACACTTCAATGCTAAAGAAAATATCACTAGGTGGCTGAAAATGACCCGAGACTGGGGCAGAAGTTCACTTTCCAGCAGGACAGCAACCCGTTCGCACACAGCAAGAGACACACTTGAATGATTTATGATTAAAGCATATTTGTATGCTGGAATGGTCCAGTTAAAGTCAAAGTCCAGACTGAACTCCAACTAAGAATCTGTGACAAAGCTTAAAAATGTATGTTTGCAGCTCAAGCTCAGTCATACTGGAGGAAAAGTGTCTGCAGACAAGTGTGTGAAGCTGCTAGTTAGACCCTCAAAAAGCTGTAACTACAGTAAAAATCTGCTTAACAAAGTATTGGCTACAGAGACTATAACACATATGCATGTCGCACTTCACAGTCATCTATTACTTATTATAGTTTGAGGTTACAAAGTGGAAAAAAAATGTATGACTTACTTTGCAGGGCACTATTTATTTGAAGGTGGAGTTTTTAAATGAATGTCTTTTTATTTGAAAAAATGAGAGTAAGGCCCCATTTTTCTTGTTAAGACAGAACATTTCACCTTAACATTGTACTTGGTAAGAATGATAAATTGTTAAAAGTTTCCCTGTTATACTCTGTAATTGCACATTCTAGCTGTGCTTTCCGAGGCACCAGCCCCAAAAACAGGCTTCAAAAAATCTGGAAGCAGTTCACCTCAGTTCAGAGTAGTAAATATTTAAAGTGTGTTTGGGTCTGATTCAGGTTTTTAACTGCTGAAAATATCCACACAGTTGTTTTTCAAACATGCTTGAGTGTGGAGGGTGAACACCTTCTGCGCCTTCCACCAGTGTTCAAACTGTCTGCACATTTAAAAACCAGGGGGATTCAATGTGAAACAGCTTAAAAGTAGCTAGCAAAACAGCAACAAATCGATTCTGTTAGCAAGGTTGGCAGTAAGGAGACCAGTTTTTGCAAAGTAAGAGCACAGTGACAACTAAAGCCTGAACTACTCTCAGTTTTAATCAGATCTTTTGTTCTGCAGCTACCAGCTTGTCAGCTAATGATGTTTTCAAGAAAGTACAGAGATAAAAAAAAAAATGGCTTGGTGATTTATTAACAGCATTTATTATTTTATTAATAATCAAATAATCATTTATTAATTTTCAAATAAGAAGAGTTTGAACTAATTCTAGGCTACAGCTAACAGATGTTCAGCGACAGAAAATTTTGTCTTTCTCGGTTATTAAGTGTTGGGGTTTATCCCACACAACTTTGGACAATTTGGAGTCTAAAGAGCAGCTGATACCCACATATTTACTGCAGTAGTCTTTCTTACATCTGAAATACTTTGTTAAAGTCAGGACAGAGGAGTGAGCCAGATAAAAAGGATCTTCCCAACAGAATTAACATATTCATGAAGTTTAAATGTGGGGTCAGAATTACCTTTAAATGATTTTTAAAAGTCCCCTCCTCGGGCTGCCACCTTATCGTGGTGGAGGGGTTTGAGTGCCCCAATGATCCTAAGAGCTATGCTGTCGGGGGCTTCATGCCCCTGGTAGGGTCACCCAAGGCAGACAGGTCTTAGGGGAGGGACCAGACAAAGCGCAGCCCGAAGACCCCTATGATGAACAAAAACTTTGGATTTAGTGTTCCCTCGCCCGGACGCGGGTCACCGGGGCCCCACTCTGGAGCCAGGCCTGGAGGTGGGGCACGTTGGCGAGCGCCTGGTGGCCGGGCTTTTACCCATGGAGCCCGGCCGGGCTCAGCCCGAAGAGGAAACATGGGTCCCTCTTCCAATGGGCTCACCACCTGTAGGAAGGGCCATAGGGGTCGGGTGCAATGTGAGATGGGTTGTGGCCGAGGGAGGGGGTTCCTGGCGGTCCGATCCTCGGTTGCAGAAACTGGCTCTGGGACGTGGAATGTCACCTCTCTGGTGGGGGAAGGAGCCGAGCTGGTGTGTGAGGCTGAGAGGTTCCGCTAGAAATAGTCGGTCTCACCTCGACGCATGGCTCTGGTTCTGGAACCAGTCTCCTTGAGAGGGGCTGGATGTACTTCCACTCTGGAGTTGCCCACGGTGAGAGGCGTCGAGCAGGGGTGGGCATACTTGTTGCTCCCCATCTTGGCGCCTGTACGTTGGGGTTCACCCCCGGTGAACGAGAGGGTAGCCTCCCTCCGCCACGGGTGGGGGGGACAGGGTTCTGACTGTTGTTTGTGCTACGGGCCGAATGACAGTTCAGCTTACCCACCCTTTTTGGAGTCCTTGGAGGGGAGGGGGTACTGGAGAGTGCCCCTCCTGGGGACTCCCTCGTTTTGCTGGGGGACTTCAACGCTCACGTGGGCAATGACAGTGAGACCTGGAGGGGCGTGGTTGGGAGGAGTGCTCCCTCCGATCTGAACTCGAGTGGTGTTCTGTTGCTGGACTTCTGTGCTCGTCACGGATTGTCCATAACGAACACCATGTTCAGGCATAAGGGTGTCCATATGTGCACTTGGCACCAGGACACCCTAGGCCGCAGTTCGATGATCGATTTTGTCATCGCTTTCGTCGGATCTGCGGCCGTATGTCTTGGACACTCGGGTGAAGAGAGGTGCGGAGTTGTCCACTGACCACTACCTGGTGGTGAGTTGGCTCCGGTGGTGGGGGAGGATGCCGGTCAGACCTGGCAGGCCCAAACGTGTTGTGAGGGTCTGCTGGGAACGTCTGGGCGGAGTCCCCTGTGAGACGGAGCTTTAACTCCCATCTCCGGCAGAGCTTCAAACACGTCCCAGGGGGGAGGCGGGGGGACATTGAGTCCGAGTGGTCCATGTTCCGTGCCTCCATTGTCGAGGCGGCTCATTGGAGCTGTGGTCGCAAGGTTGTCGGTGCCTGTCGTGGTGGCAACCCTCGAACCCGTTGGTGGACACCTTCGGTGAGGGATGCTGTCAGGCTGAAGAAGGAGTCCTATCGGGCCTTTTTGGCATGTGGGACTCCGGAAGCGGCTGATGGGTACCGGCGGGCGAAGCGGCGTGCGGCTCAGGTGGTTGCTGAGGCAAAAACTTGGGCGTGGGAGGAGAAGTATCTCGGGATCTTGTTCACGAATGAGGGAAGAAGGGAGCGTGAGATCGACAGGCGGATTGGTGCAGCGTCCGCCGTGAAACGGGCGCTGTACCGGTCCGTCGTGGTGAAGAGAGAGCTGAGTCAAAAAGCGAAGCTCTCAATTTACCGGTCGATCTACGTTCCTACCCTCATCTATGATCATGAGCTTTGGGTAATGACCGAAAGAACGAGATCGCGAATACAAGCGGCTGAAATGGGTTTTTCTCCGTAGGGTGGCTGGGCTCTCCTTAGAGATAGGGTGAGAAGCCTCGGTCATCCGGGAGGGGACTCAGAGTAGAGCCGCTGCTCCTCCACATCGAGAGGAGCCAGTTGAGGCTCAGGCATCTGGTCAGGATGCCTCCTGACGCCTCCCTGGTGAGGTGTTTCGGCACGCCCCACCGGGAGGAGGCCCCGGGGAAGACCCAGGACACGCTGGAGGGACTACGTCTCTCGGCTGGCTTGGGAACGCCTCGGGATTCCCCCGGAGGAGCTGGAGGAAGTGGCTGGGGAGAGGGAAGTCTGGGCCTCCCTTCTTAAGCTGCTACCCCCGCGACCCGACCCCGGATAAGCGGCAGAAGATGGATGGATGGATGATTTTTAAAAGTTGCCAAAAAGAAAAAAATACCAATATGGACGTCAAGGCGTAAAAATGTAAAATTGTGCCTGATTTATAATTGAATAACAATCAGCCCAATAGCATGTTGATAGAAAATAATTGTTTTAACAAACATAAATTTGAAAATTTTATTTGCTTAGAATAACTTTAACTAGCAGTTGGACTGAGAAGACACCCTTGAGGGACGCCACATGAAAGGGGAATTGAGGATGATGAAAAACAACTCAGCTTGCCTGTTAAGTACAATATAAATAATTCAAGAGGAATTCCTTTAATGAAAGCACAATGCTTCAGTTGAAAGGATAAGATGTTATAATCCAAAGTGCTCATAAAGGTCTAAAAAGAGTGCTATGAATCTTTTATTAATGATCACAATCATTAAAACCTTTCAGAAGTATTAATATACCAAGCTTTTGAAGCAGGATGGAACATGTTAGTTTTTCCTGCTTCCTGTTTAAAATGAGCCAAAAGAGTTCCAGTCATAAGACGGGTTTCGAAGATAAAAGAACAATGTCAAGACATCATCTGAGACCCATTTTATAGGGACATGAGGTCGTAATGTCCACTGGGACCAATATAGATAGCTCAGACAATTTCTAATCACTTCAGCTAGCACAAAAAAAGAAAAATGCTTCAAGTGATGGAAAATGTCAGAGAAAATGAGGGAAGAAGGGGGCCATAGATAGGGGAGTCTTTGAGAGCTGACACTAACAATCTTTGGCACAAAATCCTTCATAGTTTTCATTTACGTCTCCATCCAAGTGTGTCTGACAACAAGTCAAAGTTTGCTTTCGCTTGACACCACTGGGAGTTTAGAATGACATAAAAGAAACACCCCTGCAATAAAAACAATTTAGCACATTTAAAAAGCAAATTCACAAATGTTTCTGTATCCAAATATGGCATGAGAAAAAGAAAAAAAATTATTTGGAACAGCAGGATTAATTGTACAGGAGATGTCAGTGTCTTTTTTTCCTCACCATCAGCAGCCAGAGCTGTTACTACGCTCGACTGGGTGGGCCCTGCCTTCCCAAGTCCCCCGTTTTCAAAGGCTGGCTGGTTTTCCAACTCCTGAAGCTGCCAGTTGAGACCAAAAAGGTGCATTGCTGCGAAAAACACAGGCATAAAAGATAAACAAATCACTGTGTGGGCTTGCAGGAAACAATAAGCAAAAAGCAAATAGTTTCAAACCACCAATCAAGCCACTTATGGACAAAAGACCTGTGGGAGTGCGCAGTGCAGGTGGAAAAAAGCAGCTGTTTAACGCCAAACATTCGCCTCTACATTCTGTTGTCTGTGGCCAGTCGGCCAATCGGTGGCTTACAGCGACACAGGCCAGACAAAGTCATTTCAATCGATATTGTGGCATGTTTCCTCAGGGAGTGCTGTTCATTAAGTTTCCAAAGTGTCAGCTACTGCATCAAAGAGAGCAGCAGACGGAGTTTCTATTTTGACACAAAGCTTCCACTTCAGACAAACACAAGATCCACTGGAAAAGTCTTAAACTTCCGGAGTCTAATATGTAAGAGTTGCTGCTAGTTGTGTGTGAAAGATTGAGACAGACTGGGGGGTTTGGGGGCTGGGGAGGGACATGAAGTGAAAGACTTTTAAGAAAGTGGAAGGCAGAGTATTGAGAGAGATGCTCACAGCAGGAGATGGAAGTGAGAAGGTTAGACTCTGCAACACTCCTCTCGTTGTCTTACATAACTAAAACGTGTCTGGCTTTCATTCAGACAACCTGCTTTATTGTCACAGAATTGGATGCAATCAAACTGTGCTCTTGTTGTTTTGGGAAAGTGAGGCGTTTCTGCGAGCGCAGCGAGAGGGCTTATCTCCTTCAAAGTCACCAGCCAAGGGAACATGCTGAGGAAGCATCTTGATTTCCAACCATTTGATCTGCGGGAGGAACTTTTCTCCAACACCCGTTGCACGCTGGGAAGATGGATATCGACTGCAGCAAATAACATGAGAGGTGGATGCAGGGCCAGAGAGAATATCAAATGTGAAGGAGACCAAAAGAGAGATGGAAAACTGCTACGAACAGCGTGTCAATAGATACTTTGTCAAGAAACGGGGTGCGGGTGTGCTTTGTAAAAAGCCTCCTGATGGAAATACATGGCATCAGTGGAATGGGGAAGCACAGAAGACGTGTCCTTGGCAGATCAAGTGAGCAGGTGTGGCGTAGCCTTGAATTTCAGTCAGATTTGACATCAGAGTGATGACATTTAGCCATCTAGCATATTCAGTCCAAACCGTAGTCGGCCCCACAATCTATTTCATTAGCCAAAAGTGAACCGCACAGAGGAAACGATTTCTGATTGTTTCATCAATACTTTTAACAAGAACAATGCTTCTGAGACAGGAGTGCCTCATATAACAGAGATTTGAACGCATCGACTAAACTGTGTTCACATCTCAATGTTTTTCTGACTTTGAGTGTTTCATCTTTATCTCAGTCAGTGAACTGAAACTTGCAAAATAATGCAGGAAACATTTAGAACATGCACTGGAAACTTGGGAAGAACTGCGGTCAGCCTTGAGAATAAAAGAGGAGACATGACGCATTGATACATTTTGGTAATTCCTAAGTTCAAAAGCCTTTGATACATTTCAGTGAGACACAGATTATTCTGGTGACTTTATCTGATGTTTTAATCAGGTGACTGGAACTGGAATATTCCCAACTGACTGCAGGTTCAAGTTGTCATGAATAAATAAAACGACAAATGGAAGATTTTCTGCTATGACTTTTTCTTGCTCTTCTCATCGACACAAAATCAACAGTGGAGTTTTTAATTCTGATGCGTAAAGGTTCATCAGCGGGTATTTAGAAGATTTCTTGTGACTTTCCTTCAATGAAATTGTTCCACAAATTCCCAATTTATTGAGTTGTCCTTTTTTGGCAGCATTTGTTTAAATACAACCAAAACAAACAGCACTTGTGGAAGAAATGACTTGTGATCTTTTGTTAGAGATAAATCCTATAATTGCTAAAATGTATTTTTTGTTTACACGTTGTGAAGAAGGAAGGTGCACTCAGTGTCCTGTTTAGAGGTTTTTGTGTTGTTTCCTTCAGTGGTTCTTGATGCAGCGCCCCCACAGGCGAGGAGGGGAACAGGTTTCTCAGAGGATTTGATTCGTTTGACATTGCAGTGTGAAAATGAAGCCAGAGGATCGATCTTTAATCAATATACGTCTACTGGACTATTTGGTGTAAAAACATCCTTAGCTTAAAAGGGGCTAGTGTCAAATGCATGCTACATGTTTTAGATTTTATTTGTAAAAAATGTTGGAATCTGTGGGTCATTTTTCATCATTCTGTGTTGGTCTGCCATGTAGAATCATTTGAAGGAAGTTGGCCGCAGTGGATTTTATTTAGGAGCATCAGATCAAAAGGGGCTGAGCAGTTAACACCATATAACTATTTATTTGTACATAAACTCACTCCCTTTGTGATTATGCACACTTTTCTTAGTCTATCAAACAGAATGCCAGTAACACACTGATGTCTGAGATTGTAGCCCAACAAAATGTGAAAATACTTTGGAGCTTCGTACATAGTCAGGGATTACACGCAAAAGATTACTGTTGTGAAGAATATGAGAAACTATGAATGAAAACACTCCCCAACATTTCATGTCTTCATTTCAATAAACACTCTTAAATAAATATAAATGTTGGAATTGTTGTCTTGGTTCAAAGTTATTCTGAAGAATTCTTTTGCAAATACCCAACATGTTAATTTAAATTAAATACACCAACACAGGCAAGATGTGACATCCCACTGAAAGCAGTGAAATGTAACCGAATGTCTTCAAGCCTGAATTACACAGTAATTCTTTTCTATATTTTGCCGCCTTACTGAGATCTCCTCAAGTTTTCCTCTCCTGGAAATCTTTTGTTGCATTTAATCCATCAGCTCTCAAAAACCTGCACAGATGGGACCTGCAGCTCCAGATAAATGCCACCCACTGGACAGAGCATCCAGTTCTTGGATCAACATGTTCATGGCTCTCACTGAGGTAGAACAGCCTCTTAATCAGATCTGAAAGCATCAGCTGTGGAGATGAAGCCTGAGTGTAAAGTAGAACTTCAGTCTAAAAAGAAAAGAATGCACCAACTCTGGAAAAAAAAGACCGACAGCGCCAAATAAAAGTAGATTGGTACATCACTTGAAGAAAAAACAGTAGCATTTTCCTTTCTTTGAAAATGCCTCGAAGTGACACAAGAAATGCATTTAAGAGGCAAAGACAAAATCAGCTTTGTCAAGGGAAATGCTGAAAGACAATGACTGCACTCACACAGGGAGCTCCAGCCTTACAGGAGGAACATTTCCACAAATCATTTTCACATTTAATGCACTGCTTTAACCTTTAAGTTGACTAAAAACTTTTTTCTTCTGACTGTAAGACCTGTACCAAACTGCTGTCCCTGAGGTGGTGAGGCGGCCATTTTTAAAATGAACATGACAACATTTAACCTAAAGAAACGTAAGAATGAACAAATGAGGCTGGATACAAGTTTCTCTGTCTGAAAGGACATTTCCTGCGCTGCATTTTCACTCTGGACCCCAAATCTATTTAACGTAATAAGGAAAGTGGTTCTGTTCTCTGCACATCTGTCTCATTGTGTCAAAAAGCTTCCATGAGAAAGGAAATTGTGTATCAGAGGCGACAGAGCCGCAGAGAGCTGCTCTCAACGCACTCTGGCTTGGTTCTCCACTTACCTCATCAACAAATTGCTTTGAGGTGAATAGCCCTCAATTTATAAATTTACATAAGTTATTTCTACACAGCATAGACCAGCTCAATTAATATTTATAGGCCAGGAGCGATTCTCCTCCAAAGCAAGAAGGCTGAAAAAGCAGGCTTCTAATCGCTGATGTCAAAATGTGCCCTGGTGGAACATCAATGTCGGCGATGACGGAGAGCTCGAATTTGTAAGTTCACTCCATGCTTGTTTGAGCTCTGACATCCACCACGCCTTTCCTGTGCTGAGGCAACAAATTCTGTTTTCATCATATAAACTAATTCATACTTTGTGATAAAATCAAATTTTCAGGATCAAAGGTTAAAGGTCCAGAACAACAAATCCAATTTGTTAATTCTGTTTACAATGTACAAGCAGTACTTTATGCCTACAACTGTTTATTAGTGACCCTAAGCTGCTCTAATTAATAAATATGAAGCATAATGAGTGTTTTTCCAAATTAATTACTTTTCATGCCTCAACAAATAAAATGGTTTTCTTTACTCAGAGCAATAAAGAAAGTAAACACAGTATCTCAATGTGAGTACACCCCTCACATTTCTGTAAATGTGTTATTTTGTCTTTCCATGTAACAACACAGTAAATGTCTGACACTTTGGTCTAAAGTCGTGCAGCTTGAAAATCTCCATAATGATGGGTTTAACTTAACACCATTCACTTAAATTGATTAACAGCCATCTAAATACAATGTTAACAAATGTAAAGTTTAGCAGTTAACACAAATTACATTTTCATAACGGAATTACAGTATCTTAAAATTATGACTTTTAGACAAATGTTTTTTATTATGTTGGAAATTATTGCTTTTGCTATGTTTTCTATAAAAACAGCATCACTTAAAGAAAATGTATTCCTTCTCTTTTTGCAAAAGTTTTATGTTTGTCCTTATTTTGAACAGGAAATAAACTTGTTAAATTCCAATATATCTTTTTATCCAAATGTCATAAAACATGTGAGCCTCGAAATGAGCCTTTCTACTGAGTTGAGGGTGAAAATGACTCTTAACTATAAAGGTTGCAGATTCTCTCTGTTTAGTTCAGCTTCCTATCATGAGTGTTGGGTTTACTGACGTCTTTAAAACTGACTTTAGGTGTTCATTCCTGTGAGTCTCTGTGTCGTCCTGTGATGGACTGTCATGTCCAAGCTGGACCTCAGTTACTGAAGACTTTTGTAGCCAAGCATTTGTAAATTATATACATTGTTGTAATACAGACATATGTTATTTAGTTCAAGCCCCTGCAAAGTGTGCCATAGAAACGGAGTGGGTCTGTGTGTCCTGGCTTCAGATCAGAGTCATATTCAGATTCTCTGATACAGATTAATAACTTCTAATACATGTAACTTTTATGCATTTATAAGAGAGAAAAGAGGCAACTCTGCAGTCACAGTGACAACAACAACTTGGAGCTCAACAGCTCTGGATCATGGAGCTAAATATTATTTATACTAGAAGCTAGCAGCTACAAATGCCTTCAGGGGATTCTTAGAAACAAGCAGAGCAGCTCGTGGCTGAGAGGTTGCTGCTCTCCAGACAGTTTCTCCATCATTCCCAGTTGGAAAAAATCCCTTCTACAAACCTAACCAAGGGTTTAATTTTGGATTCTGTGGTAAATGAAGCAAAGATTAAATTCTCTTTATTTCTGTTCAAGAAGAATTAGAAGCTGTGATGTTTTTATCTCACAGGAGGAGGTTCCTGCACCATCCTGTTTAAGGAAGTTTCAGCCATGTAAGCACAGCATTACAAGCCATAGCTTCTGTTATATTACTTGAAAATGAGTATCTTTAACATTTGTAAGGGAAAAGATAGGCACTCGAATGAATGAGGTAGAGGAGGAGGTCATCTTTCTCTTGTTTTCACACATTCTGTCCATGTTGTTTCTGCACTCAGAGCAGTGGAACTGAAGTCGGTTCTGATTGGCCCGTCTTTTATCAGAACAATTGTTGAAATTCTTCCAGTTCAGCCAGGTTGCAGTAATGGGAAAAACTCACCTCAGCAGGTTTGCCTCATTTGAATTGCAGGAGCTGTTGCGCTCGATTAGCCAGTCTCCAAATTTTTAATGCAGCTCTTCTTATGAAGATTTTGTTTTTTTACATAAATAAAAACACAAAGCAAGTAAGTTGGTGTGTTGCCATTGACTTCAAACATGGGCCATTTTGGCAAATAACAAATGCAGCTGTGTATTTATTTGTCTTAGAGCTTGTCATTTTAATAATGAGGCTGAGTGAGCCGACAGTGGGGGAGTATTAAAATATGAGTGCACATTGTCACTATTTCAGTCATGGCGCCAGGTGGTGAATGCAAGATATGAGAAGTTGTGCAAACATTCTCAGACACCTTGAGGCAAGAGAAACAAGAGTGAATCTGTTAAAAACACTCAAACATAAACATGAAATTCCCAAAACTAAATGAGCCCAGTTCAGGAACACTTAAGTCCAAAACGGTTTTAAATTATGGGAGAGAGAAAAGTGAGGTTTTGACTCCATGATTACAGCTTGAACCTTCATAGATAAAGAAAAAGTCTATATTCCATGTTAGCTGCATTATATGTTTACCTTCAATCTGTTAAAAAGAGTTGAAGGTTTTCAGACATAATAATGATCATATTAGATACACACCAGGTTTCTACCACATTTAATCGAATGGAAAATGAATCTTCCTCTAGAAACACTGCAATCAGTAGGAAGATAAATACATTACTGTATTTAATTAGTTTAATATTCACCCTCAGTTCTTAAAGCATTCTCCAAAATGACTCCAGTGAGTCGGCATGGTGGCCTGCACAGGATTGCCCTGCTGATATTAGCATCTGATATGTTTGCCATGCAGCATAAAAAATCTGGGAATATTGGGAACTACATTACAGAAATGCCCCCATCACTAGTAAAAGCAACTAAAACAACATTAAATGTATTTTATTTACTTAATTAATGACTGTCAAAGAATAGCTTATTAGGGAAGGGTTTTGTCACAGGATCCAGAAACTTTTCAAACCATTTTAGAAAAATGTACAGAAGAATAAATCTAAAGAGTTGAAGCGTTTTTAAAACAACAGTTGACATAATTGCTCTGAGGGTAATTATGGATCTATAAATCTAGTTAAAAATAATAAAAATGAATGGATGGGTAGTAATATTACTGAGTCTGTGTTGACTTTTCATATGAAACATTATTGAAAGCTTACAGTTATTTAAATCATATATGTTAACTTAATTCCAGCATCTTTATTGTAAGACTTTACATTAATGAAATGCATTTATTGCTCTGATCTCACATTATGAAGAAAAAGACTCAGGTGTCTAAATAAATAAATATAATTCACACCCTGCAAACAAACCCCAATAGCTCTGCAGAGATTTATGAGATTAAGAATAAAAATGTTGTGAATGAATAAATATAGCAGAGCAGTTGGAGAAGTTGGATTTTCCCTCAGTAAGCTGAGCACATTAGACATTGTATCACAGTGTGAACCGCACAAAGTAACAAACCAGTTAAGTCAATGAAGGGATTATGAATATCGATACTGATGTAGCACATTTATGACCTCTCCTCCAAGGGAGCACTTCCCCTCTCTGTTCAGCAATAAAACACTGGTTATATAGGATCTCTCCAACATCGCTATATTTCTCTTTATACAACGGTGTCACATTTCCTCTGCCTCCAAGCTGGGTGAATACTTATATATCCGCTCAGGCAGAAAGCCACAGTGGAAGGATTAAGGGCTTGGATGACAAGGGAGGGCATAAGGGAAGATGAATCTGTAACAGGTTTATTGCTGTGGTCAAGATTCCAAAGGTTACCAAGAAGTCAGCTTTGACATATGCTATAAAAACAGCAAAAAAAGAAAAACGCTTTTGTGTAAGAAATAATGCCCCAAGGAGGGAGAGTGGAGGGAGAGTATCTTATCCTCCTAACCGAGATAAAAGAGTTTCCTGTTTCACCACATAGGACAGTTTTAGTTCTTGTAGAACAAAGACTTTGTGGACCAATCTCTTCTTTACATCCCATGTTCTGGAAACTGCTTCTCTTTTTGTAAAAATTTGGTTGAAAAAACTCACTAAAACAATCCCGTTTGAACTTCAGAGATGGTTGTTTAATGTAAACTCAGGTGGACATAAACGGGGCATTGTTCTGCGAAGCGTTTGATCACAAACACTGGATGATGCACAGCTTCCTGTCAAATAGAAAAGCAACAACAATTTTTTTTTTATTATTGGAGGACGTACTGAAGCATTGTCTGCATATCTGACTGAAGGCTTGGTCAGATAAACTCCTCTGAATCATATCTCGACATCTGCAATTGCTGCAGAACAGCAAGGAGGAGGAATGCCATCTCCATTCACTCCCAGCGGCATGTCAATCATTTGTTCCATTTGACCGGAAGACAATTGTTCAATGCCAGAGCAGATAATATTCCCCCACCTAAATCTGAAATTCAGTGCCTCTGGCACAAAAAGATATACTGGTTGCATAAACTTATGTGACAGGTAGAAGTGCATCTCGTCACTAGGTCCTCAAAAACTCTGAGCTGCAGCTGAATGTGTGTGGCTTTTAGTCGATTCTTCCAAATAAACAGATTTGAAACAGTTGACTGGGTTCTGATCGTGAAAGATTGGAGTTAGTAGGAGTCTGTTTGTGAATTGATACAAAAACTGTACCAACAATGCCCTGCAAGGCAATTTATACCTCGTTTTGTTATGTTGCAACCACAAACTTCAATCCATCATCTATAAATAGAATCAGCTCAACGGTGAACTAAAGAGGGCGTTACGGCAGAGTACCAGGGCCAATGCACATCATTTCTGCCAAAAAGCTCAGAAATTTTAGGCCTGATATTATCAAAGTCATAAATTTCCTAATAAACATATCCTGTACTATAATAGAAGGCACAAATGTGCAAAATCTAAACTAGTATATTTTCAGACATTGGAAATCTGATTTGAAAAAACACCCTTTGGAAATGATCCAGATGTGCATCTCATAAATTTACAATGTAAACTTTTAATGATTTCTGTTGTTTTACTTGCAAATGTCTGACTTTATTATTCTTATACATTTATGACTTTTTAATGTCAGGAAATGTCTTATTTTTAACATTGTAAATTTCAGCCCTTAATCGTAGAAAAATGTCTTTTTATAATAAAAATTTATTTTATTTTATTTTTTTTCCCCAACACATTTATCTCTGCATTCAAAACCCTGAAAACACAAAAGCTGCTCTAAATTACATCTTACTCATTGTCGAATAGGATACTTCAGCACACCAGCTACATTAAGTGGTTGCAATCATTCTGCTAAAGGACACAGTGATTATATTCAGTCATATTTTCTAATATTTTGATATCAATCAATGCTCTCCTTGAGCCAACAGTGGAAAAAAAACATTCAATTTGTAAATATAACAATCCCAATCAGTGACTGTCACAACTCTCATTAAATATTTTTTTCCCCACTACAATTATAAAAAAATACAATGACTAAATGCCATGTATTCCACATTTTTCAAAAATTACAAGTGTGAAGAATGTTTAAGGGGTGTATATACTTTTGTATTGAGTGCTAAATCCAATAGAAGGGCTCAAGAAAAAGGACTCTGATGTGCGTCCTTGACTGAGACTAAAGCAAAACTCTGCTTCACACTCAGTTCGAGTTTTGGGAGGAAAACCTTCAGATTTTTTTCCTTTTAAAGACGTTTTAATAGCTGTCAGATTCTTGGAAGCAAATACATTTCCTGAAACTTTCCCATGCGTGCAGTGCAACCAAATTTAAACTTTTGCCAAACGTTACAGCTGCTGCAATCTCCTCTGAGCCTTACCTATGCAGTAGCAGAGAATGATGGAGAGCACTACAGCCACAGCCACGGCGATCAGAGCAGTACATTTCCAGGAACAGTGTTTAGGTGACTTCTTGAACTTGAAAGCCCCCCTGGACAGAGTGTTTCTGGGCAAAGGGCGTGCAGGCGTGGAGTAAACGGTTCCTGTTGCCATGGTGTAACCGGGAGCTGTGGCGCCAAAGAACGGTGTGGTTCCTGTCCCCGTTTTAAATAGAAAGTGCCTGAAACAAAAATGAAAATGAAGATTATAATCTTATGAATTTCAAAGCTGGTTGCTCTCTAGCATTAACTCAAATCCTAAAAGCTTAAATGAGTTACGAATCAGTTTAAGCAGCTAAAATCTTAATAAAAGTGATTAACTCGAACATATTTAACACCACTCAAAGACGCCAACATGAGCCGCTCTGCAGGAGGATCTCAGCTTTAATCTAATATCCAATCTTATCCTGACACTGAGAAAGGTGGACCAAAAGTACCTCATAAAAACAATAATCTCACTTTTGCCCTTTTACAACCAGGCCTTTGCTAATAGCCCATTATACCTGGGGTAATTAACAGGGTTTAATCAAATACACCACAGAGTGATCGTCTTATTAACTTTTAAACCCCACGTGAAAAGCTCTTAAGTAAATGAATTAAGTCTTGTTGCCACACTTGCCACTACTTAGAGATTAATACCCAAATGCCTTCCGGCTTATGGGGACAGCCAGGGAAATTGAACAAATTGACCATGGTTTGCAGACATTATATCAGTCTGCAGCTGTATGCTTATACTGCTTTTTCCTTTTTATTTAACCAAATTCTTAACAAATATACAATTTCACACTTGATTTTTTGTATTGTTTTTATATCTGAAATAATTAGAAGCTCCAAACAAAAGGTTTAAATGAACACCACACTGTTCTTTTGCAGGTAATCAAATTGCTTGTGTGAGTTTAAAAGAAAGGAACAGTGAAACAGAATTTGTCATTAGTGCAAAACGCAATCCTCTAAAAGTAAAAGCTAGCAAACAAAAGAACTGGCATGCCTTTTTTAGAATAAAACCCCTAAAACATAATCATGAATGGATTGTTTAAGGTTATTTTATTATTCAGGAGAGGCTGCTCTGCATGAACACTTCACATGCTCTCTTGCACACATTCCACCTAAGGGTGCCTCTCTGGCTCCATCACGGTTCTGCCTGTTCAACTGGAACATTTTGGGCTGGAGCTCAACATTGTCCTTCAAAATGTAGAGAGGTCACAAGTTTCAGAATCTACTTAAGTAATCATATATAGTTCAGACATGGTACTTACATTTCCACTGCATAAAAATACATTTAATTTTTCTTTCTCTTTAAACAGAATATTCCTGATGTTTTATGTTAGTTAGTGTGATCCACATAATCCAACTTTTTTTTTTTTTTTACACTGCTTGTTATCCAGAATCACATGTTCACACAAAGTTTCTTAGTCTTTGGTTGGAATTTGATTTTTAAAGTTGGGTCAAACATTTTGTTTGCAGTAAATTTAACCCATTCTTCGAGACACACCTTTTGTTAACTGGGTCAGTTCTGCAAACTACTTTCCTCTCACACACCTTTTCAACTCTAATCACTAATTTTGTGAGATGATACAAGACAGTCTTATCAAACTTTAGTAAAGTCCCTCCTGCAGAAAAACCCCTCAAAACATGATGCTGCCACTGCATTTCCTGCAAATATAACAATGATTATTATTATATATTCAACCCAGATTGCAGGACCTGTCTCAAAAAATAGATGTTGGTGACAAAATAAAAGTTTTGTGTTTTTTTTTAAGAGTTTAATGAAAAAAAAAAACCCCACAAAGATCTTTTTTGAAGAAAAAGCAGGAAAACAAAGAATTAAACTATATTCATATAAAAACCTAGTCAGACCAATGAACATGATGTACTGAAAGTTCTGAAACTTGCTTTGCTCCACTAACATCTTCATTTTTCTGTACTTCTAAAATTCTCACATAACATTTCTCCTCACTTTGGTGGTTAAAGGTTTTTATGTCTGTACAGATCCCGAGAGAAGAGGTTGCCAGGGTAACTCCAAATTCAAACTTACCATTATATTGAAAAAGCCTGTTTGCTCATCAATTATTTGTGCAGCATCTGTGAAGTATCTATGTAATCTTTGTAAAGGCTGTGATTCTTTACTAAAGAGCTTGAAATCTGGCAAACTGATTGGAAAATCTAATGCAGAAAGCAGAAATTGTGTGTAATTCCACTGAATAATTAGAAGTGCTCTGAATGTTCCTAAAGTGCTCTGTTTCTGTCATCAAAACACTTCAATGCAAAAGGATTTTCTTCATAAAGTTTCTCACGTCGAGGGGAGTGTGTTGTTTTTACATGCTCACATTTCGGTGCTGCAGCTGATATTTCAGCCGCTGTTTGTCTCCTGTGAGGTTCCCTCTGAGGTAAAATCTGTTCTGATCAATTCTTGACTAAAAGAACAAATGTCAGATGAGCTCTTTGACGCCCCTGACTGACACGTGCCGTTATGATCAGACAGGGATTCCATTTAAAGGTTACGATGCCACATAGATGGAATGACAATGCTGCCGACTTCTGCAACCAGGAAAAGTAATGATTACTCATTCTAGAACAATCCGTGCTGTAGCTGCAGCACCAGACTCCGTAATATGAAGTTCGGTATGAATTGAGGTCAAAACTTGCACAACGTTGGCGGCGGCAGACGTGCAGTCAGACACACAGGCAAATAGACCCTGCTGTCTGGGGAGTTAAGTGTAAGTAGATGCAATCTGATGAGCTAGACAGACTCGTGGATTCGTGCACACGTGTGCAAGAAGAAACTGTACTCTATCTAAGGAAGGTGCATACCTAATACATTCTGGGTAGATAGTGTGGAAACAGTGTTGCCTGCAAACAGATGCAGTGAAATCTGTGCACAATCTTATTTAAGCTATGCTATGAATATATTATTCTCTGATGGCCTTCAATTCTAAAGCAGCTGAACTTAAGAAACACAAAAAACATAATACCATACAGAAATATTACACATATTGTGCCTTAAAATATTCATACTAGCCAAACGGTTCATGTTTTTCTATGTTTCTGCCACAAACTTCATTGAATTTTATTGGAATTTCAGATAATAGACTAAAAAATAGTTTGGTTTTGAAGCTGAAAATTCCCATGTTTGTGGTTTAAATATGATAAAATGGGTAATAGTTCAGAAGGTAGGAATATTTTTGCAAGGCACAACAAGATACTACAGACACACCAGACATGTAAAAAGTTGCATCCAGAAAATATAGACTTGAAAACGACTTCTGGGTGTTCATACCAGAACACCAGTGAATGAGAGAAAATCTTTATGCTCCAGCATCTGAGACAAATTCCTTTTTTGGACATTTATTACACTTGACATTTAAAGTAATTCCCATGTTGATGGCTTTCATGTTACCCCTCTGTCTTTTCTTTCTAAAATGCAGACTGAAGGGGTCTAAAGATAAACTCCTGTTGGACATGATTAACAAACAGCAGACTAGTGTAAATGTCTTCTGCTATAGACACTGGATGACCGGCTGTAATTGATTCCAGTCAGTGTGATGCAACATGGCACATTACTATGCTAATCCTGCCAGTGGTGTGTTGTGAGCGCAAGAGAGAGAGAAGGAAGAGAGACAATGAGGAGAGTGTGAGGCTGAGAATGAATGCCTGAGTGTCGGTGAGATGGCGGCGTGTTGGTGTGCACGCCTGTCTGTCCCATTGAGGAGCCTGAACACAAAGGCGGCAGCCGGCCTGCTCTCCTCTGCACTCACAACATTGCTTGTCATCATGATGACATTTAAAAACATGCTCAAAGAGGACAAAAGACTAAACACGGAGTGGGTGGATGTGTCCATGGCTAAGCTACAGCTGTAGGGACGAGAGAGCACATAAGAAACAATGAGGATGGAGCGCTTCAGAATGTGTAATCTGCATGTTCACCAGCACTCTGAGTTAGCCCTAGAAATCCAAGGTGAGAGCTGGAATAATCAGGTTGCTTTAAATATGGCCTTAAAAAATGACCACAGATGTAATTTGACATTGCAGTGCCTTGTTTTCACACTCGCTGTCGCAGTGGTCTCCTCATCAAAGCACCACCTGCCCTGTTGACAGGGGGTCTGCTAGCAGGTGCTATGATGCTGCTGCTAGCTCTGCACCATGAGATTGTTCTTCAGTGTCATCCCAAGGAAAGCAGCGGGGGGCAACCCTGGATCGCTGCTACAGGGGGCTCAGATTATTTGCAGGTGGGGTTTTATCATTTTTAATAACTGTGATTGTGTTTGACAGAACAACTGCTCAGCAGTTGTGCACAAACTGTAATTGGGCATATCATTATGACCACCTACCTAAACTACCCCAATCCATTGAGCAATGCAAAAATGCTTGATTGTGTTATAAAAGGGAGTAATCCCAACCCCGTCAACACCTCAAAAAACAGACTGATTTATTGCATGTGATGCACCCAACAGTCTTGGTTTTCACAGCTATTCCTTTTTTTTCACATGCTCATTTAAAAGTGCTTATATAAAAGTTTACAGTTTTAACCGGAAAACAGCTTCTGGGATCCTGGTTCTGCAAATGCTGAGAAGCTTTATTGCAGCAGACCCTGAATGCATGGCATTTGAGTGGGTTCTCATCTTCCTGCTGCAGACCAGTTGGTCTGTGCAGCTTGCTGTCTATCTGAATACTGCAATGCAACGCAACATTTTCCACTGTTTTTCATTTTCAGATTCAGTACCATTTCTCTCCACTGCCATAAAATGTCTGACTGAAGAGATCAAGTTGATAATAAACAACCTTTGTCACCTGAGAGGTAATAAAATGGAGGAAAATTATTAGGCTCTCCTTATAAATGTCTAATAAATAGATTTTAGATATACTATTAATTAAGCTGCAAGCACTTTCATAAATCATTGATGAGAATATATAATACACTGTCTAAAGGCAATAAAGAGTCAAAACTGATCAATTTCTTGCCAAATAGAGAGCCAAATCTATTTACCAATATATTTCATATCACATTAGTCTAATAGTGCAATTGTTAAACTAAACATTTCAGACTATGTTATCACCCTGACATAGGTAGCTTTACAATTTTACAATTTTGATAATTGTAGTTTTTTTTATTATGCAGTGATAAAATAGAATATTAAAGGCTAAAGAATAATACTTATAAATGCTAGTAATGCATACAACATAGGATCGTATTCTGAATTTATGAATTAAGCAACTCCTAAATGAACAGATTTAGTTCACCATTTGGTTAGAAACGAGTCAGTTTTGTCTCGTTCTCACCGTCAATTAATGTCTTATAAAAACTGATTCATAAAGTGGTTTCAAATTAAATAAAAATATAAATATCAATTATTTATCAGCCATTGACAAGAGGAACCTAATTGTATAGTGATGAATTTTATTTATTAAAATGGACATACTTTATGGCTGCAGCAAATGATCAGATTTTTGGGGTCCAAACTTGAAAGAGCAAAAAAAGTTTAAAAAATGGGAGATTAGTTGCTCCATTTGCTCCATACATGTGAATCCAAGGACTCCACTAAACGTGTCCTGGGGAATCTGATGCCCAGATGTCAGTCACAGATCCTCTGAATCCTGTGAGCTGGGGGCTTGAGCCTCCATGGGTTGGACTTGTTTGTCCAGCACATCCCACAGATGCTCCACTGGATCGATAAAGGCCACCTTCGTCCACTGCTCTGTGGTTCAGTCCTGGTGCTCTCTTCCCTTTGCTTGGTGCTCTTGACTGCATACAACGGCGAGCATGTATTTGACAACAAGCTACAAAGTACGATGTATTTCAACATGTACACTGTTCATTCTTCGGACTTCTTGTGGTCGTCTGACCTGTGCAGACTGAGTACGTTCCAAAACAACCGCAGTTGTGGAGTAGAAGCTCTGCCTCAATGCTCTTCCCATCAGAAACTTGCTCCTTCTCGCTCAAATCTTTACAGTTGCCTGCTTCACAAACAAGAACTTTTTCAACAACATTCTCACTTGCTGCCTAATGAAATTTACCCACTATCATTTACCAGCATGTATCATCAGTGCTCATGATGTTTTGCATCATGACTATTTTTAGTCAAACTTGGGAGTCTAATTTGGAGTCATTTTTAGAGACAGTGGTGGTGGGGACTATTCCACTATAATGTGTAGTAACTGTTTATATGAACAATTATTTATATTATTTACAAATCTTTATACTGTTTCAAATTGTAGCTAAATAATTTATATCTGTAGACGATATGCAGCGTCAACAGCAGCAGTAACAGTTTCTAGAGCTGACTAAAATAAATAGAAAATGTCACAGAACTCGGAAAGTGGCAGAGACGTGTTTGCTTGGCACTAAAGATGTTGGCAGAAATAAATAAGAAGGCAAACACATACAAAAAAACTACATCTTGAGGATTACTACTTTGTCTACTCTACCATCCACATTGGCCGTTAACCAGCAAACACTTTGAGCTCCTCTCGGCTCCAGAGGCCCAGTTGGCTGGTATCTCACACATGACTAATCGGTCCTGGTGCAATCATGACACAGTGAGTGGACATACACTGCAGGAAAAAAAAGTTCAATTTCCCCCCTCTTATGTGGAGCGTGACTGAGTCATGATTTACATGTGCGTACCACACACTTATGTCCACACATACGCACAGACACAGAGCGAATCCCACGTACTTGAATTACCACTCCCATTCTTTCTCACCCTCGAGAACAATCCCAGCACATTCTCCATCAGGAAAATGAACTGTCTGTGGGACACTGTGGCGTGCGATGATTTTAGAGCTGAGACATAATTTCATTTCACCGAAGGACTCCTTTGACACATGAATCCAATGAGGATTGACAGTACATTTATAGCGGCAGCATGCGGCTCACAAGGCCTTCAAGAACTGATTCTGAAATATCATAACGACGGACATATTTGAATCTCATTGAATTTAGGAGCAGAAAATGTTGAAGTGAGCTCCAAAGGACATTCAAATGTAGCAGCAGATGCACACCTCAATTTATTCAGTGCAGCACATAGACTCTGGAGCTTCTCTCTTACAAGATAATGGCATTAAAAATACGAATTTCACTCCCACTCGTATAAACTATTTAAAAACAAAGGATTAAGTATTGCTGGAGAGTAATTGCCCCGTATGTGCATTGGTCTCTAGGGAGGCAGACAAAGGCATGGCACTTCATTATACAAAGAAATTCAATGGAATATCTAATTGAAAACATCACAAAAAACTATTTTGGTGAAGCTGAGTGGTGAGTAAGAGAAACCTGCAGGGTGAATTAAAAGTGCTCCTTTCTTTTTTACATCTGAATGTCTCCTCAGTGGTTGGCAATATCAAGCAGAATCGCTCCTCAGCCTAATGTTACTTCTCAGATTCACTGGTTTCAGAATAAAAAGACAAAACTTAATTTAGATTCATTTCATGGAATTATATCAAGTTTATATCAGAAAGTAGGACTGTAGATTGGCCTATGTAGACACAATCATATTTCTCATTAATGTAACGCGATGCAGTTCCTCTCAGAATGGGATTCAGATCATGCTTTTTGACCCATTTTAATCCTTTTTTTTTAAGCTCCTGATATGAAAATAAGTGCTTTATTTTCTTCCTGATGGGTTCATGTTTCAAACTTTTACAAAGGAAGTAGTTCATCAGTTCACTGTATGGTTAACCTAACTAGCACCTTTCCGTTGTTTGTGTACCATCTTGAGAAATCTGCAAAATAATCTGTAAATACATGAATAAAAAAGATGACATAAATGATTTATCAGCTGTTTGGCCTCAACTGGCTGTTAGCTTATCTGAGTTGAATTTAAGCACCATTTTGAACTTTTAAGGAATTTAGATTTCAACTTCTCAAGTTTAAAATTCACAATACTTTGTCTTGAGCTGCACATCATATTGAACATGTGTCTGTTATGTACAATATTACCTTCACAATTGACTGCTTGGATACGACGTGTGTTTTAGCTGTATTCATATAAGAAACAAGCAGAATGCACAACAACTGATCATTCTTATTATTTCCAACAATTAAATCTTTATTTTAGTACACTCACCAATTTAAATAATTTAGATTATAATTTTGCACAAATAGAAGAGATTGAATTGTTTTTATTGTTGATTTTTTTTTTCACACTGAGACATGAAAATGAAAATATAGGCACTCTTATCATGATAACTTTATTGTCTAATAATCCTTTTTGCATATTTAAACCCATTTTAACAAAGCTGTGTGGATATTAATAACTGTGATGAGTCTGCACACAATAATCATCATAATAAAATTTTACACTGTGACATCCCTAATGGAGATTGTTTAAAACACAGCTTGAGATTCATTAAAGCTTTATTTGTGAAAAAATAAAAAGGAGCTTTTCCAATGCGTTCTTTGTATTAAGACCTTCTCAGAAGGAGGTAAACAAGAGAACCAAAATGTACAGATGAGTACACTCTTTACAGATTCTTTAAAATATGGCTGGAGATTGATGAAAAGAACAAGACGTTTTGCTAAACAGCTGCATTCTTACTCTTAGGAACCTGATATCGTCTCTAGTAGTAACCTGCTTGCATCCCTAAATCCCTGTTAGATGCATGTGTGGAAGTCGATATTTGTTTTGTTCGACCTCTCCTGAACTATTGGGTGTACCTCTCGAGAGAAAATAAGCCACATTTATGCTAGAAGCTGCCAAGCAGCAAGATTAGTGACTTTTATCAGTCACCATAAAATAATGATCAGTGGTTTAACAGTGCAGAATTTTTCACTCTTTCAAAGAACACTGAAAGCTAGCTGGTACCAAGTCAAATTAGCGCACTCGGGCTTTGAAGACCAACACTTCTCGGGGAGGTTACACACATATTTCATTACTGCTAATTGCTGTAAAAGTAGTTAAAGCTGTCAAATGAGTGTTTTATTTTCAAAGGGGTCGTCATATCACAGGAAATATATTAGGCAAGATCATAACATTGTGATTCATTCTTGACACTTTTTTAATCAAATCCCTTGTAAGGAATAATTTACTGTGTGCACACATGAGCAGGTCTGCAGAGCTGCATGAGAAATAAAGTCTGTGTCACTCTTGGAGACCGAAATGAGATTCACCTCCCTAAGGTACCTGCAGCTATCCTCTACACACAGATGCTGTTGCCTGGACTTTGCTGCCCCAAACCCCCTGAGGGAAGCCTAATGAGTACATTCTTGAGCTTCTGTTTACATTTCCCAACCTGGTGGTTTTCATGACATCTGTAATTATGTTCTGAACCGGGTCTTCCCTTTTGGCCCTGTTGGTTCGCAGCAGCCCTCGGTTCCCACCCACTGACAAGCACTTGATTTAGAGTCCACCATGGTGATAGTGATTTATGCCTCGGCTGATGATAGGTGTGTACATATTGTTTTGTCGATACAGCTAAGACAGCTCAAGGTCACTGGATGGTTAGTATTCAATTACAGTATCTTCCTGGAAAAGCAAAACTGTCACCACACATCCCAGCTGATTCCATCAGATCTTAAGAAGATGAGACTTTGTGCTGCTCCAGCCAAAGTTTACCATCACGAAAGGGTGCGTACCCCTTGGCAGGAAACATTGGGCTGGAATCCATCTCGTCAAGGCTATTTCTTAGTCAGAGCGCCATGCTCCGCACTTCATTAGCCAAGATATTTTAAGCTTGCTGATTAGGAGAGATATATCTAATATTTCAGGAGAAACAACTTGGCTGAGATACTAAATAGAATCTTGCACAGCAGATTGTGATATAAGACAAAATCAGCTTACCTAGATTCTCGTTAAGCTATAGACCCTTTGATTTCAACTGGCAAGCTCTCTGCTGTTTCCATACTTCACACTAATCATGAACTCTCCTTCGCACTGTGAGCTGGTCTTATGTCTAGTAATCAGCCCTTAAGTGCAGGTGATTACAAAAAGCAGAAAAATCAGTGAACACTGTGGTCATTAATCAAACGCAGCAGGAGCTATAATATGTCATGCCCAATTTGTGGTGTAATAGTTTAACTTGATGAGAACTGCTCCTTAAAATTGGCTTAAAAATAAGCCATCCCTAAATATTTTAAATCCCAAAGTGATTTATCATTTCAATGCCCCCTCCCGTTTGGAGGAGTGACACGAAAACACTAATAAAATCCGCAGCTATAAAGGATGGGTGTTGCTTTTTGTGCGTTCCACAACCCACCAGTTGAAAGCATCCATCCCTTTTAATAGAATTTGAGTCTATTTGCCACAAACTAATGAAAACGCTTTTAATACAAGAACTGTGAGGTAGTGCTCACAGTTCTTCTGAGATTGGTTTTATTGTTCGTGTTGATAAAACGTAACAGCTGGCAGCCTCTTTTAAGCTGCCAGCTTAAAAGAGTCTAAAGGAGTCATTATTCTAGTTATATGTTATTTACTCCAAATTGAGTTTTAGGTGCTTTAATCCAGTAGTCAAAACACAAACCACTGCAGATCTGCTAAAAGCCTCTTTGCTTTTTTGCTGTCATTTGCAGTGGTTTGCAAAAGTACTCTTACCTACCTATTTTTTTTTTTTTATGTTACAGTCAGAATCTGCCAATTGTATTAGAATTTTATGCTACAGACACAAATCAGCCAACAAAGCAAATAACAAATCAGTCATATTCAGACAATTAAAAATATTTCCTAACAATTAGAAATATTTCCTAATTATCTGAGGCTCTTTGGTTCAGTTTAAAGTACTTTAGAGGCTTGTAACTGTTATTGCAATACTTCAAACCACACATATACATTCATATACATTAAAACACGCAGTGGAAATTGTCTTTGCACTAGCTCTACAGTGTTAATTATCTTCAGTCTTGGGGATACAACTAATTAGTGCCATTGAAAATGAGCAGTGCTCCGGGATTGGCTGCTTTGCAAATGGCAGCCAATAGTGTGTCAAGAAGCTTTGTGTTCAGGGATTTCAGCTTCCCAAGCTGATTCTTTCCTAATCTTTTAGACATGGGAAAATATGCAAATAGGCATTTTCTTTTTGCAATTTGATTTTAAGTTACAGAAAAATCCATGAAGAGATGAAGCCACAAACACTGAACTACAAATATAGACAGAGGTCCACTGTAGCCTCACGTCTTTTGGGTTTTAGTGTTTTTTGCTCATTCTACTTTGTAAACAGCTCAAACTTCATCATATTTGATAGAGAGCAAGTCTTACAACAATTCTTCATTGAAGTTTGGCCTGAACTTTGACTAGGCTGCATTTAGGGTCATTCCTAAAGTTCTGTCTTAGTCTCTAGTCTTTTACAAACTCTAACAGGTTTCTCTTAGAGCAGTGAACTATATTTAAATGATTTACCATCAATCATTGTCCTGCCTGTTTCCTTGTCCATACTGAGAAAAAGCAATGATGCTGCCACCACCATGTTTAACCATTTAGAAGTGGCGTTCAGTTTAATATGCAGAGCTAAAGCATTTTTACTAAGGTAAAAAAAATAAATAAATCGTTAATTTTTAATTTAACCTGAGCACACTTCTGGTGAACCATCAATCTTAAAAATCAGACTTGTGGTGAGCCAAGCCCCCCAGAGTTGATGTCAGCCTCTTGGCTGCAGTTCCTTTCACAAGATGTATTTACACTCTTACCCATTAGCTGACTTCTGAAGAGAAAAGGTAGAACTGCAGGTTATTTAAGGGCATTAAAGGGAACAAATGCACACAACAGTTTTCAGATTTTTTTTTAAACCGTCTATAATTCTCCTTCCACATCTTGGAATTCTGCCTATCTTTTAAAATCCAAAGAAAATACTTTGATGATTTGAAGTTGTAATGAGACGGATGTTCATTCTAATTCCTGATTGCACTTTCCACATTTAGCCATGACTGCGATTGACTCAAATGCTGCAAAACTGTCCATGCATGCTACTTTGAGAAGTGCAAAATGATGAGCATAAATCATGAATGACTTATTTACAGCAGTTTTTTCTGCTTTGGCTGAGAGAAAGAAAGAGAGAGAGACATGAAATATATCTGATAAACTGGGAGCCCCGGCTGTACATTATGAGCTGTCACAGTGTGAAAACTAAAGAGAAGAGTTTATGGATGCTGAAACAGAAAACAACGCTAAATGATGCTATAAACAAGGTTGAAAAAACAGATTTGATGTTAAAAGACGCTTTGCTTTGAACTGAGGAGTTGTCAAGCAAAAAACCTATGGACAAAATTAAGAAAAGCTTCTTTAAACTTACTTTTTAACATTTGGTCTTCTAAAATACTTTAATCAAATTAAATATAAACAAGTGAAATGTGTTTATATTGAACACAATTGTTGTATTTTGCTGCTATAATTGAGGTTATTTGGGTTAAATGTCTTCTGATGGGCAAAAGGAGCCAGACATGAACAGAAGTCTTTCATAGATATTTCAAATCATTATGAGAATCATCCTGTTAATTCCTTCTATTATAAATGACCAACATCATCTGTCTGGGAATGTGTTGTATCCACATTTCTTAAAGTAAAAAAACAAAAAGCACAGTGACTACAAAGAGGGGGCTGTCTATCAAGAACATGATGTTCAGTGCATTTTCTTCCGGTACTTTGAGGCTTGGTTGTTACTTTGAATTATTTCAGATGACAAAAGTGAATTGTTGGTTCAGTCACGACTCATCACTAAAACTATTAGAAATATAAGAAATTATCTGGAACACATCAAACATGCTGCTGGTTAGAGATTTAAAGCATCCAAAGTGAGCCAGACTACAAAATTAGAGTAAAGCAGTAAAACAAAGTTATAAGTAAGTCTTTTTCTCCCAAAGGGTTTAATTAAAATCCTATAAGATTTGATAGGAAGGGTTTTGGGGGCACTGACTGAAACCGGGTTTGGAGAAAAGACATTTACTACACTTAAAGCTTGCTTCAGCTCATCTGTTGGACATCATTCTGCTTTCTGAATCAGTGAATTTGAGATCAGATTGTGCTGGTGGTGGCTGCGGGTCACCCACCTGCTCTCCAGGGCCACATTGCTGCCCAGCACCCAGCTGTCCTGCAGCTGGACGCATTCCGCCGTGCTCTGCAAGTCAGCCGCCAGGCCGGCTGTGGGTGGTGGACTCGGGCTCCGCTGGTTGGCCAGTGAGCTGCGGCTCAGGGAGGTGATGGACGGGTGCTGCTTATGTGGGGGCGGGGCAGGTGGGATGGGAGGCGGGGCCTGTTGGCTGGTCAGATTGTCACCTAGACAGAAACATGAGAGAGTGACAAGAAAATATCAGTTAACATATCCCTTAGGCAAATCAAAAGTGAAAGAAAAACTGTGCTTTTGTTTTGATTGAATATGGACTTGACTTGAGAAACGACAGATGGTTGAGGTACGGATACCTTCTATACACTACATGACGGGCTTATGGCAACTTAACAGACCAAGAAAAGCAAATATAACCAAGAGCAAGACATAAAGACGAGATGCAACCGGCGCAAAAAAAGAGGCTGTTTTTATGAAGACACAATAATTGTCACAAAACACCACGCGGCTGACAGTTGGGTTCTCTTAAACAGAAGGTCACTTAGAGAGGCAGCTGTTCCTTTATGGGCGCTTAACGCAATGCTTCACGTTTGATTACAGCCAGAGAAGACTCTCAAATAACTAATGACCAGAACATCCATTAGGGCTCTGAAAGAACAGGTTTTCCAATTTCACACAAAGCTGTGTAATTGGCCCCCAGAATGGCATGTGGTGATTATCTATCCATCTTCCCTGTTTAAAAGGTAAAAACCCACAGTGCTGACAATTCTGATTTGCTCCAATGAGCCCCAAATGGGTATCATCTTTTCTGCCTTACAGAGGCTTGGAGAATATTGAGGAAGCCCGGAGCTGTGCCGTTTTAAGGAGCTTCTGTTGTTTTTGCATTGACAGCCTGAATTTTTACAAAGCCTAAAGGAGTTTAGGTTTACAGCAAATATGTACACTGAAGGTCAGCGCATGATTTAACCTTTGCTTCAGCAGGTGTGTGTCTGTGTCGGTGTGTGTGTCTGCAAACACCAAAAATCCGCTCTGTGCTGCCAGCTGCACAGAGCGACTCACTGAAAGGACACAAGCCATTGTTTTGAATGGGGTTCTTTAATGGCCGTGCAGTTTGTGTCCTTGTGTCTATGCGTGTGTGTGTGCGCGCCTCGGCTTTTCAGAGTGCCCTTCTGTGCATGAAACGAGCTGTTCAGTGGAGGCAAATGAGCCGTTTGGTACCACACAGCTAGGAGGAAACATGAATGCCACTCGGAGCAAGGCAATCATTTCCACTGCTTAGAGGGAAAAACCTTCAGGCTTCTGTATGGGTAACCAATTAGTACCAATATGGACTCCCTTCTAATGTTTAATATAGGAGGACATAGAAAACGTAGCATGAGAAGCAGTGGAGTAGAAATAGTTTCTGACAATTATACTATATTGTCTGAGTAATTTATACTGTAGCTGCATTGGGTAAAAAGGCTTTTAAGATGGTGAACTGTTAAAGTATTCAAGCCTCCTGAAACTTTGGGTATTTTATCACATTGAAAGACAAACTTCTACAAGTTTTTACAAAATTTTATAAAACATCCGATGAAGCGATTCTAAAGAGATTCCCTTTGCTGACTGAGGAAAAGCATCCCCACAGCATGATGCTGCCAACAACATGTTTCACCATGGTATTCAGAGTAATATGCAATGTTTTTCTTCACACATAGGGCCTGATTTAAGCAGAGCATCAAAACATAACAGTCTGATTCCATAAAGTTATGATGTGCTGGACTTATTTCGTAGTCCTGCAACTCAAATCGACATAGCTGGATTTTAACTTAATTTTTTATGATTTTATATTCTTCAATTGTTCCAAATATTTGACAAACAGTGTCTTCTGTTATTGTATCTATGTTTCCTGCTTGTCACAATGACCACAGACATTTCTGTGCATTTTGTCTTACATTTACATAAATTCCTCACAGTATTTTGCACTTTCTGATGATCTGCATATGTTTTGAATATGCTGACACAATCCTGTTTGTGTGTTGCTTAAAGATCAAGTTTGCATATGCTACTGAGTTTGCAGTTGATCTTGTATGTGCAAATCTTTTGTAGATCAGGCCCATAGCATTTTTCATATCAGACAAAAAGTTTTGGTTTAATTTTGGTAAAATCTAAAAGCGAGTGTCTTATTTTACAGTGACTTTTTTCTTTCCACTGTTTCATAAAGGAGAACTGGACTGCAACACTAATAATTGCCCTCTTGGCAGATTCTTCCACCTGAGCGCATATCTCTGCAGCTCTTCCACAGTCACCATGGTTTCTGTGACTCTGTCCAGTCTATTGGTTCAACTGGATGTCCATGTCTGCCCACAGATCTCTGGACTGAACAGAGATCGGTGAGGATTTCAGAGGTTGGGAAGTTGTTTAATCATTTCTGTCTGAACTGTCTCCTGTGTTCCTTTACCTCCAAGATGCTTGTTTGTTCAATAATGTTCTCTTTTAAACCTCTGAGACATTCACAAAACATTCTATCCTGGATTTAAATTATTCACAACTGAACTATGTTTATTAATCAGGAGATTTCCAAAGGCAACTGGTTGCTTTGAATTTTTCAGGTAAAAAAGGAAATTCCATACATTTTACATACCTGTGAAAAACCTGAAGACAATGCATAAATTTTCTTCAATATGATCTGCTTTGTCTGGGTCTACATAATAAAATCCCAACAAAATAATAAAGGTTCCAGTGGTTAAGACTTATTTTGCACAGAACCACATGTATATTCCTCTTTGCAGACCCAGGGATGAATAGATTGCTAGACAGAAACGGGAGTAACAAGAATCCACAGCTCTAGTGCAGAAGGCCAATCAAAGATTAATTACGTCCTGACTGCAATTACACAGCAGCAGCATGGGGCCATAAATTCCATAAAAGCAAAATCATCAGAAGCAAATGAAGGTTGTTATTTTTCCCTCCTTTTTGTGAAATGTGATTAGAGTTTTATCAAACCCAATCAAACATGATCCCTTCAGCACCCCACGCCACCGTGTTCAAAGCCAATGCTGATATCTAAATTAAGCATGAATTACCAAAGATCAGTTGCAGTGCTGCCATTTGAAAAATATAAGAGTGCCACGACTTGGTGATAAGGAATACAAGACATCCCCTCAGCTCCTGGGTGAGATGGGAGCCCTATTAGAAAAATGCTTAGTAGGCTGATGGAAATGGAAATTATCTACCAACTCTGGCTGTTTTTACTTTTTCCTCCAGGCCATATGGCTTTGCAGGAGCCTGCAGCACCCATGGGCTCAGCTTCCCTTCCAGCTGTAACAGTTTTCATACAACAGTCAGCAACAGAGATGGAAAATTTAACTGTGTGGTAGAAACTGGTTGAAGAAAATCAAGAAAATTAAGGTAAGGGTGGATAGTGATATTCAGAAAGTGTTTTGTTATGAGAAAAATGTGCTCATCCCATTCAAAATTCAATTAAAATTTTTTTCTTTATGAAACTCTGGTATTTATTCTTTTTCTTTTCACAGCAACATATTCAATAAAAAGTCCATGAAAACAGCCTACCTTCCCATAAGCCATTACAAATAAAGATACATAGCAGATATTGAACAAAACTGTATCCATTCATCTCAGTGTTTACATATCGATCTCAGTATCTTGATTGCCCTTGTTTTGTCTGCTGTGGCCCCAGGAGCCTGAAAATGCAGTGCAGCCAAGCCTCTGAGCCACAACAAAAAACGCAGTTTGCATCACAGGTGCATTATGTTTGATGGGAATAGAGCGTGAAGGCTTTCACTGTGAGACATTATATGATGAACTGAGATGCTCAAATTCTTGAACTGTTGCATGAAATGAGCTGTTTTGTTGCTGAGGGCACACACTGAAAACCCGGTTCTAAACACACAATAAACCTTCCAAAGAGTGAGATGTGACATGCAGTAAATCTGAGCATTTAATCTCACAATAATGTTGGACGAGTGTGACTTCTCAGAAAGTACTGTATGCACAGAAACAAAAAAGCAGCACTAAAAACTCTAATCTTTCTCTTTAACGTATCCTTGGTAAACTGCAAAAACAATAGTTTCCAGTGCAGATGTCACAGTGCCCCTGAAATCAGACCAAACTAATTTAGAAGTATCTTTTCAGTAACATACAAGAACATACAAAGTGAACAATTCCTAGGTATTGATAAAATATAATTAGAAGTTTCACTGGCAGATTATGTCATTGAAAATACTTTTTTCACATCAAATGAAAATGGTAAATGTTACATTACAACTGTAATAATTTACAGTTATAAAATTATTGGCCAATCTTGGTCAAGAATCAGCTTATTGATCAAGATTGTTTGCACAAACAAAGAACCTGAATGTGGTTTTCCAACACGCAGCATATCAACACAACACATAAATATGTAAACTTCAGAGGAACTAAAATAAGTATAAAAGATTATATGCATAAATTTGCAGCCATTTTTGTAGGAAGCAGATCATATTTTGGATTTTTCCTTTGAATGTTTGTGATATCATACTCATACCTGCTTTGAATGCGAAGAAAAAGCTTTAAGAATATAAAAAGACGGCTCTATTTTGGGCCAAATTCACCAGAACATAACTTATCATCCTGCACATCAGAACCTCCGGCTTTAAGATCTGACTGAGCAGCAAGTTTTACCCTTTTAAGCTTTTAAATGTAAATCGTTACTCCTCATGGAGTTTCAGTAATACTTTATGCAAACATTCTGTGGCTTTAAGGATTATATCATTCATATACATCCATACTTCACATGTCTAGTTTAATATCATAGCCAACATTTTAATTGCATGTGCATGTTCTGCCCTTCAACTATTCATCTGTTTAATTCGGGCCTTTTGCCTTTATGGTGGACACGTTTCTTTTAAAGGTACGGGTCGTAACACCATGTATTTCGTTCATGTACTCAATTTCCCTGCACACAGTAGGTGACAGCCTGTCTGAGTGATGTCAGGCGCCATGGTTTCTGGTCTCCAATTTAAGGTGTAGGTTTGAATCCAATTTCTGACAAACAGTTTTCTACTCAGCACAGGGTCTCGCTATGATGAAAACCTGTAAGTGAGAAGCTCAATGTGATTCCAGGTAACTCAAAGGGAAAATGTGGCACTAGCAGTGCTCATTCTCTGTGTACTTCACTGCAAGAGTTGGATGTCTGAAAGCCACTGGGGCAGGCCATGATAAATATGGGCTTTTGCCACTTTAATTCACATTACCCACTGGCAAGCATACATTATGTTTGACTGTCCTTTTTAAGAAATAGGCACACAAAAAATGAGCCTTTTAGGAAAGGTTGGCATTGTTTTCCATCAAGACTGAGAGAATTAAGCTGGCCCTTAATGTGCAAACTGGGAAGGCAGATGAAACAGCTGTGAGGTTTATTGAGCTTTGCTTTGAAATCAGATCAAGACGGATGCCTCCTTTGCATAATTCCTCAACGTCAGCTTGTCATCATCTCCATCAGTAACATACTTTAAAAAGGACCTTTGTGATTAATACTGCATGCCAAGAATGAAATGACAGACTCATTCCCAGCTTAATGATGCTTCCCCGTCTTATCAAAGCTGTTGCTCGATGGAGGATCTGAATTTTTTTCATTAACAGCACCTAGAAATTAACTTTGTTTTAGTACTCTGATTTTATATGTACGAGATCTTACTACATATTTATGACACTGGTGTTCATGGAAAAATGCACTTGGTTGTCGAATTGTCAGAAAACACAATTTATCTCACCTGGGTTTGCTTTTTCACTACATTTAGTGCATCTCACATCACTGCGTTAAAGCAGGCTTCTCAATGCTCCATATGTCTTAAACACTTGTTGCCATTTTTGGTGCAGATATTTTTAAGGGGAAATTAGATTTGCACAATGCTGAATGCTTTGAAAATATCTTTTTCCGATTACAAAATTGACAAGCCTTGAAGGCTGCGCATAATGTTCCAACACAGAGTCAGGACACAATTAAAAGCCGTTTTGCACTCACCAAAGCTTGGCAGGCTTCGTGAAAGTCTTTTCATATTCATTGTGTAAGTACTGCACAAAGGTCTTGTGCCATTTTACTCTCCATTAAGAGACTGATGCAACTGCTAATGGAATTGAAAGGGCATTTGCTTTGACTAGATTGCCCTTCACCAATAGGAAAATTGCTGTATGTGTGGATCAGAAGAATTCAATCAAAACAGATCACAGAACCTAGAGACGCCACTGCTTTTCAATTATTTACATTTTACAGTATTTACATTTTACAGGGAAATACCAAAAATATCCATGAAATGATCCAGTACCGCTATCATTAAAAGTTGAAATTGAAAACATAGATATTGAGGGAAATCTGAACCAGTCTTATTTTAAATGTACATTCCAATATCCATCCATCCATTGCTTGTACCCATTTATCGATGCAGGACCATAAGGTGCTGGGCCCCATTTCCAGCAGTCATTGGATGAAAAACTAGATCACCAGTTCACACAGGAAAGACAACCAAACACACGCACATTCATAAAGACAGCTTAGAGAGATTAATTTACTTAATCATCATGTACTGGTGGGAGGAAACTGGTACACCTGGAGAGAACACATGCATGCAGATGCAGAAACAATCCAGGATCTTCTTGCTGCAAGGCAACAGTGTTTTTATGCTCCTTTCATCTGGAACAAACTTGCAGAAAACTGCAAAACTGCTTAAACTCAAAGTTCTTTTAAATCAAGGGTAAAAACCTTTGAGCTGGCTTTGATTCATGATAACTGGAACATTGATCAATATGTTTATTGTGTATTTGCTTGGTGATAATGGATTTTGACAGAATGTATTTTTTGTTGGTGTTTAATAATTGGTTACTGTATTATACTTTTATAGCTGCTCTACAGATAAACCTGACCTAACTTGGGAGAAATAATATTTACTTGATTTCAAGAAAAATATCCAAATCTGCTGATAATTATCTCAGCTGCCAATAGAAAGCTGTGAGGTGTAACTTATTAGAAGTGATTCAAAACTATTCGCTACATTTATCTTTAACTGCATAATATACATAGTAATAATGTTTTGGGGTTATTTTTTATTTTTATATGCTTTTCTGCAAACATTTCGGCAGCATTATAAAATCTAATTTGAGTTTTAATCAGCTAGACTTTCCTTTCTGTCAATTTAAGATCCTGACTATTTGCATTTCAAATAAATATATATTGTTTTTTTTCAGTTTCTCTTAATTTTTAATGAATTTCTTTAGTAGACATATTTATCTCTTGCTCTCTCTTCAACCTTATTTTTCCAGATTATTGCACAGTCATAATGCAAAACAGACAAATAAACTCCAGCTTCCACTGCTTCATAATAAACACTGTCATTATTTTTCATTTTGTAAACAGGATTATGGAGCGGTTATAATGAAACTGCACTCCGTTTTATCTTTTTCAAAGCTTCTGAAGATAGACTTAGGAAATGTCTTTTGACTAAAAATGTAATTATTACTGTTGCTCTGTTTTTGTTGTGCTTTACAGTGCGAGAACACAAGAAAATATGGCATTTGGAGTGAGGAGGTTTTTTTTTAATAATGACAACTTGAACTTGCTTGACAGATACTTAAAAGTTGTTGTTTTTTTTTAAATTTTATTTAGTTTCCAAGTCAGCTCAGAGATTTTTCTTGCAGACATCAACCTTAGTATTCAGCAGTAAGACACAGAGGCTTCCTCCTAAGAAGTCCTGAAGGTATAGGTGGAGGCCAGACCCGGTGGAATCTGGGACCATCAGAAAATAAACTTGCCCAGGGTGAGTTTGGGGGTTATTTTCCAGCAAAGACTGTGAGAAATTTCAGGGACATGGGGTTTTGGGAGAAATAAGAAGCAGAAGCTGTTTGAATTCTATCTTACTTCCAGCTTGAGAAAAATCTGCACCACTCTCACAGCCCTGCCCACTCTTCCTCTGACTCTCTATGTGATCAAAGACAGATTTTTCTTTTAAGCTGTTTCTGAGAAGAGGAACCAGGACGTAACCAGTGTTTCAAATATTACTTAATCATTGCAATATATAAAAGTAAGTGAAAAAGATTTTTTTGCTTCCCATACATTATTTGGTCCCACAGAAATGTACACTCGTCGGCACAAACTAGGTTGTTGCACATTTAAAATGTACAGTTTGTAAGAATATCTCTGAAGAGCTGAAACCTTTGAAAATACACTGTAAAAAATCATTGGTGTTTACCAAGCCCCCCGCCCTCCTGCAGTCACTACTACAGATGGCAGATCAACATACAGATGATGACTGCTTAGCCGTTCTCTCTGTCACTTCTCCGATTACATAGCAATTACACCCCTTCTCAAAAGCTGCTTTGACAATTAGTCTGCTGACAAAACACTTACTTCTATTTATTCATGTGTGGACAGCTTTGGCTTCTTTGATTTTCCAGAAGATCTTGCACACACCTTGATGGGAAGGTAGCTGTGTTGAAGGCAGCATATCTTCTAAAACCTACCACAACTCGCATGTTTTCTAAAGTTTTGTTCTGGTGTGATCCAACTAAAATCAGAACCAAAGTCACAATTTTACTGTTTCAGTAACAATAGGAACATTTTCTCCCCGTGCTCCATTTATTCTCTCCGGATTCCTCACTCAATTGAAAACTAAATCTGTTTGTTTAATTGGATTGTCTAAATTTGCTTAGGTGGTCATTGGTAGGCGCCCAATGACCAGAAAAACACCAGCCCCCCCACAGCCCTGTAAAGTGATATTCTAGAACTGAAGGCAAATTTCTTGGCCTGAAACTAATCTGCTCTTTTATTGCAGAAGCATAATGTCCAACTGAAAATCATTATTCAGTGGGAATAAAATATCATGAAGTATTTTTTAATCATTATTGGCAACACTTGCAGTTGCTTTGAAAGAATATAACTGAAGCATTTTGAACATTTATGTGTCCTTTACTACTTTATGTTGATCAGAGGTTTTAGGAACCATTAATTTGTAATCAAGAATGTTCTGTTTCGTTAGAAATATGATGTAACACTTTGGTTCCTTAGTTGAGCCACTTCCTTTTAGGCAGATCGGAAACTGTACTTATAAAATAACAGGCGTCCTTTAACAACCTTTGGACAATAGCTTAAGGCCAACTGGCTGCTTGGGAGTGATACCAGTAAAAAGCTTAATCTTTCCTACCATCACAAATATAATCGTGGAAATTGCTGAACTCTACTGGGACTTTAACCAGGAGTGTGCACTTTAATCATATTAAATTAATATTCCAGGTGGATTTTTCTTAAAACAAAGGATGAATATATAAAATGTATGGAGGAGAAATACTGGTGAGAATGTTCCAAAGGCCCAGGAAACCATATTCATATCATCAGGAACTCCTTGAAGAACCAGTATATACTGTATGCAAATTGGTAGAGTTTACCAGAGAGCTGAACATGATCCACTATTTTGTCTTTTGACAGAAAGAAGATCTAAAACATGACCTCCAATCAACACTGAAAGAGTTGAATAAAACTCAACTTTCCTTCCATCCCATCTGAACTGAACGACAGAGAACTCTGCGCAGTCCAGAACTGAGGTGCCCAGGTCCAGTACTCAGCTCTGCACAGGCCTTGTAAAGAGCCATTCATTTCATTCACGTGTTTTAGAGAGAGGTTGCATCAAAAAGCTGCAGAATATAGTAGCTCTCAAAAACGAGACATGGGAACCCCTGATCTGGAGAGCTTGGTCAAAGATAATGTCAGGCTTGGTAATGGTCAAAGATTCCTCTTCCTGCATTTTCGGCCTGGGAAATGGTGAAGCAGAGGTTTTGTCCTGCTGGCAAAAGGAGTAGAACGAAATACTGCCTATGGTGGTGGCGCCTGTGGTGGCGCAGGGGGTTGAGAGGCCTTAGTCCTCGACGCGGACGTCGCGGGTTCGACTCCCGACGACCTTTGCCACATGTCTTCCCTCCTTCCTCTCTGCCTACTGTCACAAAAAAAAAAATATGAGCCACAAGCACCACAAAAACTCTTCGGATAAAAATCAAAATCTATCCCATCGTTGACTAAAAGAAAATATATTTTGTTGTGTTTTACTCTGCTGAAAAACTGCACTACAATAAAAGGTTATATTTTCTAAAATGTTCAGCATGAGAGCACAGCAATAAAAGATTAATTTGTTTAAATGATTTTTTCTCATATTTACCAAGACTGCCATTAAATTTGTATGTGTCTGTACACCACCGTACAGAACGTTTTCTTTGACTCAACTAACAAAAGAATAAATCCTGAGCATGAAAATAATTATATTTCAGGAATAAACCAGGCTGGAAATAATTTAGAAGGTTAAATGTCGGGTTTTTCAGGAGGCGATCAGAGACAGTTTAAATACTAACATGTTTTTATTAGAAAGGTGTGAAAAAAGAGAGAATTTAAAGGTAATTGTTAAAGAAGATAACTACTGAGTGAGAACTATGATGAATGCTATGTTCCATGTAAAGCAAAAAAACCCCATAAAACTATTTATCTGAATACTGACCAGGTTATTCACAAGCAGCAACTATGTCTACATATGCCAGTTATCAAATTTGTTAGTATAAAATACAGAATAAACCAGCTTTAAGAGCATTCTGCATTAGCATCATTGCTATTTCTCAGTACATTAGGAAACAAATGAACCTTTCCCATTTGCAATCTCAGTTTCAGCCCACGTTGCATCATTCATGCAGGCAACAAATTCCAAGCCTGACAGTTTGTTTACATATTTAATGTGCTTTTTTAATAACTACATCAGTAGCAACGTGCCACTTCCTCTCACAATGAAAATCAATATTCCCCTGCATCATCCTCTCTGATCTTGAAGGAAGATTAAGATTAGAGTAAGCTGCAATGCATCAAACGACAGGGAAACCTGAGGACACTGGGAGACATGCTATTATACAAACGTCTCTGCTGATCCTTTTGTTGTGAAGCTGCTGCATGTTTGAACTAAACTGGCCTGAACGTAGCCATTCGCTCACTTTCTGTATGACTGCGGGTGTTTGAGCAGCCTCTCTAACAGCCAGTAGTTGTGATAGTGAATGGTTGATGGGGCCAACGTGAAACCCTTGTTAGGGTGGTCCAGGCTGGCGCAGGGAAGCTTTTAAACATTCACAAGCGTTGCAATTTATTTTCAACTGCAGTGCATCTCAGAAGGTCAGAAACAACAATAGATCTGCACCATGTAGTTCTGCACAGGTTTGAGTCACTTCTCTGACCACGGCAACAAACCTGCAGCAGTAAGTGCACAAAAAAGCATGTTCTCTATGCTTTTTATATTTTACATCACCCCCTCCATCATCTGGAGGGGGTGATGTGCATTCTGAGAACTATTCATATGCCTCCCTATTCATTTACAGCTCACTTCCCCAATCACTTGAGAAAATGGTTTGAGGACAAAAAAAACAAAAAAACACTTATGGTTGTAGTGGCGGTCTTTTCCAGCGGTTGCTGTAATTGCATTTCCTGTGCAAATCGCTCAGTTTTGTGGGGAAGCCAGACAAAGAAAGTACTATCCATCTAAAAATGGGGAAAGCATATCTTTTCCTGATTAATTGTTAGCATATTGTTCTCAACTGGATGCACTCCACTTGCAGAGAGGACTAATTTTTACCTCCATTGTGAGAAAATTTGAGGAGGAGGAGGTTTACTCTGTGTGTGTCTTTCACAAAACATCCGAGGAACAAATAGGACAACAGAACACAACATTCTCCAGAACTTGATATCCTTGTAAGGAGCCAGAAACCTCAAGTAGAGTTATACATTATTCAGTTTATTACTAGTGCTGTGTCTTTTTTCATCAAGACCAGGCTCAACAGAAGCACAGCAAGAGAATCACAGATTTTATTGCATCATTGTTTTAGCTAAACGTGTATTAGGAGAAACACCTCTTGCTTGCAAATAAGTAAACATTCACTTTGACAAAAGTCTAAAAAATAATTGTCAATGAATCACAACAACACCTGTATGCAGAGCTGCTTATGTAGTTATATTTACTCAATTACATTTACTTCAGTAACATTTTAGGAAACATTTACTTTTAGGAATATTTTCAATACGTTGTACTTTTTATCTTTACTTTAGTAATTTTATTATGAAGTATCGCTGCTCTTTAGTAAAATGTCTGGATTCTCTACACTGTCAGTAACTTCACTGAATGAAGAACAGGCTTCACAGATACAGACACAGACCTGCAGTTTGTGTTTCATATGTTTTTATTGAAAGAAATTCATTTGGAAAAATGTTTACTTCATTTTCTTATTTTGTAATTAAAATTTCGACATAACTTTATATTTTATCAAACATACATTATCAAATTAAAAATGTTTGATAATGTCATTTTTAAATATTAAATGCCTGTTGCATGATTGATCAGTATTTTACCAAATACTTTTAAAATAATTTCTCGGACGGCTACTTCTTACTTTTACTTGTCAATAAAACAATATCTACGCTTTCTTGAGTACAGTTTTTGGCTACACTACTAAAGCACGATGCTTTGTGGTTATGTTACACTTTGTTTGAATGACCAAGACAAAACACTGGGTAGAGACTGAAAGGACGAGATTACAGATTGGCTAAAATTAGTTCCCTCTGCAGGATGAATCATTTTCATACCACTTAAAAATTATGCACTATTTTGTGTTGGTATGGCACCTAAAATCTCAAGAAAATGTGCAAAATATTGTGGAAATGTGACCAAAATATAAATATAAAAAAAACCTGTAAGCGTGGTACACATAAATAGAGCTCATTTCTTCAACTGGTTGAATATTTCTGTTACCAGGTAACAAAAATGTGACAAAATGCAAAAGTGTATTCAGCTCAACATAAACATTTCTAATGCTGTGTGGGATGTAAAAAAAATCCCTGTAACTTAATACTGCAAAAATAAAACTGCATTTCTTCAAATGTAATATGCTGGAATTAAGAAAAGATAAATATGAGGTGCTACCTTAAACCGCACACATTAGCTCAGCCTTTAATAATTAATGCCTTGTCATCTAAGTCTCTTTATCTAATGAACTTTCATGAGCAAACAATGCAAGCTGAGACATATTATCTCTCCCATAACGGACTTCTTCCAACATGTCCAGATATAATTCTTTAAACCAACATTTCTTGCAGCGTCTGGCTCGAGAGTTAGAGCTATAGCACACAGGCTGAAAATCCCTCTGCTTTCCAAAGAGCTTTCCTGGGGCTAAGGCTATGAATTGATATCCCACTGTTGCATTACTCCTGGCCACTGAGCAGAGCATGGGACAAGAATAATAATGGGACAAATCATTGGTTTTTTCCCCATACTGCTTACCAACTTGTGCATTAGAGTGGTGGGGCGGCTCATGCTGAAGATGTCAATAACCTCAACGGGACGTGAGTGATGAACTTTACGTGTGCAAGCCCATGTTACACTCCATGCACGCGCGCATTGAAAACACACTCTAAAGCCCACTGAGAAAAGCCTTCCAGCGCTGGTGATGTTTTGGAATTTTCCGTCAGAACACCCTGCGTTCCTCTCGGTGAGAAGAAGATGTAACCTGCGTACCCTCTGAGGCTTGCTGCATGCTCAATCAGCAACATGATATGGCCCACGGCTGTGCGGTGAGGTCACCGCTGGAGTCTTGAAGACTGATCATGCATGAGGTGGCAACACGGCACTTTCTGACTAATGCGCTACAGCTATGCTGCTTCCACAGCTTCCGTCCGGCTGCACAGCCTCGGCTCCACCCCGAGGAAACTGGGATATGACTACAAGTCTCTGAGTATTGAGCTGGAAATTACAGAAATTTTTCTAGACATGGACTATTAAAATCATAAGCAGTTGAGCTGTGAAATTTGTGACTTATCATAAAGTTTTAGCTCTGCTGTGGAACAGAGACACTGTTCTGATATGACAAGCAATCCACTTTAATCAAGATGACTGCGCTTTTGTGCAACTACAGTTGTAAGTGATGTCCCTCGAGTGGCCTGGCATCACAATTCATTAGTAAAACGGGTCTTTAAAGCTTAATCCGCTGTGTAGCCTTTCTTAATTTTTAACCTTTTAACCTTTCTATCTCAGAGTGGCTCTCAAACACTTCTACATCTTTCCAATCAACAATAAAAGTGGCCAGTGAAGTCAGATGTACTGTCCTTCGAAATGCCACTTTATCTGACAACAACAGACAAGGCTGCCTGTGTTCCAGTATTCATTCTTCTTAGAAAATACCACCCTAAGCATCATCTGTCATGTATTGGCTGCAGCCTAACATTTCACTTTGTTTGGCAGACATTGATTTTTACCTCCAAGGTGTTGTCAAGGAGGCATCCAGCTCATACATACCTCCTGTGCCGTTTCTTCAGAGACCGCTTTTACAGGAACACACACGCACGTACACGCACACACACACACACACACACACAGTTAAGTTCAGAGAAATTATTGTATTTGAAGGTAGCCAGAATTATAACCAGATTTGTTCAAAAGGAGCACCTGGGGGCATCAAATGTACGTAATACGCAGAGAAACACGTTTTTCTGTAAATATTTCTGTTCCTAATTTATTGTGAAAATTCAGGCAGCACATAAACACACAAAGATTTAAGCAGATTGTTGACATGCATCAAAGCATGTTACTACTGTAAAAAGTGGGAGCCTGTTGAGATTTTCCAACACTTTCAACGCCAAATCGCTCAGCCAAAAAAATCCCCCCCGACACCAGACGTCAAAACATGTGGTCACTAACGGATTTATCCAATCCTCCATCCATATGTTTGGAGGTGTTTTTTTTTTGTTGTTGTTGCTTAAGCAAGTCAGATAAAAGCAATTTATCAACCGCCGTCTTACCAGAGCCCCTGCCCATCCCTCTGCACACAAGAACACATATTTGCAGCCTAGTTGAGCACCACTTTATATTCATTAAGTGTCATAGTTTTGTAATAAATAGCTGGCTCCAAAGAGCAACACTATATCTTGTTTAAGGACTTATTAGGAACCAAAAACGATGATTTATGAAAAGATCTTAAAGGTAACATCATGTCACAATCTAATGATAATATTAATGGTAATATTTACATTAAAAATAGTATATAGGATGATAACCTTCAGATGGTTAACCTTCAGTGGTGTAAATACAGTTGAGTGTTTTTTATTACTCTCCCATAAACAAATTATTTTGGCTGCACACAGTTTTATACAGAAAATTACCACTTCTGTTCTGATGAGGCTTCTTCGTCAGATTAAAAGTAACTGTTGAAAACAACCTTTGAATGTATTAAAATGCTTTATTTGTTGGTCTCCTATGATATTATAACTTCATTTTTTAGCTTTAAGAATTATTACAATTCTTAATTGTCTATAAGATGTATTCCACTTGGAACATTTATTACTGAAATAACTTTTTCATCCAATTCTTATTTATTCTGACTGTAGTTAAATTAATGTGACCTAAAGTGGGGATTTCCACATAAAACTTGTAACATTTGTGATCAATTTTAACTCTCAGATTTTTTCATACCAAATCAAGATTTCCATTTTTCTCTTTCTTAAAAATAAATTTCAAATGGCAGAAAGTATTTTTAAAAATGTACTTTTCTTTTGATCACAACTTCTGGGAGAAAACCTAAATTCAAAGTCTAAATAAATACAAACTGTAAAACATGCTTGTAAAACAAAATGTTTGGGCCACAGCTGACATCAGAAAAATCAGATTTTTCTAAATTTAAATTTTCACAAAAAAAGACTGATAAAATTAATTTACTGAACACCCCTACTATAATAATTTATGTTTTGTGAAATATTCTGCAGGAAAGAAAAATAACAATGGAGGCTTGTGGTCTTTGTCATTATGTTTGCTCACAAGCCAATTAAGAAGAACATAATGGGAGGATAAGCAACAATGGTAACAATTCAGGCATGTGTTCATCCTTGAACTGTTTTTAATGAATTGTGAAAGTAGAACAAATGATCCTTTACAAAATTTTATTTCAAAAGATCATCTTTCTTTTCCTTAACTTTGTGAAAGTTTGTCTTGTTTTATTTTCCTTCTGACCATGTAAAGCACTTTGAATTGCTGTGCTTCTGAAAGTAAATAAAATTGCCATTTCGACACCCCTTGTTGGTGTTTCATGACATTCAGAGGGTCCCTTTGCCAACTCTAAGAACCTCTGGGATAACCCAGTTCTATTTCTGCACACTTTATGGCTTTATTTATATAGCATTTTGGGTCATCATGCCTGAACTCACTCATGGATGCACATGACAGAAAAACAGCTAGTGTTTATGTTTAGTTTTGACAAAAACTTTTTCCTGGGATAAATGTTTTCCAAACTAAAACAAACTGGGAGGGTTAAAGTCGACCCACTGATGTTACAAATCGAATTCGGCAGCAAAGATAAGAGTAAAGAAAAAATGATCGTGATCAGAAACCCTAGATCATGGAACAAGACTTATCAACTATGCTGAGTCCGTCTTTGGTTCTGGGATCCTGGATGCATCTTGTGGGACGACTTACTATGTTTAGCCCCCATTTCATAAAAACCATTTAGCATTGCTAAGCTGCTTGTCACAGGTAACTCGATAACCATAAGTAAGGGTCCATGTTGCTTAGAAAGTGAAGTCTCTTCGACAGAAACGGAAATGTAGGACATTATTGATCAATCTGGTTCCATCCACAACAGTCATGACATGTAATGAGAGCAGACACAGTTATTAAAATGGCGGACCCACTGTGTGAAACTGCTGCCTGTAGCAGAATAGAAATGACAACTTGTATAGAGCTACCAGCCTCATGGAGACCGATACCCTGAAATTTACTCTATAGTTCTGGATGTTCCACTCTGGGAACAACACTTTCCCTCTCTTCGCTCAAGGTTCAATCTCGCCTCCATTGTGACACCATCATGTTAATGGAAAAATTTTCTTTTTTTTTTTTTTCCTCCAAAAGCTGCTGCATGGAGAGTGAGAAAAAAAAGGCATAGCTGTTCATCTCTCAGCCTATTTACATCTTGCTGAGAGCAAGCGTCATAAAGCTGCTCTGTTTTTAAAAGTGCGTTATAAATATCCTGAAAATTTATGAAAATGAAACAGTGCGGGCAGAGAAGCTTCATCATTCAGATGCACAGTAGACTGATAACTCTTTCCAAAAGTTCAATGGCTTATATATTAGAAATTCACTTCAAAACGGTCAAAAGTTCAGTTTCTGCAGCAGCTAAAGTGTTCTAGTGCACATGTTGCAGAGCTATTATGGGTTCACTTATTGTGTTACACTTCTAAAGAAGAACATAAACAAAATGAAAATCTTTTCTTCTCACGCTCAAAGCATAAACAGCAGAATATACAATTTAAGGTAAAAGCTGGAAATGCCATCAGTCCCATTTTATGCATTTGATCAGCACATAAACCAGAAATGAACTGGCATATTATTTTACTTTTTTCTGCTGAACATTAAAAATTGCTGAATATTAAATATGTTTGCACAAGTGTGGTGGCGTTTGTATGTGCATGAGTGGGCGCAAATGCTGTTAACATGCTGAGACCACGAGAATAGTATCAAGCAGGTAGCGGTGATGTGTTGACAGCTTCCATTAAGTTTCTCTGTGCACATTCTCCATTCACACACAGGGCTATGCATGTCTTCAGTTTAGTTGGTTGTACTTGTAAACTATACAATTTGCTTTTCGTGCCTCAGCAGGCATCAATTAGCGCCTCCCTCGCGCCTCTACATCTGAACAGCACTGAGTTTGGTTCCGTGCTGCTTGGAACATGTTGTGAATCTGTCATGACTCATCTGAAAGGGAGGAAGTGTTCAACACAGGAGAGCTTAATTATTGCTCACCTCGGGCTTTTAAATCAGGACTGAATATCAGACATTGTGCTCCGTGAAATGGCATTCATCACTTCTGCAGGATTATATCCAAAACTGTACTTCATGTTGCAAATAAGAAATAAAAAGATATTCTGTCTCAGGTGCACCTGGATTTTGCAATTGTCCAACACGTGAGGAATTTAATGAATAGTTTTTATACCACAGCATGAAACAATTTTCACTGTACTGCTGTCGTCTAGAAATTATTCACAACTGAGAATAAAAACTGAGAAGAAAAAGATATAAAAACATCAAAAAGAGTGACATATTTCCAAAAATGTGCCTACTTTTAACAAATAACACTGAGGCATTTTAAAATAGAAAAGAACAGGAGACATGTGGCTGGTGAAAATGTTGAAAAATCTTTTCTTACTAGTTTCAGATGAGCTTCACTAGTCTAGTTGTTGATGTGGCAGCAAATGTGGAGCAAAGTTTGGGTTGATCAATTAGTAATTTTACTTCTTCATACTTAGTTTTTTCCTTTCATGTGAGTGAAGTCATTATGAAGTATTGCTAATCTTACTTGAGTAAACTGTCTGTGTTCTCTACAGTGGGTGGAGTACCTGCTAGAATAACTCACTAAATAAAGTTAATGACTCAGTAATAAACTCACTAACTCCCTTTAACAGTTGGTGAGTAATTTCAATAAATGAACAAACATGTTTTTACCAAAAATGCAACAGATGCAGAGAACATGAAGTTTAAATTAAAGTGAGAATTTTTGTGTCACAATTAGCAAAACTTTATAACCAACTTTTCATACAGTAATTAAAAGCAGAAAATCAGTCCACAGCCACAAATGGCCCCTGGGGCCCACTTAGGACTCCCATAGAGGGGCCACTAAATGGGGGAGCTGGGTGCTACTCCATTATGCTGCAGGTTATGGCTTAAGAGATTCCAACAGAAAGACATCATCTGCAAAAAGTAAAGAGCCTGAGGTTCCCCTAACAGAGCTTTTCTCCATAACAGGAAGGATCTGGTCTGCTGCTTCACAGAAAACCCAACTTCAGTCTTCAAAATGATCCATTACAAAAGAGGAACTAAGTGTTTTCATTTACTTAAGTACATTTAATAATGTACTTTATTTATTACCATTGTTTCTTAGCTGTATTCTTTTTATGTATAAACATTGCTGTATTTTTAAAAGAATCTTGTAATTATGACTCCTGTAGACAAAGACTCTGGGGTCAAACCTTGACATCTTGCTGCTGTACTGTAAGCACACACTTATTAAATTCATATCAAACAGTCTACTTAGCAGTTAAACTAAAAAAGTCAACTTTGTTTTCACAGATTTTCATTGAGACAGCAGCTTGATGCTGTCTTAAGCCTGAGCTGATGGGCATTTCAGCTGCGCACGCAGCAGAACGTGACATGTCTCTGTGGTGGAAGACACTGATCATCCTTCAGATCGGGCTTAATCATGTTTGCTTTTTCCCAATTAGATAAGGAAGGAACGTCGTCAACACTCGAGCTCTCCGCGGTCTCCGCCGATGGTCTCCAAGCTTTCCCTCCCGCTCACCAAATGGCATCAGTAGGAGGCAAAGGATGGTCCACGTTCACACCCGGGTGAGTAATTTCACACTGGAATACATCCATCAGAATTAGGATCACAAAAGCCAAGATGAGACTGACAATGGAAACTGAGAAGTGATATTTGAGAGAAAAGGCGGCAGAGAGAGCATATGGCTTCACAAAACCGTAAATTGTCAGTTTATAAAAGGCAGCAGCTGGTTAACTTTCCTGTTTCGGATTAGTATTGACCACACAGAACTGAACAAAGGCTTATTAATCTAACATGGTTGGCATGAGAGTGTGCAGTCATACTATCACAATTCATCCATAATGCACAATCAACTGTCACTATTCGAACATGTTTCTCCTTCTGTGTTCTGATAGTGCAGTTTTTTGTGCCCTGTTAATTTTCTGCGGCAAAATATGAAGCCAGATCATAGCAGAAAGCACAATCTGTGTCCGAATAGTCCAGAGAAAGGCAAGGAGCTGAAATCATCTCAATCCCTAACCGGCATGCAGAAAACACAACCAATCCCTACAGCTCGACACAGTCCTTCCCCCCTCGTCAAAACGGAAAATAAATCAGTTCTGAAAAATAATGTATCACAGAGATGACTGCATACATGTAGAACATGATCTGCTTCTTTTAAGCCCTGCCTATGCTCCGGATGCCGTGCAAATAATGGAAGACAATGAATTTTGACCTCATCCTGATGTTTATTCAAGGCACTGTCAATAATATAATCCCTATGATTTAGTTAGAAATCACATCTGCCACATTCAAGTGAAGGCCACCTTTCTTCTACATATTCATGAGTAACAATATTGACTAAATGTCTCATCTGGCTAAATATAAAATGGGTTGCGAGGCACAACAGGATCAGATAGTGTGAACATAAGCAGAGGAGAAATGCATACAAGAGATTCTGGGATTACCTCAAAGCTGGGAAGCTAACAACGTCTTCTCATTCAGGTCTGGTCACTGATACCCAGAAGTTACTGTAGAAATTGTTTTGCAGGCGAAGCAGCAACTTCCTAAGCAGCATGGCACTAGAAAGACTTTGAAGTTTCCTTCTGCACCGGTGCCAAGCGGTCAAAAACAACAGCTTCTGTTCTCCAAACGTCATGCTCTAATTCATACCTGCAGCCACTGAGTGCTAAACCGCAGTGGTCAATAAATATAGCGGGACACGGTCACGGAGTGTCTTTTCTGTTCTCTGAGTGACAATAGAATCTCATTGTCAGGTGTTTAGGCAGATAAGGTCGCACACCCTCTGGGATTAGCGTCTGCTTTTCATCAGTGTAATGCTTTAAAAACAGGTTTAGCAAACGTGCAGCGGATCAACCAATTTAAATGCTAAACCTTTTTCTCATGTAGAAGATTGGGGCCAGGGGCTAAACACATACAGATAAACAAATCAACCTAGCTGTAAAGACTGAGAGCGGGGAAAGCAAATGAATGACCCTCGCTGTTTTATTTGCAGAGGCAGATCTGGGAAATTGGCGATATAGTCTGCAAAGTGCTGCGGTTGATTCTCTTGTTTAATGCGATAACACTTTGAGTGTCGAGCCCCTCAGAAAGAGCCGACCTGCAGGGCGGGTTGGGGGGGCTTTGTTGTTGAGATCCACAGGGCTTTGGGAGTTTGCTACAGCAGCACGAGAACCTGGTTTTGAAATGTCACATGAGCAGTAGAAGTCAGTTCCACGTACAGTAAGAGTATGTAGCACCACTGCTCAGACGCGACCCGCAGCAGTCATTGAATTAGGAGCTGGCTGGATCCTGCTGGGAAGCGACATTACTCTTTGAGAGCAGCATAATGATCACTATCAATCTCTTTATTGTCGAGTCACATTAGTGAAATATCAGGGAAGGGTACGGGAAAGGGGATGGAGACTGCCGAGAGACATCCTCTACCGTGGCGGCATGACAGTGCATTAATCACCGAGGCGGGAACCCTCTCCATGGCCGGGATCAGGACTGTCAGGATAAACATGCTAATGTTTAACCCGGGAGGGAATGTCTTGTTGGTGACCCACCATGCTGGCAGCTTTTTGCTTTGGAAAACATTCCAGCTTTCTCATTTCAAATTCACATTTTTCTCTCAGGCTATTTCAAAATGTCGCAGCCGATATCTCCAGTCATCTTTTTGAAGGAATTCAGAGTCAACCGGGCAGACAAAACTACCACTATTTCACAATCAGTCGGGCTTAACAAAGATTTCTGGATGCGGATATCCAACTCAGTCATTTTCAATGTAATAACAAGCATGAAAGATGCTGTATTTAAAACTATAATACCATATCTTACATGCACCATGAAACAGCAGGATGAATGCTTCATGACTTTCAGAGCCATATAGGGAGAGATGCAGAGGAACTCATAACGATTTCTTCCATTAACTCCATCAATCTGAGTTTGCTCCATCAGTTTTACTTAGTGCTGAATGTCTCAGCAGTCTCTGCCAGAGAGTTGCTACAAGTGCCTGTGCTATGGGGGATAAATTTTGGAGGTGAAACTTTTTTTTTTCACTCTTTGCTTCTAGTATAGCAGCGCACATGTCACCGTCAAGTGGTTTATGAAACCAGCCCTTCCCCAACTCTGCTACTTCCATCTAAATAATGAATACTCTGCCACTTGCAGTAATCCTCTGGCAGCCATTCCCAGAAATAGAACAAAGATAGACAGAGCACTCCTTCTCCCTCCTTCACTTTTAAAAACAAATAATGGTGATTTCTTTCCTAGACGCTGCCTTCCGAATCTTACGGCGTGTCGGGGATGTGCGGCACCGCTTGCAAACAGCAAAAAGAAGAAAAAAAAAAACCTGTGAAGTGCTGAGTTATTGCTGGTATTCAACATTCCTGGCCACATCTAGGTCGCAACTTCAAAGTTTTACTTAGTACCCATTTGAAGGGAACATCAAAGCATGGATAAGCCAGCGATTTCAAAAGGCATCAAGAGCTAACCTAAAAGGTACAGTACTGCGAAGGGCACCTATGAGCTTTCAATGATGGATGATAACAAAGAGACAAAGCGGATAGGAGAAGACACGGGTATGAGAAATGGGTGAAAGGAGTAATAATTGGTGTAAGAGGTGAACCTATATTAAAGGGATCTCATATTAGATGGTATGTTTGAACTCTTCTTCAAATTTGTTCATCTGGTAGCAGAAAGAAAAGTCAGTGCTGATGAGTCTGGGGAGAATATCTGCCTAAGTGCCCTATTATTTAGGAATAAAAAGCTACTCTCTGCTTCTCTTCCCATCCACTGCCTCTGATTATGGAAGAAGTGAAAGGAGGGGCTGAGATATTTTTTTCCCTCTGACATGTCCTATTGCACGCAGATGTCGTAATAAGGTGCAGTTAGCCAGTTTCATCTGCCAAATGCTTGCTTGAGACCCAGCATTATGGGAAACACACACATCTATGGTAAGCATTCTATTATTCCTAGAAGCGGTTGTTTAATGCATAGCATTACTCATTTACTGTAACTTGACTCTCCCATACAAATCTACTGTAGGCAATACAAATCTAAGCCATCTTGTTATAATCAATATCTTCACTATTTGGCTATTTGTTTACTCATATTGCAGTGCACTCTGGGTAGCTGCACAGCATGACACGCCTGTGAGGCTCAGAAACAAGCAGATAAACAGCAAACTTCACAAAACTAGCAAATAAAGAGATGGAATATTATCAAACATACATTTTGGATGTGAAGCATAACGAGGAAGTGCCAGACTCATCAACAGAACCTTTCTGTTCTAGAAAGCTGGAGCCAGCCCTTTCACATCTGGACCATTTTTATATAGATCTATGAAAATCTTATCAGCTTATAACTAGAACCACAATATGAAATTGAAATCGCAAGTTTCATATTTTTGATAAATATTGTTTTGTGTTTTAAACCCACATTACTAATATTTCTCTGGAACCAGAAAAATCCAGGTTTTGTTTTCCAATCACATGCAGAGTTCTCCTGATTATTTTAGTAATTTATCATCCTAGCCGTTACTCTCATGATTAATAAAAGCAAATTATGCTTATTTTTCACTTTGCTAAAGGATTTTTTAAAATTAAAATATAAGAATTACAGAAGAAAATGTATAAAAACAAAAACTTAAATTTCTTTTTGAAATGACAAAATAAACATGTTATTGCCTAAAGTGCAACAACATAGCATTACTTTTATGTATGCGGGATCATTTGTCGCAGAAGATGCATCTACAGCTAAAAAAATACTTCTAACACCAACGTGTGAAAAGCTCTGCTTGACTTAACATCAGTGCTATTTATGGCTGAGATATTAATTTGGATTAATAATTGGAGAGCAAAAGGTGCATGGTAGGAACTTTCTTTTACAGAATTGTAACAAGGTGAAGCTAAAACTGCCACTTGAGGATTTCTGACTTGTACAACTTTACAGACAAAGAAGGTTTTTTATTGCGGATGCAGAGTGTATATACTTTTCATAGAGTTTGGTCTTAATTACTGCCCCCATGATGTTGCTCTTTCAGTAACTGGCTGAAAGAGCTCCAGGTAATCATTGATTACTAAATTAGTTTATTATCTCAATAATAAATTCATCACAGTAAACCCAATTAATTATTACAACCCTAATGCAAAGCTTCAGATACTCAGGCATTTCTGGATCTGATCCAGCAGTAGAAGATGATGTCTGTTGTGCATTTTAACCAGCAAAAGCAACAAGTGATCCTGTACTCTGGGCCAAAAAACTGTGCAAAAAGGAATTTGGAAAGTTTACTTTTTTTTACATTAATAATAAAAATGATAACCTGTCTTAACCCAGGTTTGTCTTTGACAAGAGACCTGAGCAAAATGAACCCCAAACCAAGTTTTAATGCTAAACTATAGTAGCTTAAGACTGAAATGGACTGAATCCAGCAGTCTTGCTGGTTGATGCACCGTGTGTTAGTGATCATAATGTTGCACCATGAGTGATGCACTGCATAGAGAATTGTCACACATGTAGAGTTTGATATTTACGTGAATAGATATCAAACTGCACAATACCATCTTTTCAATAAATATCTTTAGTATAACGTCTGGCCACAGAACTCTTGTTTCTGATGTTTTCTATTGTTTTGTTTTTTTTTTACTACCTAGTTAAGCTGCGATGAGCACAGCAGCATGTTGCTGAAAGCTGCTGAAGAGGAAGCTTGGTCATTTTACAGCACATATATATGCAGCCCAGTGATTCTTTAATAATTCAGCAACCTTATTTGAATTTTTTTCATTTTAGAATTGCAAAGCAGATTAATTTCACATTGTTTGAGAAGCGTTTACAGCACAGTAAGTTCAACCATGAAACAGAAGAACCGAGTGGAGCTCGGCTGCAGCTCCTCCGTTGATCATTTTACAACCATCTCCCAGTGATGCCAGGCGAGCTGCATGCTTATCAGATCTCATATTAAATGTCAACAACATTAGACCTAAATGAAACCTGCAAAGAGGGACAATTACCCAAACAGACATTAATGTTATCATCTCCGATCTAAAAAGCATCAAACTTTGCCACTTGCATCGGCCTCGATTGATCAAGTGGCACCGTAATGACAGCTGTGCGACTGAGGGAGATTAGAAGCCTGCTCGACTCTGACCCTGGACGTGAAAACAGCGAGGTCTGGGGAGGCTATCATAAAGCAGCTAAATGGCTTATTTCACCTCAAGCTCTTACAGCCACCCACTGGTATCACTGCTTGGATAATGATGCCAGTAAATGTCTGCAGTAAACAACTGAGGAACAAGGGCCCCAGCCTTTTTTGCTTATTGACAGTACATGAGGAAAGGATGATCATTACTGTATGAATTCTAGTCACTCCAACAAGAACAGCGCAAGCTCACTCACCCGCAGACACACAGCTGTGTGTCTTTAACAATTTATAAGTGCAGACAGAGATGGTCAGAAATTCAACATCACATCTAAAGTGAAATATTTTTCTGGGGTTAGAAAAATCTCTTGGAAATAACATTCATCGCCTGCCTAGCAAATCAGGCTGTAGCAAGCAATAAATAGACATTTGACTCACAAATCTCAAAATATATAACATAGAGACTAAAGTTTTGAGTGTAAAAACACAAAAATAGTTGTTTTTCACTTCACAGTTAAATATCTATAAAATATTCACTATTTTTGCTATTCTGTTAAGGTTAGAAATTTAGAAAAATAAAAACAAATCAGTTATTGGTACAAGATTTTAGGAAAAGCAAAAAGGTCAGGATTGATAAGACGGTCGTGAGTTCTTTTTCATGTCAAGTCTTTTTCATTTTTAGTCAAAGCGATTTGTTCATAGTATAATATCTTGCAGCCTACGCTCATGTTCTTATTTCTTGGCTTTTTTATATTCACTATATCACATTTGGCTTTGCAAGCCAATTTGTTTAAACTGCTGTTGATTGAACCTATGACTTTCTTGTTAGCGTTACCATGTCAACAACAGGCATCTGTGGTATTTACTTTAATAACAGACTTTACTGTAAATCTAATAACGCAGGCTGTCGCCAGAAAACAATGACTCTTTGGTTGCCAATAACCAATAAAATCGTAGACGTTAAATAAAAGCTTGCCAGAATTACTAAGAGTTACTGAGCTTTTGTTGGTTTATGCACCATCTAGAAGAATACTGTTTGCCTTTCATCATCAACACATGTTTCCCTTGTATTTTAAAGGAGCCATGTTTTAATCTGATAGTAAAGAAACACTGCCACAAAAAAACAATTTTCAATTTCACATAAAGTCAGAATAAACTACTCTTATTTTTGTCAGTGAGGATCAAGAACATATAATTAATTGCTAAATAACAAAATAAGTACAATTAAAAAGATAAGAAACATTTTTTAATTTTTGTCAAAAATTTAAATATATTTCCTAAATATTTTAAAAGAATTAAACTTAAGATCTATGACTTGGGTAAAGCATTTGTCTATTTTTTGTTTGCACACATTTCAGCTCTGCCCACAAGGTTTTTATAGGATTGAGATCAGGGCTTTGTGACAGCCACTCCAAAGCTCTAAATTTGTCATCGTTAAGCCACTATGTAACTAATATGGTGGGATGCTTGCGGTATCTGTCCATGTGGACGACTCTTGTGGATTTACGCCATCTTGAAAAGCTGCTTCAATATTTCTGAATAATGTTTTTTCTTTGTAATGCTTCTTATTTGTGAAGTGTACCAGTTCTTCTGCAACAACAAAAAAAAAAGTTGGAAAAAAAAATGACACTGAAAAGAGTTTTCACCTTTTCCTCTTAACATACCAATCTTCACCATGGACAGGAATTGACTTTGCTTTGATCAAACCACAGACCCTAAAATGTCTCCAGAAATTAAAGCATTTGTTTCAGAACTGTAACCTTTAAATGTTAATTTTGGAGAGATGGCTTCTCCTTTGCTGAGTGGTTTATCAATGCACAGCTTCATATGTCTGACCATTCAAAGTATCTGAACTCCCTCCACTACATCTTTGTCAGGACAACAAAAGAGATCATCTTTGATGTAAACCTCTTTTCAGATTAAGATTATAGAATGAAACTGATTTTCTTATTTTCTGTTTTCCCTTTATAAAAAACTATTATCATAAATGCTTAAGTAGTCATATTATTTAGTTTTCTTTGTTCTTACAGAAAATTTCCTTTTATATTCCAAGAATAGAAATTATTAACTAAAAAAATATGTATCCACACGTGGCTAAACTTGAGATTAAAGATTACTGATATATGTTTTTAAAGTACCATGTACGAATGTCAGTGCAAATAATAGTTATAAGTCTCAAAAGGATCTTCCTTAAATGCGGACTATTAATTACAAAGCTAAAGGTAAAATTATTATTATTTTTTATCATTTCACTTAACTTTTCCCCAAAGGCAGTGTCTTAAGCTTTCGGGTTGCTGATTTCTGACCCTCGTGATTTGACAAAGCTTTAATTGAAAACAAGAAATCAGCGTCTCTCAAAGCACTCAGGGACAATTTTACACTGATGGGCTCTCCGAACCCCCCTTTGAGATTACTTTAGAGTTAGAAGTGAAGATGATTTGGGCCAAAAAAAAATAATGTGAGCGTCACCTCCCAAGGAATCAAGGGGAAACGTTTGCTCCACTTTTCAATTTGTCATATAATCGTGCATCTGGCAGCCTAATCAAAATGTATAGAATTAAGGCTAAGCATGCACCGTACACCGATCTACCCCTGCATCAAGCTCCGTTTAAGGGGAAAGAGTTCAGAAAACTAAATTGGTGTGCAATATGCCTTCAAGCTTTTATCAGGAAGTGAAACTTTTTCATTATTTTTGCTTAAATTTGTTTCCCTTGAAAATATCTTTTGAAAGAGTGAGTGATAAAATAGTGTGGCTTTTAGTGTTTTTCTTGGGATGCAGTTTAGAAATTGGAAGGAGCTGATTTCTCAGTGGACTTTGAGCAAAACATAAATTCAGAGGTATAAATGTGGAGGTCGGGCTCTGCCAGAGAGAGCGCTGCTCAATCAGATATTACATAAATTAAACAACAGTTCATCCTGTCATTGCATAAATTATGAAACAGTTTGTCCAGAAAACTGCACCATGATGCACAAAGGCTTTTGTTGATGAAGGTTCTCACTTGCACTGAGGTCACATGGAGTATTTGCCTGGAAGAATGAGCCTGGAGGGGCTGCTGTGTGAGACAATTAAACCTGAGTATTAATGTCAGAGGCTGGTGGTCATAATTCACAGAAAAAAACCAACAACGAATAAAAAGCTAAGTTAGGAGTACTTTACAACCCTCCAGCGAACTGTGATTGATGATACTCAAGCTATCATTTATTTACTGATTGGACATGTGCTGAATGATGCCATTAAAGTTGCCTCTCCTGCAGCATGTATGGAGATACATTTGCCACCATCTCCAGGGACATGAAGCTATTCTTCAAAACTAATTATTGCTGATACGTAAGAAGATAACTGCATCAGGCAGTGCAACCCCTATCATCTACTGAAACAGAACAACAGAAGTAAACTTAAATAAATCTGTACAACAAAAAAACTCAAGTCTGCAGTTTTAACAACTCAGAGCTGGACCAGAAGTGAGTGAAATACCTCCTAAGAAGCTGCCAACAGGAGGATCATTGCATTCACCTGCTCTTATTTACCCCTCACCTCTGAATGTATGTGGGACGGCAGCCATATGACCCCTTGGAGCATGCAGACTTATTTCTTTATTGATGCATCGGCTCTGCTTACGTTGGCCACCACTCACCACACACCAATTACTCTCTGTCTTTGTAGCTAGTGGTCGGCTAAGCACTTCAATTCATCTCTGTCTCCCAGGCCATGACGTCAGCCCAAAATGATTAATCAAAGACGAGTCATCATCAGGGAAGCAACACCTATGGATAAAGCCTGCTCGCATACGTTGGCTGTAATGCTTCTTGAATTTCACATGATTCTGAGAGTGAGAGGGATTTGAACCAGAGCAGCGGTTTCTATTGGAGAATAAGAAAGAAGTGGAGGAATTAGCTCTTATCACTCCAAAGCAGTTTGGAAAGCTCAAGGCAATGCTCTACTCCGAATATCATCAAATACCGAAATATTCCTCTCTCTTTGTTTCCCAGAACCGAGCAGTGATGCTGATGTGTATTTCTGTGAAATTTCCCTCGAAAACATGGTTGACAAAAATTTTTCTAGGTAACAATCAAGTAACTCGACCCTAGTTCAAGTCTAAATCTGCATTCTCTTATTCCATAATGCCAATATTTCAAGACATATTGACCTGATTTAGGGCCATGTGCAGGATGCTGTAATATCACAGTACACGTGTTAGGCTGCAGTACCAGTCTGAATACAACACACCACCCCCTCAAAAGAGAACCCACAAGGGGAATGAAAAGAATACAATAGACAGTAGATTCCTGCTGTAACAATAAGGCCTGGGTTAGAGAGGGGCTGCCGGTGCACAGCCTGCTGATGCATTATACACATTATATCACCACGTCCAAGTTGTTGACAAATCCGGTCCATGTTCAACTCCAATTTCTGAGTATATATGTTTTTAAAAATTATTATCCTTTAAGATGCAGTAAACAGAAATGTAAAGTAGATAAACATTTAAATGCATTTTATGTGCAAATGTTATAAATATGGATTTTATAGAACTTGGTTTGTTACCTTGAAGAATCACAGTAGCTGTTCCCCTCTGAAGCCTTACTGCATTAACGTCCACTTCTCAGGCTGCGATGCTGCTTTGTTTTGGCTTTCCTAAAGCTCTGGATCTCCTCCTCTTCCCACTGCTGCTGCACGAGCCACGGGCTGCACGAGAACACTATCGCTCTGACACATGGATGGCACTCAAGCGATGTCAAAAGGGTTAAAACCTAGTGGACCGGAAAGTCACACCAGCATCGTTCTAGTTGCCAACCGCCGCTGCCGCACTCTCCCTCAGCTCTCCAACACCTCCTCCCTCTCTTTCTTCTTTTCCTTTTTTAAAAAAAACTCAACCTATCTCGTGGGCTTCTCCCCCTCCTCGTGTGAGATGGTAGACAAGAGCGCCGGGCGATTTGCACCACTCTATCACGGATCGTGTTACGCTGTCTGGCTGTAGCGGCGGTCACAGATGATAGGCTGAGGAGGTTTGCGTGTGTGTTTACCCCCTTAAAAAAGCAGCGGCAGAGAAGAGAGGAAGCAAAAGAGAGGGAGAGGTAAGATGCCTCCTGCAAAAACTGAAACGAGGAGAACCCTTCAAGAAACATCATGAACCCAAGTGAAGGGTTCTGTTGGTCTTCATTCATTTATGTGAGTGCCAGACAGCTGACTGGAAACCCCAAAGTAAAGATTTTAAATGTTGGCTTTAGTCCTGTTTAATGACATATTTCATATCTCGTCTGTTGGCTTCTTGTGTATGGATTATTTACAAAATCTCCTGCAGATAGAACATGGAAGCCAAACAAGCAGCCATCACATCCATCAGGGCTGTTATAACACATATTAATTTTTGATCTTGCTGATCAAAAATTAATATATACAACAGAACAATGAGGTCATCAAAAATAATTCATTACTGCCACATTTCCTCTGAAAAGATGAAAAGAACTCCAGTCATTCAACTTTTGACCCAATCTTGCTGGTTAAACAAATTTGTTTCTACTTTGTACCCAAAAAAGTTTTTAAAAACACAAACAAATTTGATGCTAACTTTTACAAAGTCTTACACGACATCCAGGTCCATCTTAAAATAACGTTGGTATAATTAAGAAATGTATGGATTAAAATAATTTCTCCTGCTCCCTGAACCACCAGTTTACAGTTTCACCAATGAATTTCAATCTAAAATTATTCCTGTATCACCAGGGGAGGAAACTCAGCTGATGGAAGAATCTGGTCAGTCAGTATCTTCAGGTCGTCAACTTACCTGATAATGTTGCAGAACCTGAACACTGACCAACTGCAGCCACCAGATCATAGTGCTGCCTCTACCAGCTGCTGCAGCACACATGGCTTCTTCTGTCTCTCTTCATATCTGATGTGCAGATTAACTCTAGTCTCATCAGATCACATGCAAACCTGTCGCAATAAGCAGTAATACATTAAATGAGTTTGACAATTTTCAGTGTGATCTTTAATGTTTTTTGAAAGGCAATTTTGTTTACATAGAAATCATAATTCATTTTATTTATGTTTCAGTTGTGTGTGGTCTTTATTTTTATTTTATTTATTGTTTTTGGTTGTTGTGTTTTATATTATTTAAAATATCTTCCAGTTCCTTAAAAAATTAAAGTTCACCATTTTTGAGAAGATGAACTTGGATACTTATGCTTGAAAATGTTCTCATAACAATAACATTGTTGTTTGTCTCAATAATTACTGTGAGAATTTATTGTCCAGGACATTTTGTTATTGTGACAGGCCTGATCACATGACCTTCTTTCCATTGCGCCAGAGTCCAATCTTTATGCTCCCCTGCAAATTGCACCCTTTTTCTCCAGTTAGGCTACTCATTAGTGGTTTTCTACAGCTGTTCAGTCCCAGTCTCTTGAAATCCCTTCTCATTATGCAGGTGGAAGTCCTCTTACTTTCACCATTAAACATAGCCATGAGTTCTACTGTTTATCTTCAATCTGATGTCACCAAACACTTAAGTGACCACCGATCACAATCATTTAGATTTTCTTTCCAATTACATTTCTTCCTCAAAGATGATGATTCGCCAATACTTCTCAGTTTTTAACACATTGGACTATTTTTGATCTAAATTTAGTGGTTGCTGCATGTCTTTAGATGCTTTCTCAACTTGATGCTAATGATTTGACTGAGATTTTTTCCATAACCTCAGAATGTGTCTTTTAAGAAATGAGACCAGCTGGGCTTAAATAACTTTTTGGAACTAGAAGGCATATTGTATATAAACAATATGGTTTATATTGTATATGTTGACACTATGTTGCCTCATAGTGTCAGAGGCACACTGGCTGTTTAAAAGTTGTCTTTATTAAATTAATGGCAGGACAGTCACTGTTGTGCCTTCTGCTCTGATTGGCTGACATTCTTGTTATTTCTAGTAGCACAATTGCCTTGACTTGATCGAGCTTCCTCTGAAATGTCTGATACATTTCAAACAAACCTGAAATGAAAAATAAATATGAATAAAAATAAATATGAATACATATTGCCCTATCCACAACAACTACGCAGGATTAAGGATTTGTTTACTGAGGGAAGCGGCAGATGAATTTAATTCTTGAACTTGAAATGCAGAAGAAAATATGATGTAACTAAAAGTGAACAAGTCAAACTGCAAACAGAAGAAAATAAACCATGAATATATTAAAATCCAGAGAGTATGATGACAGGCAGCATGGCATAAAATTTAAATTGAGACTGCAATAGTGTTCATTAGATGCTACGTACTTTAAATAGCATACCAGGGATTCCACTTCTTCCTTGTGGATATTTTTCAGTGTCTCCACTCCGCTGTAGATGGAAATACTGTAGTAACTTTCATAAGTTGCATTTCCTATTACAAGTTTGCAGTTTCAATGTAAAAACTTTTCAATTGCTGCAGTTTGGTGCTGCATTTGTCAGTTTTTTTTTACACTTTCTATAATCATCAAAGATAAATGTTTTGTGTCTGTATTGTTTTTTGTTTTTTTCACTAAGACACAGACAAATCACTTATGAGACAAACTTTTGGAGACAGGAGAATATGAAAGGACAAGCAAGAATCTATTGCACACACCTTGTCAGTATGGCACGTTTGATTGTATGTCTCACTTTAAATGATTTGAACAGTAAACTCTTCACAGGAATTTACTCATGAGAGAAAAAATAAAATTTCAACATCAAACAGATATCAAACTTTTACACAAGATAACTCTTTAATAGCTGAGATAAAAGTGACCTTTCAGGTACGTTATCTGCTTTCACCAATGCAAACTTTAAAATATATGTAAATATGAAAGTAATGTTTACATTTTATTGCAGTGCAATAAAGCATTGCTTGCCAAGAATATATTTCCTTTTAGTCTTTACGCCCACAGCTTATACAGGTCCCTAAAGCTTAGGGATGGAAACATTATGATGATGGCAGAGAAAGAGAGGAAGGAAATAAATGTTGGGTAATTGCAACTGATAGCAGCTAAATACTGAAAGATAAATATTATCCTAATCTGATCATGCAGCTCTAAGAAGTGACGAATATTTCCCAGAAGGGTCATAAGAAGAGTTTTAAACACTGCTAGTTGTATTCTTTACAGACAACATCAGTCCAAAAACAAAACAAAGTTTTCATCAGTGTTACTTTATATTCTCTATGTTCTTTGATCCCAAAACCAAACAGAAATGTTTATGGCTGTAATTCATAGGTGGGTGAAGATAAAAAAAAAAATAAAATAAAAAAAATGCTGGACAATAGATAAATTATTGTGACAAACAATAGTCTTGTCATTTTGAGACCATTTTCAACTAATGTAATACTAATACTGGCATATTAATGCAAGTACACTTTCTTAAAGATCACTAATTTATTTCTAAGAAACATGTAACACTTGGAACTGGAAAATATTTGAAATATCCTAAATAAATATATAAAACAACAATAATTTAAAGGGATTATGAAGTAGACAAAACTGCATTTCAAAAACGATTTTTCATTCAGCTCAGACGAGGAAAATGGGCAAAAGTCTAAGCTTTTGTCAAAATTTACAGTATTTTTCAAAATGTTGTCTTTGACAATATTAAAGAGGAGCATCTCTTTCACAAATGTTGTCCAAATGGAAATTATGAAGCTAATTTTAATTTATTGTGTGACTGATTAACTGTCTTGTTTATTATTTATTGTGACAGACAGTCATTTGTAGCTACAGTTTCAAGAGTCTTTATGGTAATAACATGAAATTGGAAAAGAACAAATGTGGATTTTGTGGCTTTTGGTAATTTTTTATGTTAACTTCCACTAAAACTGGACTTATTCATTCACTGTTCCTACTAGTCTTTTATTAGACCACCCTTTTCCATTCAAACTCCAATTTTAAGGATGTGTTTGGTTTTGAGACATAAATGAGACAGCCCTCATGCATCGTCAAGATTATTTCCTTAGATTAAAAGGCTACTCCACAGCTACTGATATATCAGCCTTAAAAATAATCATTTTCAGGAGAAGTTCACATTTAAACTGCAGCGCTGGATGTGTAATTACTGTGCGTTGGGATCAATAATTGCTTGAACATCTAAAGCGATGGTGCTTGCAGATATGCTAGTGAGAATGTCTTGTTCTTTTCACTGAAACATAAAGTAATATGACCCCTACGACCACTGGTAATTTGTAATTCTGAAAAGGCGTTCAGTGTGAATACATTGTTAATTATTGCCTCCATTATCTGATGTCCAGTAAGAACGAAGTGATAATATGATTATCTATGGCAAGACGTTACATAAAAGAATGCAACGCATTTTGCTCTGTTTTTGTTGCTACAAGAGAAAAGAGGGGGCATGCTGAGGGGGCAGGAGGAGGAGGCAGAAGGAGGGCGCAGGATGAGGGGGCAGGATGAGGGGGCAGGAGGAGGGGGCTCTACGTCTGTATCTATGCAACCAACAGAGGTCATAGCTCAACAAAAACACATTTTTAACAGCTCTGCAAACAAATCTGAAAAATGTGGAGTGTGTGTCTATTTAGTGCCTGTGAGTCAATATCCTCTCAATGGAATTCCTTTAGCATCCCCATAGCATGATACTGCCACTATCATGTTTACTACCATGTGTGAGGATGATGTGTTCAGGGTGACATGAAAGACTTCTTCTAAATAAGACATTCAAAGATAGTTGACTGCATAGAATTTCATTCAGGGGTACCAGAGTAAATATAACTAAGTACAAATGCACGCCACAAAAATTTTTGAAAAAAGTTATCACTTTTCTTTCACCTTATAAATCAGTCTTACTGGACTGTGACAAAACTATAACAGAAAATTAGACTTACATCAAATTATAAATAAACTAAGTGTGAAATTCTGAGGCTTTTCTAGTGATGGAAAATAATTGTATAAACTTAGTTTAGGTTCAACATTTCAGCTCTTCATCAGATAATATTTCAGCTGAACATATAAAATAATAACCTCCAATTTCTTTATTTATAATGATGGAGCCACGAAGGGATCCACCTTTTATATTGACAATAGTTTTTTTAGCTCAAACATTCTTCCTCTGAAGATTCAGACAGTACAGAAGCAATAACTGCAGCCACAGAGATGATTATCACTGCACATATGTGATTTCCTTTCCTGGTCATAAAGTAGAACAAGCTCCAGCAAATGATGAAAAGGCCAGTATTCTCCTGTGGTGTAAATAAATTCCTGATCCCTTTGGCTGGATGATTAGACTTTTTTTGTGTAGTTATGTTAGAATGTGACATATTTCCAAGCTAAATGTCTATATTGGCAAATAATGACCCAGGAGATAATACTTCTATTGAGTAGTCCTGTTTTTCAGATGGAGATCAATTGAATTTTTTCACATCTGTTTCTCTGCAAACGCCCAATTAAGGTATGCAGTGAGCCATGATATCAGCAGTTAATATGTTATCACATTAGGTGGGTCTGAAAGTAAATTTTGACTTACCCCAGTTGTTCCATTCAGGAATCTGCTGCTACTGATAAGAGATTATTAAGTCAAGCAGCACAGCAGCGCATCACGTCTTTATGGCGAGATCAACTGAGCATTTCATTTTGAGAAATTATGGCGTGAAGATGGCGGCCTGTAATAATTCCCCCTTTTGTTAATGGCCAACAACTAAAACAGCACAAGGACCGATAAGAATCCTTTGAAGGTGGACATCAAAAGTGATGCCTCTGGGTTTCGGAACAAGAGGGAGCTTCTTTGACATTTTCCTGGTGCAGCCACACATCGCCTCAAAGAGCTTTGGTCACGCTTGTGGGTTCAAGTTGGAAAAAAATGTTTAGAGTTTGGACTGGACTCATTGATTACAAGAACTGCCCCAGTTCTGCACTGCATGAGTGAAATTCTGACGGAGCAGTCCAAATGATTATATTCCTCTCTTGTTGCGAAGATAATGTAATGAGACTCTGTAGGACGGCTATTTTTAAGATAGAAATATTTCTACATTAGTCACTTTGGAACATCTTGAAGATAACGTCAATTCTGCATTCCTTTGGGAGAAGCCAATGGCCTCATTAATGTCCCAGGGGGTGTGCCTTAGTAAGGTGGAAGATTTAAAACTAGGTGCAGTCAAGTGGGAAAGTCACTGCCTTATTCACAGTCCCTACTCTAGAAAAAACGTTCAGTAATCATTTTTCAGCACAGTATTTGGGCATGTTTTGTCATATTATTTCTTGTTTACAACAGGCCACGATGAGAACTTGGAGTGCAGTATGCAGAGGGCTTAGTTTGGAAAACAGTAATTGGAGTAACTGGAGGGATGCTGAATTAGGGTTTAGTTTGTTTCCTGTCAGAGCAGGTTTACCCCACAAGCCCTCCACCCCCATACCAAAACACCCACAGTCAAGTAGCTTATTTTCACTCCAGCAGCATGTGCAAACAAAAAGGGCAAGAGAGGAGGGGAAAGAAAAATACCATCCGCATTAGCAAAGATGCTGCAGTAAGTTTCACCCAAGTAAACAATATGGAAAACAGGACGGTATTTTCTCCGCATAATATGCTTAAATCCACGGCTAAAGGGAAAACGGGCTCTTACTTCTACTAAAGGGCTGTTACTAAATAGTGGCTATTCAAGCCAGTTTCAATTTTGACAAGCCAAAGCTGTCTAAGGTCGTCAGTTGCTGGGGAAAAAAGAGATAGGCGGGGGGTGGAAGGTCTTTTAGTCTATGGTTTAAGTCCAGCTGGTCTTTAGAATAAGGATTATTTGTTGCTGTGGCCAGTCTCTCGCTCCATAGGGGGCTGGACTGGGTGCTCGGCTTCAGCAGACTCCCCACAGAGACCCCTGGGTGAGAAGACGCGGCGAACCCCCTTGGTTCTTAAAGCTGGATAATCACGAACGTGGCGGATGCTTACCACACCAGTGCCATACGTTAGGGTGTGAAAGAAAATGAGCATGAAGAGGGAAAACGGCAGTGAAAAGGGTGATGGAGAGTGAGTTGGCAGGGGATTGGGTTGAGGGACATTGAAGACGAAGCAGAAGCAACAACTGTGAGTGTGGCAGAACTCAGACAATGCATTACTGCCAATCATAGTGCCTGCTCTGTCGCAGAAAAGAAAGGAAAAAAAAAACTGAGGGAAAAATGCAGGGAGTGTCACTGTGCAGTAGATTTACCTTTCAAAAAAAAGTCAGGGGCAATAATAGGTATCCAAATGACAGCTCTGTGCCACTACACCCCCAACTAAAGTTAACCAGAGGTCCTTATGTCGAGTGCCAGCAGCAGACACAAAGGTCTGAACGGTAGGGTGCTAAGGCAGCTAGCACAGCATGGCTAAATGGGGCAGGTGATTTCCCATCTCCTCCACTGCCCTCGAGGCACAGCCAATCACTGCTGGGGAAAAGTGCCGCACCAGCCTGCAAGCAAGGAAGCCAGTGAGTGGAAAAGGCAAGAGAGGGAGCTGGAGTCTATCTGGGGCCATGCATTATTCACATGCATCGCTACGGCACTAAGACCTCCACAAAGGAAAGGCCTCAGGTTCCATCAGTGCCGACTTGTTTCCAATCTATTATTGATGGCAACACTACACCCTATACTTTTCCCTGATTTACTGGATTCTATCATTGTTTCTATAATAAAGGCCATTTCCAGTAAAGACGGAACAAATGAGGAGAATATTTCCAAGCATGGTGCCAGTGGGTGCTGCAGTTTATTGGAATCTCTTAGAAATGGTGTAAATTACGCAATTCATACTCAGGATTATTCCATTACTAAAATTAAAGTTTTTTCTTTTGGAAAAAAAATTAGGGTATGAACAGAATGTTATATTATATACAAGGCAAAATCTGAAACCTTTCTGCAACCATTCATCATATCAAAGGTAGCTTTCCAAGTTAATGTCAGCAAGGAGACCTCCAGTTAGACCTAAGTGAAATAAATGAGCTATCCAATTACCACATTATGATCACATGGTGCTGCCATTAAAATAATAATAAAAAAAAAGATACTGAAAAAATTTACCAACCAGCTGTGTCCAGCATCAGATTTCGTCTCATGTTTGTTATTTTAAATCAGACTCATTAATTTTGTGTTTCCACCTTCCCTTTTTTACATTATATTTGCAAAAATAATCCTGCACTATTCTTTCAGGGTTAACAGGACAAGTGATGTACAGATACCCACTTACAAGAGATTAAATGATGTGCTATCAGTGTGATAATGCCTTGAATAGTGCAGAAAAACTAAATTCTTCCTTTATATTGAGATTTTTATCAGATAATGTCAAATAGTCCCAGATCTCGCCACATTATTACCATGCACACGTCAAAGATTTTCTTCAATCTCTGCAGAAACACAATCAATCTGCTCAGTATGCGCAGCTAGGACAGTGGGCCATGTCTCCCTTTGAGAATGTCGACACGTTTGACCGATGTGGAGTCGATCCCCCAGATTGTGGCTAATCATCATTACCGGCTGCTGAAACAATGACTTTCTTTTAGCTCACTCAGCTCACAGAAGGACACAAGGGATCTGGTCGTTTTTCTTGGTGGCTTAACACTTGAGTTGGATTTGAGGAATTAAGGCAGACTTGGACTCAAGAAAATCTGCACTCTGATCCTTCATTCAAGTCATCATCTGAGTTGTAGCCACAACATGTCTGGGAGAATTATACAAAATTCATCATAAGCTTCTGTATTTCTGAGAAAGTGTAATAGAGGCAGAGGAGGCACAGCAAGTAGTACCTCACCTGAAAACTAAAAAGCAAATAAAATTGTTAAGCCTAACTAATAATACTTATTTTACACTTAGTTTGTAAACGCTATTGAGTGCTCTTCTATGAAAGCCTTTTTAATCATTGGGGTTCCACAAGACTTGAAAACCAGCCCATTATTGTGATTATTCCTTTTTACATTTTTTTGGCATTAGGGGCTTTTTTTTTATATAAAAAAAATCACTCAGCAAATGGGCAGAGATTGTCACATCACTACCAAGATAATTGTAATAATTTAAGTTTTTCCTGTTACAGTGTAGAATTCTTTAAGGTAAATCAAAGCTAATTAAAAAAAATCAGTGATATATGTATTGTTCTACCTTCCCACAAGAATTTCTGATTATGTCCAGTTTCCAGGAAATGGTGTTTTGACCTTGTGAACTGAAAATGTTCTAATTTGTATAATGCAACCACTCTACACATACTATCCATTTCCAGACTCAATCATTATGCGATCACTTACATGACTTTTGTGGTGTTTTTTGTTTTACTTATTTATTTTTAATTTATTTTTTACCATCCATTTTACATATTGCTTAGTTATAACAGTAACACTCGACCCTGACGATAATCACTCAACCAAAAGCAAACCTTACCGCATGCCGCTGATCAAAACTGCAGATTCAATAAAATAGGGTTAGTTTCATGCATTTGTAAGCTGATAATAAATGATGATCTCAGCCGGTTCCCAAACAGCAACATAAAAAAAAATATAAACCAATAAGAGGGGTATGAGGGCAGATGCATAGTAGGCAGTAGAGGTAATTCTCAACAATGGACAGTGGATTATAAAAAATGGCTTCTTCCGTACAGTGCTTAAAGGTTAGGTCTCTATTACACAAAGAGCAAAATGTCAGCGGTATCCCCTGAAAGACTGGACTGTGATATTAATGGAGTGTCCTGGGAATGGGCTTCCCCTGACTGAGTTTTCCCCTCTACCAGACACATTATTCATTTAGTTGTCAGGCTGCACCTGGTTCATGTAACACTAACATCTACAAACTAAATGATGGAGAGAATATAGCCCACCCTGGTACTCAGCCAGTAGTGAAATGAATGTTGTTCATGGAGAGTAAAGTACTGTTAGATTACCTAAAAGCTCTTCACCCACACACGGCTGAAGTTGTCGCCCAGGACTCATTAGCATAATGTTCAATTTTCTAGCTAATATTGAGCTTTCATTTGGTTCTGCCTCTGAGACTGAGAGGATGGTACAAACAAAGCAGAGGACCTGAGGTAAAGCTGGCAGCAAGCAGTGAAAACACATACTATCCATTTCCAGTACTTTGACCAAAAATATGCATATTCTATCATCTAAAACCGGGAAATGCGCTGCATCTTCAGTGGATCCTGCAGCGGAAAAACCTGCACCATTCCAATAAACTATTGTAAAAGGATCATTTGAGGATTATCTCCTCCATGAAATGGTGCACATATATTTTCATATTCAGTCATCACAGACACCTTCATCCCACAAGCAATTATAAAAGCAGCTTTCCATGTAATCTAACCACACAACATCACTTAAAGCACAAATGACACTGTATGTCGTGTTCCGTGGAAATGTGATAGACCTGGACAGAATGACACGATGATTTAATATGTTACTGTGCGAATCATCAGTCACACAGCCCCCACTTCATCCAAGATGCAAAATGGCTTCTGCATGAGGGAGGCTGCAGCAGTGGATTATTTGTGAGTAATATTCTTTTGCTGTGGTAAATATATTGTGTCATGCGGTAGAGGGTGGAAGAAATATTCTCTCTCAAGCTTTGTTAATGAAGTCCCAAATGTCAACCCCATACTTCTTTCAAGCACAGCCTCCGAGACTCCCCTCTTGAAGCCTGGCTGTCCCTCAGTGCATCTCCAAGTGATGTGAAAACAAGCAGCCCCAGCAAGAGGCAGCCAACAAGACAAATAAAAAAAGCTGTTCAATAAAAGAAGGGTCAGAGTTGGACAGTAAACAGGTGGTCCAGGTCAGTGTATCTTTAAGACTGGAGACTTTTGTTCAATTATTGAAGCCCTGAGCCACTGTGATTTAGGGTGGTCAATTCTGGAGAACCCAAGTGAAGCACAGTTTGCCCAATCTGATGATAATCTTCACCACTTTGTGATTCATTTGAAATTATACTTCACTGCAGCATCTTTACGGAAAAAAAAAAAATCCCTAAGAGAGAAGGGGATCGTTGAGAAACGTCCCTGTAATTTAGTGGTTTTGGTAAGTGTAGCGAGGAGAGTCACAAGCTGAGTTCAAATTAGAACCAACGCATTTTCCCTCAACAATGGTGTGGAGCAGAGAGGGGGGGAGGGTGGACATCCAATTACTGGAGTGCTGTGTGTGTCATCTTGACACCACATTTCAGTTTCTTCAGCAATGTTTAAAATATGCCAGCCGTTCAGCGCAGGCGGCGCTGCGGCGGGAATTGAAAGACTGAGCCTTGAGTGGTTAAGAAACCATTGTTGGTGGCGGATCAATGTACAATGCCGCATAAACAACTCAGTATGGTATCAATATGCTTATTTTGACAACTTCTGCCCTCGTACATTCAGCTGAACCATCTATAATTATAGACTGGCGATTCTTCTGAGTTCCAATGTGATTAACTATGACAGTAACTTTTGAAAAATGAAGAACGTTGGCTTGGAAATCGACTGTTCTTCAGCTGGTCAAACACAAATCAATTTGACATTTATAGATGTCTGAATGAAATCTGAACTGAACAAAGCTGAACAGTGACGGGATCAGACTGTAAGCAGTGAACAAATTTATTACATCGGATCTTTTTGAATAAATACAGAAAAAAAGACACAGATAAATGAATTTTGAAATGTAGTTTTTACAAATATATTTATTTTTCAAATAGTGTGTACAATAAAAGTAAAATTTTGGTAGGAATGAGGGACTCATATTACATGACCATAAGAAAAAATATATATATATTTTTTTCATATTTAACTGAGTGAATATTTAACTACTAGGCACTTGCTTAATTTTACACTTAATATTGTTATGAATATTTTCTATATTTATTTGAATTGTCATGGGGTAAAAAAGTCAATAGTAAAAAGTGCCACACAAAGAGCCCAAAAAATCTATTTTTTTCATGCTGCTAAAAGAAATAAACAACAAAAACTTTTTCAATTAAGGTGTAAAATTGTATTTTTCTTCTGTGTTTATGCTATTATTTTAAGATAAAGGGTGTCTACGTCCATGTTGTTATGCTGTCGTTTTCCACTAGCTCATTACTGTGGATTAATCCTTGAAGTTATTATATTCAGTCATATTTTATGTATGGTGTGGCAGTTTCTGCCTTGAGGCGATAAATGTAAAGCTATAAAGTGAGAAAGGCACAGGAAATTATTAAATGCAGCAGAGTAACATGGGTGAATTCAATTGAAAATGATTATTCTTTAGTTAAAAACACAAACGAAGGAATAAAAGCACAATAAAAGCAGTCAGGACTTATACAGGCAGCAATAGTTTTGTTGTGTTTCCTTTGTGGAGGCATCCTTCAAGCTGCCTGCTCCCATTCATAGTGAATGTGTCTTTCTAACCTTTAGAGCTGCCATGCAAAACTCAGCTGCAGACAGCTCCTTTGGGTAATGCAGAAAAAGACAATAGGTGGAAACTGCTCTAACCTATTTGCCAAATGGTCTGTCATCTAATGCCCGGTTGCTGTTCTTTTGTCTAATCCTTCTTCTGAGACCTCTAAAAGGATACGTCGCTCTAATAAGATGAATGGGCTTTGACCCTGGAGCTGCTAAAAGCCAACCTGGCCAATTTATCTGAGTGACCTCTACACTTGGCAGAGATGGCTTCACCTCTCTTGGAAGCCTTTAGGCATGATCAATACTCCCGACGCAAAACAATCCACAGGAAGGACCATCTAGAAGTTAGGAATCAGATACTCATTCCCTTTGGATGACCTTGGATTATTTACTTAATCTCACAAATTAGTGTCTGTTTTTCTGTTTTATCTTCTGGAAACTGATCTTCGCTTTAATTTAGTGAAAAATTTCTGTCAAAACCACTGGATACAGAATCCAAAGAAGGTGCATGATGCAAACGGCTACAAAGCATCTGGACTGGCAAATCCATTCAAATCCAGTCAAGTATTCATAAATCACTCACTTCTAATGTAAATCAACATGAACAAACAAGAACATAGAAAAAAAAAATCCTGCTTCATCTGTAATTTCATCACACAAATGTAAATCACACCTATTTAGGGATCAGGACTAAACAATGAAAGGAGTCTTTTGAGGGGATATAAGATTTTGATGAGTGAATGAAGAATTCTGTTTCATGTTGTTTGCATGTTGATGCTGGGTTGAGTTCAGCTGGGCCGAGATAAAAGGCCTGGCTCTGATGCCGATTCAAAATACGCAGAAAAGACGCATCTGCAGGAGAATATGTTTTCTTTCTTTGAGCATGAATCACTTTACATGGTGTACAATATCAATCGTTGGCCTCAAATCTATATCTGCAAAGTGCTTAGGTTTGCATTGGTGATTAGATGAATTGAACCGAGAACTTGAGCATCCCTTCATATCATGGATACCTAATGCCTTTCCTCTGCCACTGAAGTGACCACAGTTTCAGGATGGTTGGCTCTGGGCACTTGGCCAGAAGGCTTTATGTATTCTGATACCATTCATTTTTAATCAGGACCAGCATATCATTCCAAACCTCTTGCAAGTTGCCTTTGGCTACAACACTTCCATTTTGCTTTATTTTAATTGATTTGGCAGTCCTCCACATTGTCAGTGGTGTAAGTTGACGGTTATTATTGCTAATATTCTGACTGAGGGCTCATTTCAGACACTTGCGTTGGTTTCTTTTTCTCACTTCAGAATCATCCATTTCCTCGCACTAAAGTTTAGGGTGGAAGTATTATGTGCATTCAGCATATTTCACCTGGCTTTTGAGTTTGACAAACCCGTCTTGTGTGTGCAGACAGAAGGGTTTCTTCACATTCCTGCTGTGGAAGAGGGACACAGGAGAAAAGGTAGGGAATCTTCTCCTGTGGCATAATGAGTTTGACAATGAAAGTGACACTGCGTCCTCCCTAGACCTTGCTGTGTGATCAATCATAACAATAGCTCACCATTTCCTCCTCTAGATACTGACCTTTTTCCCTTAAGGAAAGTAAGAGAGTGCAGGTATTGGGAGTGTGTGTGTTCCTCTCGATTGCACCATCACCTTCTTTCCAATCAGTCCTTGAAGTCTTACTATAAAGCCATTAGACTGTCCTTTAGAAGAGGAGCACTGCTCAATCAAACTGCCCTACTAAAGGAATATGGATTTGTTTTATTTTGCAATGCAATCTATTTTAAGCATGGATGACACGCTTAGAGATTTGGGTGAGGATGACATCAGGATCATATATATATATATATATATATATATATATATATATATATATATATATATATATAATCCATCATATGATGGAAGGTAATCTGATGTTTTTACTACAGCCAGCAAACTTGCCAACATTTCATGCAAATATCAATGAATAAGATTATTTCAGGCTGATTTTGCTTGAAAAGAGTCAGAAAAAAAAATAAGAGCAGCTTGTGGAGAGAGCTGTTAACAGAGACACGGTACTCCCACTTCCAGGCCTCATGTCTCAGATCAGCTAAAAAGACATTTTATTAATAGTTTACTAGTTTAGCTTCTGTTTGTATTTCTGTCTGAGCATTTTCATAGAAAACCTAAAGAAATAATTAAAACAGGAGTAATTCATTTCAATTCAATTTAAAAATATGTAATTTATCTCAAAGGAAAATTAAATTTTATTGTAAATAATATCATCCAAGTCACTTCAAAGAGTGATTGTGGATGGTGATGCTCCGGTCAGGAAGAATCTCCAGTAACAGTCAGTCTTCCAATAAATCTGAAGAGGCCTCAGACTGAAGACTGTTGCTGTATGGACTCAACACTGATGACACGCAAACAGCTCAACATTTAGGCAGCAGAGATAATATTCCACAGCAATATGTCCTGGATGACATCATTGGCTAACAAGCACTGCTAAACCACATTACTTGTTTTTAATGCTTCTTTTTAAATTTCTGGAGTCAGGAAAATAGTCCTTGTCCATTATGAAGGGTGGAAGAGATGGTTTGAACTTCCTCGTCCTCTCTCTGCTCTGCATCCATCAAGTCACTTTTTCAACTTCTCTGAGTCATAGGTAAGGTAATATTTGAGCTTTTGAGATGCTAATCAGCTCCTCCCAGTTGTAAAAACAATACGTTGTGGCCATGGTTACGCATCATAATAAGGCTTCAAAAGTAAAAGAAAGTGAGAGAAAAAAGTCTGTTCAACTGCAGCATCTGAAATGTCTCAACCCCAAAAATGAACAAATGTTTACAGAAAGAACAAATCATGACAAACATAACAGAGCTACTCCAACATGCTGCCTCCATAACCAGGCCAGTCTAAAATTTTACAGTAATCTTCTGTATTTTAATGTGACAGTGAATTTCCTTTATTCTCATATTCTCACCCAAATCTGTCCAAAAAGCTTCATCTCAGCAACCTTTTTCTCTATGTTCTAGGATTTTTATTATTTTTTAAATTGTCAAAATGTTTTTAAATCATAATCACTTATCACTGGCTACTTTCAGTTAAAGTTTCTGAACGAAAAATATTGCTGTACTTTTATATTAAAAATCAAAGGTTTTTAAAAGTGATATTAAAAAGAAGAAAACGCTTCTCTTAGCAGGAGCTCAGTCATAAAATATTCATCATTAATGTAATTTTTTATCACTGGTTGTTGTCAGTCTTTTTTTGAGGGTATAAAGAGTTTATATGAAGGAAAAACATCAGACATGAAATGTTAGTGAACATGCTCCAGAAACAACGCCATGCAGGACCCTCACTATGTACGAGTCTCAGTGGATGCATTGTTAAATGAGACAAACAGAAAAACTATCCGATGCAGCAGCAGGATGCAGATTGAAGGACCTTTTCTATGGTGAATGTAGAAATGAGCTGCTATCATGACGTAAACTGACTGAAATCCTGATTGAGATGAAAGCTTTAAATGAAATATTTTCCATCTGTGTGAAAAAGAGTAATTTTTTTTCATGTAAATAAATGCTATTAATTACATGTGTCTAAAACTTAATCGGCAATTAACACAAAACATGTAAGCATGTTCAGTGGCATTATTTTTGATCTCTTAATTGACCAACTTCTTAAAAGAGAGACGGGGAACCTCTGGTTTATCATTGGAGCCCGGAGCATTAAAACTCCACTCCATGGCTGAAGATACTTTGCAATTGAAACATTTTGGCCCCAGTGTCTTGCTGAAGGACACAGCGAAGCAACAAGCAAAGAGACTTTCAAACCTTTCCAACAGCAGACATTCACATTCAGGTGCAGCGGTCACCTTGATCTTTACCTTTCTGATTGCTAACGTTAAAAACAGCGAAACAAAAGGCTAAAAACCAAAACCAGAGAAGCAACAGATGTAACTAATACTCCCAAGATAGATGATTAAAAAGAAGAAGACACGAAACTAAATGAAACTGATATGATAGAGTCTGGAGGCAACATCTAAAAACTGTGTGTCGATCCAGAACAGGACAGGAAAACTATACTGGCCCATATGAACCAAAGCAGACATGGATACTGAATCCTATCTGCTCAACATTTGACCGTCTTCTCAAGGTTATCAGTTTCCAACCATCTCTGTAAGCTGTGGTATTTCCTTGCATGCAATAAATGCAAACAACGAAACTGCCCTCTGAATTAATCACACTGCAATCTGTCCACGACACGGATGTTTCCCTGTGAGACCTTTTCTCGAGGAAGCCGAGGCAGATGGGTGGGTTCTGAAAACCATTAATTGTAGAGAAAATACCAGACATACATGTAATTACCAACAAAACTAATGGATCAACATGATGATTTTAGTCTCAAACATTAATATTCATAGAGTATAAAAATGTCTTCTTGTCTATTTCCATGTTGCACGGTAATACAATCACTCAATTAGGTTGTGTGATGAAATGAAATGAACCATTTTCTCCTGAGGACGGTAAATAGTGGTCTCGTAATTGACAAGTGTAGAGTAATTCCTAATCGTAATGACAAGTCCTGCAGTCTCTCTATAGAGTGTGATTAGTGTGAGCCATGCACAGAGTTGAGACGTTGTTGCATGCATGATGTGAATTACAGGGAAAGGAAGAGTTTTGGCCCCTATAACCTCTTATTTCACCCCAAAAAGAGGTGAAAATATCAGATTGGGAGGAATAAAGCATTTATTTATTCTCTCTAAGTAGTGCTTTTTATGTATGTGTAAAAGAACCTTGTAAATTAGACGCTAACCTGCCTTTACTGATTAAATAAGCTATAAAATAAACCTCCCCAGTGAAGCGCTACCATCATTTGATCCAAGCGAAGCAGATAAATGTTTTTTTTCTGAGAAAGGAGAAAGTGGTTTGTTTTTTATTAAATGGGAAGTGTCCAATAGTGAGTACCGTTAAACTATGACTGACAATTTACAGCCTCTTAAAATATTAGAGGCATGAGATTTTATTAATGATTTATTTACAGTCTTATTTTTATCCACACTTTTAATCCAGGTGTGTAATGTTGAGATTAAGACAGTATTTATATTATATTCTGTTAAATCTATTGATACTGAACTGCAAGACTCAAATTAAATGCAAACCTCAGTGTTGTGTTTTTATACCATAAAGAGTTATGAATTGATAAAGAGACACCATTTGGGGTCTATGCATGTTTTGATTTTTGGATTTTCTCCATCAGAAATTAGCCAGGAAATATATAAAAAAACTCATGAAACATTTATTTCTTTCAGTGACTGATCATGGAAACTCTGAAATTTAAATGTAGTTTGATTATTTTTGATGCTTAAAATGTTAAAATGCTAAAATAAAATTATCAGCAGAGATAAAAATCTCATTTTTTACTAGCAAATAGCTGACAAGTGGATAAATAAAACCACATTTTAAAAAAAAATTAAAGTTGTTGAAATTCATCACAGCATTTTATTTGTATGCTCTTGTTTATCTATATCTTTCTTGAAAAACATGGGTGGGACATAAATGAAACAGCACCTCCTATTGACTCAATGTATGCTTGTTGATTATATGTATGATTGTGATAAAAAAAAAATCTGATACCTGAAATTTCAGTTTTAATATTTTTTTACATAGAAATAAAATAGAAAAAAAAAAACTTTTTATTGATGTTTATCCACATAAACAGCTTGTATTATGACTTAATATTAAGATTTCATATTGAAATAAATTGTGGCACAAGACAATTGGCTTTCTGTGGATCAAAATATAAAATAACCCAGTTTTGCAACTACTGTACTCATGAATGTGACTGTAGAAGGCGCTATTTCTTTTGTAAACCTTGAGCTGCGATTTTTCCACAATAACAGAAATACAGTTTAGCAAAACCATACAAAGAAAAATATTCTGCAAATTATGGACAACCCTGAGCATCCTTTTCCTGAAACTCATACAACAACAGAGAGTCTTCAGTCAGAGGCTCCTTCAGATTTGCTGTAATACAGACTGCTACAGTAGAGCCTTCATCCCCAGAGCCATCTGCATCTACAACTATTTACAAAACTCATAGTAATATTAGTTATAAAAACAATTCATTTCCCTTTTGGATAAGGAAAGTATTTTTGAAATTGATTTGAATTGAATATAGCATATATTTTTTAATTTGGATGAAGAAATGTATTTTTATATTTTTTAGCACTTTGTGAGCTCTTGCTCACCCTTGCTGCACCCAGAGGTGGGTAGTATCTAGCTACTTTTACTTAGTAACATTTAAAGTAACTTTTTGGAAGATGTGTATATCTAAGAGTGGCTTCACTGCAGGGTATCAGAATGTGCAAAAATTTATACATTTTTAATTTCTCTTGGGACCAATTTAGGTTTTTATTATTTATAACCTAAAAAGAAAATCTAAACAAGTTCAAATTTATCTTCATGAGCTTTTGATTAGCAAAGAAATATAGATTATATCTCCATGTATTATTCAGCATTTTAAAATGAAAATCAAATAACCACTCAATTTTGTTTTTTCATTACATTACTGGTTTCTTAAAAAAAAATCCAACAACTAAAACATGCAAAGACCTTGGAGTTTTTCAGGTATAGGTTGTTGGGTCAACATTTATTTATTTTTTATAAAAATAGCTGACAAACGTCTACCAAGTTCAGATCAGAACAAGTATTTACTGTGTGTTTTTTATGTTTTCTTTTTGCCCCTTTGCTGCCATAACAACCACAGTTTGTATTTTTCACAGCAGAATAAATGATGTTGACAGATTTCCAACTTTCAGGGTTTAACTTGTACCCTGGTCAACTGTGGAGAAAACATTGCTTCAGGAAACACAGGCTGGACAGATGAAACAGCTTTTTAGGATAAAGAAAAATGTCTTCACTTCATTAAGAAACAAAAGAAAAACAATGCTGATTATTTCACACAAAAGAGTTTCACTGAAGTAAAATTACAGACAATGCCATTTAAGAATTAACTACAAAAAAAAAAAAACAGTGATTAATGATTACTGTATTAGCATAAATTTAATCTCCCAAAAATATAATAATGTGTTAATTAAGCAGTGATTATTAAGCTCACAGTTCTAAAATTGCATATTTTAAAACTATAGCACTATTTTAATTTCCAAAATTTCAAAATGCATATTTAAGTATTTTTTTGACAAAATATGAGTATGAAATAAATCAGTTTTGACATTGAAATAAACAAAAGATGTATCTATTTGCTATGTTCATTTTATCATCTCAAATTGGTTCCTCGTTACATTAAACCATGTTTAAGTTTCTTAGTAAGATCTGCATGTCTGAAGCATATGAAAAACACATTCATTAGGAAATACTTCTAGAGATGCAATAAACCGTCTTCACATTGATGTTATTTGAAATTCTATCTTTGAAGTATTAAAGGGACATAGTAGCTTCAAGAAAATCAGCTTTTTCTTATTAATATGCAAATTTATACAGCCAGACACTCCAAAGTCTAATCAGATCATCTACTCAGTGGGGGGTAGCTGTGGTGAGTGAAGAAGTTTTTCACTATGTGGTGCTGTGATGTTGTGAATGTGCCTGAGCACAAGAATAAACCAAAGAGGCAAGAATGCCATCATTGCACACACCATGAGTCAGGTTGTAGAAAAGAACTATGTGGGGGAAAAAAAAAATCAGAGATCATTTTGTCGTTTGAGCTGAAAGAGGCTGAAAAGTCCCTGACCTGTGTTCTTTGAAAACAAGAGGGCAGTGACCCCTTCAAGACTTCCCCAAATCACTCTAAAGCAGAAAGCAATGTATGAGGGCTAAGCACAACAGCTGCCATGACATCTCATCACCGAATCCCACATCCCATCACCCTCAGCACTTTACAGCGCCGGCACTTAAGCGGTGACAACAGCAGCCAGAAGAGAAGTGGTGACAGTAAAAATGATGCCGATCAAAGCGAACCTCCTCCTTTGACGAGGCACCAAATAAAACTCACACACACCTTTCTAACCCCAATCAACAAATCATGAAACAGTTTGCTCTGCCAATAACTGCATATTCTTCAAGCATCTCACAAATGACTGTCCCTCCAGACCAAAGAGTAAAGAAAAAAAAACTGATATTTATCCTTTTAGAGTTCAGCTTGTGTCATGTTGAATTATGAAAGCGGTGAGGAAGGATTTCTTCATGCTACGATCAATAGGCTGATTCCACTGTCACAATACAAGGCGCAGATCTGAGACAGGAGTTTGACAGATGGCTTGTCACCTCCATCAGCGTGACGCCCCTCCGGCATGTATGGCAGTGTGTGCGCGCAAACATGTCCGCACATTTGGTTGATTTCTCTAATCTTAGGAAGGTATAGTGTGACAAAAACACCAAAGTGAGATATGGAACTGTGTGTGCATGTAATGAGTGAGCAGCAACATGCAGAGAGGCATGTTAGAGGATTTCTGTGCTCCAAGGAAAGCTTGCTGTGCTACAGAATACTTTGCCGTGACTTCTCTCCTGATTTAATTAACCTTTTACTGGCTCTGTTCACGCAGTAAATCTGCTACACACAACTGTAAAATGTCTATGACCGCCATGTAGACCTGTGACTTGAACAAATTGAAATTCTTTTCTGCTACATCCCCCTAGTAAACACTCCTGGATAAGAACACGGACATGCAAGGCCCTGCTGCTTCCCCACGTCCTTTATGAAAGCATGAATGCGACACACTGTTTCCCACAATACGTTTGGACAGGAGGTGCAGGCCACAGCACACAAAGCCTCTACAAGTGTCCTGTACTGGCAGCTCAGACAAAGAGTCTGGTGGGACTGCTTGCCTTGCAGTTTGTGAAGCAGATTTCCTCAACTAAAGTGTGGAAAGAAAAAAACGTCCTGTTGCACAGTTGACTTTAAGGTAATGGCACAAGGAGCCGAATCTGGATCAGGAAGCAAAGAGACAAAGATAAAAAGGACAGAATAGGAAAAAAAAAAACAGAGTAGGGGACCAGTGAAAGACAACAACTCAAATAAAAAATAAAATGACATCTCACAGCCACTTTGACAATTTACTCTTTAAGAAAATTTTCTATAAGCTCCAAATAGGCTAAAAAAAAACTGGCTTTTACTCCAATTCATACCAAATGCTAACAGGAAGGATCTAGTTTAATCTGGGATCAAATCCCCCAAAATTACAGTTATTATGGCAAATTTTAATTTAATTCCACATTTTTATGACAGTTGATCCCCATAATAAATATAAATTCTTTAATTCTCAATCAACTAAACAGACGCAGCATGGTTTATGTATATGGATACAAAATTTCTTTTGAGGTAAAAAATGGAAGAAAATTAAGGTTTGAACTGGTGAGTGTGGAAAAATTACCCAAAAGGAAATGCTACTGTCGGTAATGCTACTGTTAATAATAATAATAATAATAATAATAAGAATAAGAATGATTAGTTTTTTAGAATAAATTAATTAAATAATATGTAATAATCAAAACAAATACAAATATTGAGATTAGTATGTAAAAATATATATTATAGTTATTATTATCAATATTCTATTAGCAAATATAATTTCTACCAAAATGTCTTACAAGGCGCTTGCTCCTGGTGTTTTCATGTTACTGTGTTTTTGTCTGCTTCTATTTACGCGTCTTGTGTGTCTGCGTGTATGTCCGACTATTTGTATGTAGCTGTGGACAGAAATAGAGTAAAAGGTCATCTGTGGTTAAACTGTGAGAGGAACCGGAGGCTGCCCCTTCGCACCCTATCATGAGCCGGGGGGCGGGGGGGCTCCAACGCCACAGACACGGATAAAAATCCCAGAAAACAGTGGCTCTTTAGCCCAGATGACAGACATTACCGGGGAAGTGGTTTGCTTCAAACCAAGCTCCAGCAGGTATCAAGTCCCTCCGTTAAACAATAAATCCACCTGATGTTTCATAAAGTTGAGGAAAGCTGTTGTCAGGTGCTGAAGCTCTCCACCTGTAATATCTAACAAGTGAGCGTGAGCTTTTTCACACCCTATTAGGAATACAACTCAACTGGGCCATGCAATGTTTTTGCTGCATGAAGTCATTCATGTTTTATGAAGGATATAATATTGATTTTAAACACAGCACAGCCAACATTGGAGGTGTGTGTGTGTGTGTGTGTGTGTGCGTGTGTGTGTGTGTGTAGGGGTGTGTGTGTGTGTGTGAGTGTGTGTGTGTGGGGGGGGGGGGTGATCAGTCTCCTTGGTAGTTTGGACTTTTCCTCCGAGGATGTACTTTGACCTAACACAAACAATATAAATATATAAGGAACCTTCACAACAAGGTTTTCATTTTAAAGAGTACCCTAAGTTCAAGTGAGAAGAGCACACAGTGGCTTTGTGTTTTGTTTGGGGGGAATTTGTTCACATTTTTAAATCAGGACATTTTCTCTACTTAGTTAAAATTCATTTTCTCTGGATGCCGACAGAACCTGAAACAACTCTCAGCACCAAATATCACCCTGAGGTATTAAATCTTAAATCTGGATCACAAAAACATGTCCATATTCTCAGTTAGAGTGGAGAATTACAATATGTGGTTTGCTGCATTTAATTTTTTTTATAATTCTTTACATTTTTACTACATTCAATCAAATTAAAATGTCTGCAGGAAACTAGAAATGCTAGAGACACAAAGTGACCTACATTCAACTCCATTTGAAATCCCAAATAGACTTTGCATAACTTAAATAGGTCCTTCTAGAATCATTGATACTCAATAATATGACTAAATAAACCCAACTATGCATAAGTATATCCCACCATAATTACTGTTTGAACTGGAGGTTTCTCTCTTCTTATTTTTTAAAAATACGTTGAACTAAATTTTAATTGTGTTGCAAAGAACTTCAAACATTAATAACTTATTCAATTGTTTAAACTCTATCATTATAATATCCAGGTAAAATATCTTAGTTACAGGATTATTTTATGCAATATTCTCTGCGTGGAAATTACTTTTGTCTGACCTTTTTTTTAGGACCTAGGGCCCTGAAAGAGGTTTATAAAGCTTATTTGCATTTATTTAATTAATATAATTATTTATGTATTTATTTATTTATTCATTTATTCATCTGCCATTTCTCCATACAATATGTATTTATTTATTTTGAAAATAAATATTAGCTTGAATAAAATAAATAAATATCTCAACTAAAGACGTCTTTGATGTTTTAAAAATTTCTTTAAAGCCACAAAGTAAAAACACAGAAAAACATAAATAAAAAAATACAAAGAACGTAGATAAGGAATAAAGAAAGGAAAAAACAAAGACATACAAAAAGACGGAGAAAAACAAAGATGGAAAAGTAAATAAATAAATAAACGGGACAAAACTAATGCACAAACACTGAAATATTTAAATAATGTTTGGACTAATTTGGAAAGCCTCCAGTGACAACGCATTATCTTCTGAATCAAATATGCGAAATAACTAAATTTCTCCCTACCCACAAAATATATTAGCTTTCATTCTTCCTGTCGTCCCATCTGAGTATTTACAGAGCTTCAGACTGACCCCTGATGACCACCCTGGGTTTATCTGTTTAGGTAACCGACCTCTATCCCTGAGGTGAATATCTGCAGATGCCACACGCTGCGAACGCACACAGCCTTTGGTACTTGTCTGTGTCGAACACTCTGCAGAACAGAGCAAATTACAATGAAATATCGAGTTCATTTATGAATAAGTGGGGCTGAACGGCCCCTTGTCGGAGCTTCCGCATGCATATTGAGTTGATAGAAACCTTTGGATGGGTCATTTCTCTTAGCTGCTTCATTAAATAGTGAAAGTCAAAAGTGCAATGCTTCCTGCCAAAGGAAAAAAAAAAGACAAAGATCTATAGAGGTGGAACAGAGGCAGGGATTTTTTTGTTCTGACTTGAAATGCAATAAACCAAGAAAAGGTTATAAAAAGAGACAAAGTTTGAATTTTAAATTGTATGAAACTGAAAATAAGAAAGAATTCACTTTTCGCAACGTTGAAAAAGAACCAATTTTTTTTCCTGGAATGACCAAAAATATAAACTCACTCCTTCCTTTCTGAGTGACCTTAACTCCCAGCAGGACATTGTTCAAACCTGAGCCAATCAGCAGAAGCTTCTTGAGGCATTTCCTGACTGTGGAGTGTGCATGAGAGTGTGTGAGGTCACACACTTTTAAGTGGTTGCGGCGCAGAAGGAATCAAAGCACAGGAGAGGATCTATTGAAGCAAAGCTCTGTTTTCTCCTGCAAAACGGACCAGCCTCTTGAGATGCAGTTTCGTTTCTGGCATATAGAACAACAAATGTGTCCTGAGTGAGGCGCCGAGGAGGTGAGGAGCATTTCCTTTGAGGCCAGTTTCAGGAACAGATGCTTGAATTTGAATTGTGATGGCATTTTGAAAAGGTAGAGGACTAAGTCAGCTCCCCCACCCCAGTCGACGAGCTCCCCATGATGAATGCTGCTATTAAGAAAATGACTTGTCTCAAATGTCAGACTGTGGCCAATGTTTTCAGTATAAAAATTGATAGCAAGAGAACAAGCCATGTTCCTTTTTACCCTTTCTTTAATGTTCTTGCCAGGGACGTATAATAAACCCTAATTATTCGAACTGCCTGCCATTCTTTGATAACATCGATTTCTTAAAAATAATTAGAGCTTTGCATCACATGTGTTACAATGGTGACACCTTAATGATGATGAATGACATATGAAGTCAAGAGAGCTTTCAGAGCACAGAACTAATTACAATAGAGAACATTAATTTCAAACCAAAATTTAGGATTACACCAAAATACAAACAGGTGAGATGATCAATTTAAAGACTTTATGATGCAAAATGAAACTAAAGTCATTAAACAGTAAAATACCGGCATGACAGAATCAAGCTGTGAACTCAGTTTGACATAAATGAGCCTAAAAGCAGACAGGTACACATTTAAACAATCCATAAACATTGCCTTTCTTTAGTGTAGAAAAGATTTGCCCTCTTCAAACAGAGAAGCCCAATCTTCCATCTCAGGTTTTCAGCATGATCAAATTTGCACTTCAAACCATTGTGCCCATTTAATCAGCCATTATGTATGCCCAGTCAACCACTGCAGAATTTCTAAGCAAAATCTCAGACAGAGGCGCACAAAGCTATCTTTGATTCTGCGATAGCCCATGGGGAAACTTTATCAAACTCCTCGGCTTCCCGCCGAGATGGACCAGGTGACTAGCAAGCACTCAATCTCAGGGCGAAATTTTTCTCTGAATGCAGCAAAGACTCTCCCCTTTGATCCAAACAAAGACAGCTGCAAATGCCTCTCTAAAAAGCTGCCCCACCAATCACACTTCCACCTCCTTCCACCAATCAGAAGCTCGTCTGCAGCACCGACCGTGCTGCTGCTTTATCTACCTAGTGATTTTCTTCCATTTTTTGAATCAAAGAGGGGGGAGTGAGATGCAAACTGTGCCCTACTCACCCATCTCAGTGTCCGATTTATTGTCCATTTCCGTGTCAGTGAGCGTGAGCGCCGAATTGGAACGGCTGGAGAGGCATGAATTCTGCCCAGATTTTGCCCCCTTTCCCCAAAGAGTCATGGTACGTTCCGGTGATACAGGTTCATGGTTTTCTGTGGTGGCCGGCCCCCGGGTGTAGCTGCTGAGTGGGTGGGACAGGCCGGTCTCAGGGCAGAGAGCCAAGCCTCTGCGAGCTGCTGGCTCACAAATCCCGAGCTGCCTCAATGAAAATGTCTGTCCTGTAAACGACAGCAAGTTGTAAAGTTAACAAACCGAGCAACAACCAGGTTAATAGCCAAGAACACAACCTCCTGATGAGCATTGTGACGTCTGATTCTGAACATCTAAACCCCCACATTTTCTGCAATCAATTCATAAAAAAATATTCTTGAACCAAAAATAAAGTATTTTGTTGTGATATATATATATATATATATATCGCTTTTTTTTTTTTAGGCACACACTATTTAGAAAACATTTTAACTATGTCAACAACACATGGTTTTTGCTCGCCACTTGCAGCACTCTATTCTACATGCACCAGAAAAAAATAATAAGCTGTCATAACTGTCTGTGCATTTTTTCCCCACGGGATAATGCACAGCAAACAAAAAAAAAAAACTACCACTGAGTTCAACTAGAAGTTCCAGAATTATGGGAAAAACTATTCCAACTTTCAGTTCACTGTGTCTTCCATGTAAAAGAATAAATAAATAATGAATTTTTTTGTGGGCAGGGAGAATATATTTATTATGTTTCTAATTTAATATATATGTATATAAACACTATGTTCTGTAAGGCCAAACTATATTACTATATATACCTGTATATAATTAAAAACATAAGATAAAATTGATTTGATTGTTGAAAAATTATGCAAGTGACAAAAATCACAAAAAGTATTATGTTTTTAAAATTTGATTTTTTAAAACTAAAGCAAGTATTTATAAAATATTATTGCATTAAGGAAAAAAATATTTTAGTTACTCCATTTTAAATTTTTTCTACCCTCTAAAATATTAAACAAGCAAAATTGTTTGTCTTTTATTTTTGTTATTCACACACACCAACACACACACATGCACACGCACACGCTGAATGAAGTAAATCTGCTCTTTAAATCTGGCATTTACCATGATGATCTAAGAAACAGATTCCAACTCTAAATGTCTACATTAAATTAAAAAATAAAGGCAGTTTTCTTCCCACAGCTTCATCTTGATCCCATTAAATCTGAAACGGACACCAATTAGCAGTGGGAAAACGTACGGGAGTAATGGATAGATTTTCTGATTGCAATCTTATGAGCCCAACGAGTGCCATAAAATAGAGTAAAGTGCTCAAACTTTTTAATTACACAATTTAAAGCAGCTTCCACCAGCCAATTAAAAGCAAGTGTTACTTTTTAGGCACTGCTTTTATATTTTACCGTAGTCCAGAATGGTTGGAATGTTTTATAGGATCAGGGGAGCCCATTGGATCATGTTCTAAATGAGTTTTCTCCAAAAGCTTCAGAAAATAACACTTGATTATGCCTTAGTGACTTCCTTTAATTGTGTTTACCACAGTCTGGAGGTCTTCTTGGGATATTGTATTTTTTTTCCACATCAATTTTGCACAGATAAAAAGGATAAAACTGTGAGATTTTTTATTTTGGTAAACAAATGACAAAATCCCTGCATATATGTTCATTTTCCTAATTAACATGTTTACAATAGTAAACAGCAGCAAATCAACAAGAATATGAAGATTTTGTTATTTATTTTATTTGCTAAAGTAGAGAGAATGAAAGTTTCCACTTTTGTAAACTGAAGAAATGTTTTTCCATCACTTCCACAATTAAGCAGTTACATTTTAAAAGAAAAATGTTCATTAGCCCTTATCTCATATTACTGTTAGGTAAATATGTACATCATATTTCAGAAAAGTATCTAACAGATGTACAACATTTGATAGAAAAAGCCTGTTTTCACTAACCAGGCCTGGTGTATTCTGCTGTCTCCTTGTGGACCATCTCCTTGACTCTGCCTCCAAACAGCATCCGTGAGGGGTCATGGTCGAAGGCCTGCAGGGTCTCGCTGGAACTGTACGATTTCTGAGTGGGAACACGACAGGCTCCGTTGTCCCGGTCCGTGGAGGAAGCTGTGTAGCGCCGCTCCCGATCCTTGTCTCTCTCACAGTCTCTGTCCCGCTCCCTCTGGCTCTTGGACAGCGAGCAGAAAGGCCGCTGCTCCCTCACCCTTTCCATGCTGCCGGCATGCTGGGCATCCAACTCCCTCCCTTTTGCTACTGACACTCTACTGAGACGTTCACCACTGGATTATTTCGCTTTCTTTCAGCTCCCCCTTCCTGCTCTCTCTGGGCTGCGATTCTGGTCCTGTGACTGATTTCCTCTCCAAATCCCTCCTCCTCACTTCTGAACCCCTGTCGCTCTTTTCTTCAGTCCATTCGGCTGTCCACCTGCTGCACCTGAGGGGAAAAAAAAACGAGAGATGAGGAAAGGTAGCAAGGAGCTCCGATAACACTAATCCCTGAGCTTCATCTTCAAAAGCACACTTATCTCGTTCTCACTGCCCCACCCCAACGCTCCCTCCACACCTCTGATACTTCACCCATGAACACTTGACTTCTACTCTTGAACAACTTCCTCTTTTTTGCTTGTTTCAGATGGTAAAAGTGGGTTCAGCTTCTGAAAGTTGACTAAAAACGATAAACAGACCGTTTGTCAATTTGTTCTTCTGGAAAACATAAAACATAATCTAAATTTACAACATACTAAAATTATATTACAATAAACATTTTCAATCTAATTGTTTAGCAGTTTTCATTTAAATACACAGAGGAGCAACGATAACGAGGGCAAAGACAAAGACTAATTAAAAATTAATAGCTCCTATATATATATTTTGTTAGGCTGTGGCAGCTAAGTAAAATATAGGAGCTGGTCCCTAAATTATTAAACCTTTTACTTATGGTGCTAAATATACCTGCAAACAGCTACTTGTTTTTAAAGATCTGTCTTGAATTTCTGCTTCCACATCACTAAAATGGAGGTTAAATGCAAGTTTGTTTTTTTTGGAATAGTCAAGGCTCTAAAAAGTCATAACAGAAACGTGTTTCCTGGAAAACTGCCACTGTGGAAAAGCAGCCGTTTCCACAGAAACCTTTATGCATTTGCAACAGGAATTATTCATCGTGAGCCCAAACAAACTGAAGAGTGCAGAGAAACTTCACCTGGATCTGTGGTGGAATAAAACCCAAAGACAGAAGCGATGAAAAGTTAACTTTCTGTCGCAGAAGGTTTTAATTTTTTTATTTTTTGTCTTATAGGAGAGATGAAAAAATTGTGGACTTAGTCTTTCTCAAACTGCATTTGAAAGAACTTCTGTTCAGTTTGAATCTTAACTTTTTCAATTCTTTGAATAACATGCAGATAGCCCTTTAGTGTACTACCAACTGCGGAGGGCCCTCCTCATTCTGCGCCTTCATTCTTCAGTGTTTCATACCAAACTTCATTCCCATTTTTCGGGCTACCAAATCGCTTGCAGTATATCTGCCAGGCAAATATTTTATACCACCTTTTACAACTAACTACAGAGAATGATGATCTGCATACTTTTATTAACGTACTGTAAGGACATGTAGTTATATGACTCCAATAAATCTCATCTAGCAGCAGAAGGTCATTCTGCATATCATTCTGCTTATTTCGGTCGGATCAGATCGGCTCATAATCCTATGAGCCAACTGGTCCAAATCGGGATGAGAACTAAAACAAAAATTACTAAATAGGGATGGGTGATTGTCATAAAATTATGTATCACAATACATATATATTTTTTAAATACATAAAAATATCACAGACAATATTCCACGTTTTCTGCTTTTTCCTTTTTTGGGGACGGATTACATGGAGCTAAATGTATATATGTGTATATATATATATATATGTATGCATGCAGTCACCCCCAAACTGGAGCAGTGGCTACAACAGATCCCAGGAACAACATCAGACATCTCAGTCCAGAAATGTGCAGTCCTTGGCACAGCCCAGATACTACGCGGGACCCGGAAGCTCTCAGGCCTCTGGTGAAGGACCCGAGCTCAGAGGATAAGAACCACCCGCGGTGGCTGAGAAGGGAATTTTTTGTATGTGTGTGTGTGTCTCAAAGAACATATAAAATTGATAAGTAGAAATAAAGACACAGCTTGAAAACAAGCTGTTTTTATTACCGAATGGAAATAAAAATAGTCCGATAAACAATTAAAACATTAGTTTTACAAGATGTTAAAAAGTTTTCCCTCCTTATGTTTAAGGAGGGAACATAACATTTTTGCGTTTAACATTTTTATAAGGAAAGCTTCCTTTTAAAAATGCTCATCACCAAAATATACCAATAAAAATTGCAAACATTAAAAGCTTTTGCACACTTCCTAAAGATCAGTAACTTAATGACGGTCAGTGTTTTCATTTTTAGCTAGCCCTGCAGCGCCGTTTTCATCGCTTTACCAATAATGAGTGAAGTTTGTTTCATAATTTTCTTAAAGGAACATCTGATTTGGGACACGAAGCAATAGCGCGACTTCAACTCCCGCATCTACTGGTTTATTTAAATGTTTATAAGTTAGTAGATGCAAGTGTAGCAAGTTAGCTTCTTCTCTTTCTGAGTAGTGTCGTTTCCTGACGCGTCAAATTCACCGGTTCTTGACAAAATGGTCAGAAAATGTTTATCCTGTTTTATACAACTCGGTGGCCTTGAACCTCACGCTCAGTTATTTATTTTTGGGAAGATGTTTGTGTTTGAGAAAGTTTATCCGTAGTGGCAGATCGGTTCGTTTTGTGTAGCGGAGAGGTGAGTTGAGCTACGCGTAACCAGGTAACGGCGACCTGCAGAGGTCAAGACACAACCTGAGCTACTGCGTTATCCTCACCTTCGATATCAGCTAACTCTGTGAAATTCAGTCCAGTTCATTTTCCTGGACAAATATATATATATATATATATATATATATATATATATATATAGTATTTTAGGTTAACCTTGAAGTTTTACTGAAAGCAGAATATCCCTAACAGCCCATGAAGTCCAACTGTAGCAAACTAAAGAGTTTTGTGAAAATATAGTGATGCTTAATTTAAAAATCAATTATTTAATATGTATCATCAATCTATTCATTTGTTTACAAAACAACTGACACAGTTTTTCTTTTTTCTCTCTTTCTTTTGGTGTCTGTCCAAAGAGGAAAGCTGCCCTGGGCAGGAAGCCATATTGCCCACCCCTGGAGGTCTATTAGAACTGAAGACATCTATTTTCAGAAAAATAATGACAATTTATCAGTAAATAGGCTAACAAATTGAGCCAAACACACCAAGAAAAAACCTCCTGATTTCAGGATCTTTTGTGATTTTGTGTGGCCATCCTGGCCTTTGACAGAAGTTGCTTATATGCAGAGGAGCATCTGATACATCAGTTAAAATCTTCTAGCTGGTATAAATTCATAGATGACTTCCCAATCCCATCGTGGAATGTGGAAGGAGCTGTGGTGTGTCAGAAGTGTTTATTACCAGCCATTTTCCACTGCCTCCTGACACACACTCACACACCACGAACTAAATTTCATTTCTCTCTTGGCTGAGCGGTAAGACTGGAGCATCAGACTCCATCTTTTCCCAAATGAGATCTACTTTGTTTCACATCAAGCATCAAAACATTTCAATGAACCCAGGATAGTGTACCGTCACACTGCGAGATAGCGCCAGCCCCGGAGACTTCCCAAAACCTGGAGCAGTCACTGGTGCAGTGCAGGATGCAGGGATAATGAAAATTGTAAGCTCTTCCACACCTATTAAACTTCCGCCCCCACCTCCCAAAGTTGTCTGATATGACTCTGTTTCCCTGAAGGGCTGAGATGCAATCAGCGACAGACTCTCCTGTAACCCTTCCACTCAAGTCTCCACACTGCACCCCAAGCAGTTGTTTTTAGATGCCGCAAGCCGTCTCAATCACATCTCATCACTTTCAGCAAATTGTACACACCCGTCCAGACGGGCAGATTAATGCATGGGATGAGTGTGTGCGGACACGCCCAGGAGCATCCCTGATTACGATCCTCGTCTTCTTTATGGACTTGTAAAGAGATTCGCTGTCTGAAGAACGGCTAATGCTACAAGTCTCACCCACTAAGCTGCATTCTGCACTATAGTAGGATTTAGATTTGCGTCCTAATCAGCTATAAGCCCTTGAGTGACCAAGCATGGCCCTGTACAAATATCCCTGTGTGACTGAGGATGGGATCTATTCACAGCTACTTCAAGTGTCTTGCTTGTATGTAAACAGAATTGCAAGACACCTGAGAGGTATTTGTGATAGTCTAAATTATGTACGAAAGGTTCTAGACACTCTTGTATGTGCTTCTGCATTGGCAGTAAAGTCTGAACTTAAATAGACTGAATGTGCAATGTCTTCACTGCAAAAAAATCTGCATCCAACCTCTCAAAAAAACAAAGGCAAGAAAGTGAACATTTGCCTGCTTGCTTTTAAACAGAAACTGTAAGACAGGCCTTTTCATTTCTACCTTCCTACCTTTGATCATGCAGCTGAATCAGGACAGTCAGTCACCCGTAACCATTCAGTAGAGGAGTCGACAATGCAAAATTAGTGTCACACAGAGGTCCTCCTGCGACCCACTGAGCCACGGAAGAAGACAATTCATGAGCTATGCGGCGCAGCTCTACACACATCTCAACAACTCCCCTGCCAGTCGAATATCGTCCCCCCGACACCTACTGCTGTCCTACACTTCTGCACTTCTTCGAAGCATAAACCATAAACCATCTGTATGATACAGTGAGGGGAAACGGCTCCAAGTCATTTGGCTCTTCAAGGCAGCTGGAGAGGTTTCAAGGGTCTGAGATTTACTTGTTTCATGTCTGACAATGAGTATTTTATTCATCAAAGATGTCCAAAGGGAAGTTTTATGCTTCCGATCTGGGATTTGAAAAGGATGACCAAAAGAGAAGAAGCACTTTTTTTTATCTGGTTTTGAATAACAGTATGTTGGTTTACTGAAAATAAACTGAAGAAACCTGGGTAATCCCTACTTTATTCATCAAAACCTCTAAAAATATTATTTGATGACACAAGCAAGGGTGTTTAAAACACAGGGCAACTTTGTCAGCAGCTCTACGATTAGTCAACTCATTAGGGCTGAAATAATTAAGTAACCAATTAGTGAATTGACAGAAGATTTGTATGCAATGTTTGGGATTCATTTAACAATAAATCCCACATATTACCTCAGCTTTTAATACCAAGAGAAAATATGTTTAGAAAACGTAAATTTTTTTGTTTATGTTTTTAATTCCTGTAAAAATGAGGAATTAAAAGAAAAGACATACTCAGTGTGACAATTTTTAAGGACAATTTTAAAGAAAAGCTTTTGCATTATTCTCCCGCGAGGCGTTCCCATATTTGATGATGATTGATGATAAGCAAATAAGCCCACACATAGCTCCCTATTGATACATTTAAAGATGCACCAATCAGCCAGTAGTGGATTTTTTGATTGGCAGGTCTGAGAAATTAAGTAAATGATCCTCATCCCTACAAAATGATTCAAAGCTGATGTATCCTACCACGTTTGGTGTATAAGCTAAATAAGGATCAGATAAAGGTTAGGAAAATATGTGTCTATGCATAAATAGAGATAATCAGTCAGTCTGGGGATTAGCAGATCTGACCTAAAGAGGACCAGAAATCGGTCTAGAAAAGCCTGATCGGTGCATCTCTTGATTTGTTTTTAGTGCTTACGAAGCATTATAACTTTCCCAGCTAAAAAGTTGGGAAAGTTTTTAGCTTCTTGAAACTAAGCTCTGACAACCTCAGCTTAGAAAAGTAATATTGGGGTGCTGTAGTGGTGCAGGAGCAAATCACAACTCTTATATGGAGGCCTTTGTCCTTGTGGTAGTAGTTACAGGTTCAATTCCCGGCCTGGCGACATTTGCCGCATGTCTTCCCCTTCTCTCATTGCCTTCTTTCCTGTTGAACAACTTTCAAATAAAGGCCACAAGAGCCAACAAAACCTTAAAAAACTGATGTTGGAATATCTGTGATAAGATTACCCAAAAAAGAAAAATATGTTTAGAGAGTAGGATCTAAACAAATGTTTACTAATTGAAGCCAGAGTTTTGATAAGATCCAAAAATAGACAAATGATTTTTATCGTTTTGTTTGATACAATCTGATGAGGTAAAACAATAAGTGTAGCAGCTGAGATCCAGCTGGCTTATGCTTGTTACTTTAGCACACAAAGCATTTTACGAAACCCGAGTCGTCACTGCTGACTGGACTGCTGAAATTGCAACTATTCACCGGGCTTTTTGCCCGGTAATTGTATTTCCACAGGGCGGCTTTACATATCAGCTCAGATCTTCCTGTGTCTGACCTCTGTAAATAATGGTAATAAAGAGTGTACTTGTCTGCACTGGTGTGTCCCTCCAAGACAATTCACCTGCCACCAAGTGGCCCGGCCGTTGCCCCTCACCCCCCGCATCGTGTTGCTGGCTATTTGCTGGAGCACAGATCAGACAGCTCTCAGCCACGGGGAGTGGTGAGAGTGGTTGATGGAGCTTGTGGAGATCAGGGCTAGCTCGCTTTAACACAGCCAGCACCTCCAACAATAGCCGCCTCTGACAGCTTTGCATAATTCATCTTGTCGAGTCTCGCTCTCGCTCTCTCTCTCTTTCCTCCTTGACGCTGCTCTCTCCCTCTTCTCTTTCAGTTTATCTTCAGTCCCTTTTTCTGTGCCTTTCGGCGCTTGGAGAAGGAGTGAGGGAGAACCAAGGCACTGTTCCATCAGATGCTGCCTGTTTCCCCCTGACACCAGTGATTCTGGAGACAGAGGAGAGTTTGTCTGCAGGATGATTCCCAGACTCTGTGAATCCTGGATGCCATCTGAACCATATTGTTTCCCTTCTTTATTGAGGTTCAATGCCAACATCCCAGGCTGCAAGAAAAATTTCTGAACTGCTGTCTCAAATTAGAAACACATTTCTTTTGGTATTTGAAGTAACTAGTTTAAATACTAACTGACTTTCCATGAAGCTAGAACATATTTATTTTCTTTTTAATATAGTCTTATAAATACTGGTTAATTGAATTAGAAACATTGATGAAAATTATTTTCTTTGTTTTTTTACATTTCTTAAAACTTTCACTGTGTCCTGACAGCATAACATGGGAGAGATAATCTGTGAAAACAGGTTGGTCCAAAACAACCAATCAGAGCCAGGAGGAGGGGCTGAGCATCATCAGTCATGGTTGTGGATGAGCTGCAGCTGTGCTAATGACGGACAAACAACTTACAGGAAAACTATTTATCCATTCTGCATGGGTGGCCATGCTAACTAGTCTAAGCTTTCACCTCATAGCCTATGAAGGAGCTGCAGTTCCTACAAAGCTCTAGACGCTGCAGCTCCTACAGTTTCGCAGGAGCTGTAGGAGCTGTACATACATAAACTCTGGATGTTTACATATGTCCTGAGTGCACATAAACATAAGCAAAAGCTTAGACACTCCTCCTGGCTCTAATTGGTTGTTTCCGATGTAATTTCTGCAGATGGCTGTAGGACCACAGGGAGAAGAAGAGCTTGATTTTTAATTCTTTTGGATTATGTGTCTCAAACTGTCAGGAATAGTGACAGTTAAAAAAAATTTAGAAAATATATTTTTTAAAAGAAAAGTGACCCACTGCAGTTTTAAAACTAAGAAGAACACTAACATTTTGTAAACTTCATATTCACACAGAAGTAAAAGTGTGTTTGGTCGTCAAAAAATGTGGTACCAGACATAAGGAAACAAAATGCAGAGTCTCAGAAAGGATCCAGCAGCAACAAAGCAATCAGTGAATATCCAGCTGTTTCTGAACTGTTACTGAACAACTTCTATCCCCACAAACATCACAAAAAGGTACAAAAATCTCTATAAAGAATACAGGCAACCCCTAACAATTAATGATGCAATATTATGGTTTGCATTATTAAAGTGGTCACCTGCTGTGACCAAAACTTTAGTACCTCAGTTGCTTAAAGGGTTGAGACAAGACATACTCTTCTCCCCAATGAATTAGCTTTTGGCATTTTTTGCTCCACTGACCAAAGGCTGCTCAGATAAACCTGTTTAAAGAGCTAACAGCTATAGATGTAGCAGAAAACAAAACACTCACTGGGTTGCTGTTTCTATGGTAGAAAGCTTAATACTATAACACATGTGTGTGTGTGGGTGTGTGTCAGTTAACAGACTGATCACAGGTCTGTAATATCACATAGTCAAGTTTCTGTCATTCCATATTTCCTTTATTCTGGGAAACACAGAATCGTTAGATTTAGTTCCTTACTTACTCTGAATGTCCCAACTGAAGAGATTAATACATTTTTGGTTTCAAATCTGATGCAGACGTGGATCAAACCAACAGAAGAGAATTTAAAAAAAATCTAAAATTTGTTTAGTTTTTGCATGCTAAGTAAAAACAGAATAACGATCATTTGTCTGACTACACAGAATGATTGTTGTCCCACATTTAAAAAAATGTTTTATACATGGTTTTGTACCCAACATTTGTCAATTCATGCCAGCCAAGAGCATCTGGTACCTACTTTGATAGACAATTTTATAAACTAAGTCATTAAAAATATCTACCAGTAAGGGCGTGTCTACATTTTTTTTTGTAGAATCAGGGATGTTAACGTTCTAACTTTAGATTGGACAGTTTTTAAAAAAAAAAAAAACATCAAAAGATGATAATCTTTACTCAAAATAAGTACTGCTTATCAAATGGTTGTTGTCAATATGATTTTCAAATTATTCAAATAAATTACTTAGTTTTATCTTAGATTTTTTTCTTTTGTTGCTGCAATTAAATTTTTTTTTTCTGGATATGGTGATGCATTTTTTCCAGTTTTATTCTACCAGGGGGGCACAGCTGGAAGAGTCCAATCCCAACAATACAATGTGCAACATGTTAGATAAGTTTAGAAAATGTTTAGACTAAAACAAAAAACCCAGAAATACATTTTGCTGGCTCCAAATTCCTCTGCAAATGTTTGGAGAGATGAGCTTACTGCACTCATGAGCGATGATGAAATCCTGCTCTGTGTTGGATTTCCTGTCTCTGAGTAAGATGGAAACTATTCACAACTGGAGTAAAGTGATGCAAATCTGTGATTCAGTCACTTCAGATTATTCCATGCTTCTGGGACTCGAAGCTTCAGCCCTCATAGATGCAGCACATTTAAAAGATAAACAACACCATAGTGAGAGTGAAAAACAAATGATAAAAAAAGCTGAGCTGAACCCACATCGTTCTGTTTTTCTGCTCCTGTCTTGTCCCTCCCAGCTAAACCATAGCGGTCAACATCAAATCCTCACTATTTTATTGCTCCGCATTGTTGTGTGTGAATTAAATAATAAAAAAAAAATTGTATGTGCCAGTCCTAAGATAACATAATAAGCAGCTCAATAAGCTGAGCTGGGATGTTTACAAATCCCCCAAATAACTCTTCACCAGCAACTCATATGAGTTCTGCATTCACTGAATCTTTTAGTAGGAAGAAGAAAAAAGAAATAAATGATACGCAAGCACAGTCAAATTCAGTTTTTGAAATGTAATTGCTATGTGTGGACAAGTGGAATAAAAAAAAGGGGCTTTTTTAATGCTTCTTTTACAGTGGCGAGATCCCAAATGGTAATAACAGGTTATTCAGTGAATTCATACATACAGGCAGCTGCGTCTATCTGTATCCAAGGCTACAGATATTGAACCCAGCTCTTATCAAAATAGGTGCTTCCTTCCATATCACACAACCAATTACGCTAGACAGTCTTAATTCATTGGGCCACAGTCTGACTCTGTGATATTAGCGCAAACGCAATGCCTGCTTCACATATGGGATCCGAGGAAGTAATGCAGTTCATGTGCATTGGCTTTATTGAGAATCCTGCAAGACAGCATCAACAAATTGCCAGGTAATGCTTACTCAGAAAGAAACGGCTCCACACTGTGTAAAACAAATTCAGCCGCGCAGACCTGTGGCAATTTGCAGACAAAATCCATGATCGACCCATTGTTACGGAAATAAATTAAATTGTAGTAACACCGCGCCTACAATGTGATGACGGGAAGAGCAATCTCAGTGCCACGAAGAGGCAGCGCAAGAATGAAAGCATTTATGTGCACAATAAATCTGGTAAACAAAGGAGAATGGATTTGACTGATTGAGAGGAAAATAAGGGAATCATTGATTGAATAGTATTTATTCAGGGAATAGTGCATTTTTAATCGCAATGATTGATATTCTCAATCAAATATCACCGGAGCTTGTTTGTAATCTGGACATCTTCTGCTGGATCCTATTAAAAGAGCAGTGAGACACAAGCTGAAGATCAGGACAGGAGTTACATTAGAAATGCTGTGAGCATACGAACCTGGCTAGCAGATAAAAATTCAAATACGCAGAGCTATTCCAAAGTGCTGACACCGGGTGTCATTCAAATGCATCGCACATGATTGTACCACAAACTAACCCTTCCTCCTTTTGAAAATGCAGGGGCAGATGGAATATACACAGCAATCATAACAGTCACAGACAACAGATTGGAGGAAAACTTCAGTCAAGACTACTGCAATGGGAATGCAATACTCCAGCGCTGCTACAACTACGGGAAACCATAAAATCTTACCAAATAAAGACGCTGATGTACTGCTAAAAATACAAATTCACATAAATGGTCCAAAATTAAATCAATATACTCTCTTCGGTGGAATCAAATTAGAGCAGGTACACACTGCAGACACAGAATGAAAACTCATATCGAGTGATTTTTTTTTCTTTAAACAATTGTGCCGCATAAACAATACAAAAAGAATCTAGATGGTTTTATTCTTTGCTTGTCAGCATTTTAGGAGTATGTAGGTCATGATGGCACACTAGGAGAATACAGAAACACACTGCAGGCCTTATAAAAGAAACATCAATCTGAAAACTCATTGCATCGTAGAGGTTTCTCAACTTTCAAGGGAAAAACTTAGAAAGTCTGACCAGCAACGATTGGCCAGAGAGCGACTCCTGAATACACATCATACGCCTCTGGAAGTCAAAGATTGCTGACCTGTATACTATTACACTGTCTGTGAGGCTCCAGCTTTTACACTCTTCAGTCGACTGATATTCCATATTTTCTTTCCCTCCACCCTTCTGAGAAAATAAAAAAGCCACAGAGAATGTGTTTCTGTCTGGCTTCACACGCTCCTACTCATCATCGCCCTTCGTCACCGATCAGACATCAGGCTTTCAGCATCACAGAGGCCGTGTCGACTGAATTATTGAGGCCATCAAGCGGCTTCATTGACAAGCTCTGCTCCCGCCCAGCTTCCCACCGGGCTGTCCAGGGGTCACAAAAGACCAGACCTGAGGCCTTTGGCAGGCTGTAGCTATCCCTTTTTCAGTGCTAACGCTGCTTTGTGAACATGCAGAAGCACCAATGTGATGCAGAAGTTGTGTAAAACAAACAAAAGTGAACTGCAGATGGAAGAAAAGCATAAATAAAAAGAAACTATTTTGAATATTTTTGCCATTTCGAGACAACCAGTCACAGTGACCCCTGACACCTTTAAAATGTGGAACAGTTTGTGATTTCATATATAATTCCAGTTATATTCACAAAAGCTGAACTTACACACTGCTCTGGGCAATTTTCACAAACAGAGAACACGATGAAATTCTATTTTATTCTCCCTATGACACAAGTAAGCGCATTTCTTTTTGGCTCTCCTCACCAAGCCTCAGCCTGGAACATGCAGGGAGAGGTTTTCTGTTTCAAAGTCAAGCCCACTGTCCAATCTTTCTGCCTGGTCCTGACCCAGAAAGCCCACTGGAGCCCGCTGAGCCATAAATGGTAATCTGTAGGCTACAACAGTGTGAGGTGGCGCTACATCCAGAACTGGACCAGCAGGACGGTATCCTGTGGTTGGTGGCAGGTGGCTTTAATCCCAGCATGCTTTGGCCACAAAGACCCCAATCAACCCTCCCAAAAACAGAGCTGTCATGCTTGAATATCTGCTTTTCTTGATTTTAAGCAATCCAGCTGCAGAATGGCTCCCGCATCATCCCAAACAATTACCACTTTAGTTGTTGAGTCTGCAAACGCCTACGCACGGCATCACCACCAACACTCCTGCTCGCATGTGTGCGATAAGATGCAGGATCAGTTTATGTTATGAACAAAGCCATAAATCATGCTAGGCATTGAACAACAGCCATCAGACAGCCACAATAGCCATTGCCTTGAGAACACTCATCCGTCCTGTTCAATCAGAGCCCAATTTCTGATGTATCGAGTCGACGTGGAACATTCATCTTTATGTGAATAAAAATCCACATTTATATTCTTAGCTGTCTCAAGCTTCTCTGTAGTGAATCTATCAACATATTTATGAATTGGGTAAGAAATAAATATGTTATACACAAGCGGTTGTGCATAAAGCATATGCCATGTTTTTTATGGTGTTTTCGGCTTTCCTCGTGCAGCAATACAATGTAGTTAAGGAGCATGGTAATGCATCAAGTGCTGTCACTAAATATCCCTTCTCTAAGCACATTTCAAGAGCACACAATCCGCTCCCTTCCAAATCCAAGGGTGACTTTCAGCAATAATTTGGCAACTTGCACAAATCCCACACACCACCTTTTCCTTTCATGATGCTTTCTAAACAGGATAAACTTTGTTGCAGGTGGGCCATCACTGTGCTAAATTCAAGTAATCCTCTGACTGCTGGGCTTCCGAGCAGGAAACGACAGTCTACAGTTTGATGGGTCGGTTATGTTAAACCCGGGTATGTTAAACTCCAATCGACCCAAAGAATGCACTATGCCGTGTTATACATACCCTTTTCCACTATTCATCATGATGCTGCTCTGCTCTTAGGGGAGTGAAGGGAAAGTGCATTAAGAGAAAGAAAAAGCAGGTGAAAGAGAGTACAACATACAATAGCAAAGCAGGATTTATGTTAATAGTAACAGATCAGAGGGCAGCAATAATGTAAAGTAAATATGACGCGGAAGCGATCCGTCGAGCCTGAGGAACTGGTGGTAGTTTATCCGGCTGCATTAACCTTCACATGTTTGCTCCGATTTGTTGAAACAGGCGACTCGGCGACGATGTTTGGCATATCAAATGATTTAATCCCAGAAGTCGTCTGTGCCACTCTCAGCACCCGCAAGTAAAAAAAAAAAAAAGTCAGCTACTGTATGTGCAGGTCTGAGCACAGACTGTTCTTCCACATCACTCAGGCGTTAGCAGGACGAGTCCTGACCGCTTTTTCTATAAAATAAAATAAAAAACTGCGTAAAGCCAGGATTCAAAATTGGCATCATCAGACAGAATATTACATTCTCCACAGGAATAATGAAAAAAGGAAATTATCTAAGAAATAAACAATGTTGTATATACAGTTCTTCTAACGTTTCTGAATTAAGTATAGAATTTAAATTCAAAGCATGAATTAGAGAATCGTCCACAGAACTTCGCTGAATTCTCCTAAGAAAATGAAGTCACCTGCTTCAATTAGTTGACTCAAACGCAGTGACGTTAAAAGCTGAGGAATTAGATTAAAGCCTCAATAAGAGGTCACAGCAGAAAATATCTCAGTGCTCAATGCGTAGCCATCTGCCAGTCTATGGCGCTCTCCATAAATAGTGAACTCCAGCACGTTTTCTCTACAGCTGTACTAAATGTGTTGATGGACAGAGAGCAACTGGCTTCCTCATGAATCCATGTGTGTTTCTGAATGTGTCAACACAACATGTGTCATTTATCGGTTCACTCTGGCAGCAGGAAAAGAGTCGTAGTTGCCTGGCTGCTGTACAGGGAGGCCAGTTCCAGTTATGATCAGTGCCTCCGTACAGGAGATGCGACTGTCGTGCCCCTGCAGGATGCCACAAGAGACAGATTGTTGTCTCTGGGAGTTTATTGGTTTTCATAAAACACTTGCCACATCTTCCTAAACTTATTTTTTCATCCTTGGAGAAGTACATGTCATGATTTGCAGGGAGGTTGGCGTGAACGGAGGGGCAACAAACCTTTCAGCGAGCATAATTCACTACACACGCCCCAAGTAGTGAAGCTCTGCATTAGTTTATGATTCCAGTCGTTGTCAGACATGGAGCATAAAACACAAAGTGGGCTCAACTGCTTTAGTTCCTCAACCACACTGGGGACAAAAGCCATAAATCAATTTAGCTGAACAGATATACTTGTCCTCCTGGGCTATCATGTGGACTCGGATGCAAGTGTTTGGAGATTGTGTTCAGCCTGATCCATGTCAGAGTTCAATCAGATCAACGTTTCTCTCCATGGTCGGCAGTCTGAGCACCATTCAATGTTTAAAACCACAAGATAAAGGAGAGTGACCAGAAATCTTAAGTATCTTCTGTAATTTCAATAAAAATCATTAAATTGAGAGAAAAGATCACAGTTGTTTCTTATACGGGAGACGTGGTCGAGTTTGGCTCACCGATTAGGTTCATCGCAGACCTGAGCGTCTTTGGATCTGAAGGTTTCTTGCAGAACCAACAGACGGCTCATGTTAGGATTTTTCACCAGATCTTAAAGCTCAAAGCCCAAACTGTGGACTAATGAGTGTAAAAGTCAAATGCCTCTTAATTAAGAGTGAACTGAGAAGTTAAGTTGAATCATGTATGAGACTGATTGATTTTTCTAACCAGCAACGATGGGCCAGAGAGCGACTCCTGAATACACATCATACGCCTCTGGAAGTCAAAGATTGCTGACCTGTATACTATTACACTGTCTGTGAGGCTCCAGCTTTTACACTCTTCAGTCGACTGATATTCCATATTTTCTTTCCCTTCACCCTTCTGAGAAAATAAAAAAATAAATTTTGTTCTTTTTTTTTTTTTTTTTTTTTTTAAATGGGTCATCTCAGGTTTAAAAGTAAGAATAGGATGAAGGTTGATCTCATATTAAGATAATTATGATACAAACCATCAAATGACCATGTGTTATGTGTTTTCATTTTTTAATATTCCCACTCAATCTTTAAAATAGGAAAATTTGACACTGCTTCTAAATCAAAGAGGCTGACCCTTTCAAACTCTGCGTTTTATTATTAAACTTCATATTGCAAAGCAAACCCCAAACCGAAGCTGATCTGGAAATAGCTTGTTCTCATTAAAACAGGATGACTTCTGCAGCTTAAAAAAAAAAAATAATAAAATACATTTTGAAATACCAAAGAACATAAATGTAATTGATATCGATCAGCGTGGAGATGGAAAATGGGACAGGGATCCCAGCAGGTTGCGGCGCTGCCTCTTGTCAAAGGATACGGAATATTACGAAAGAGCAAATCCGGCATGTTTACAGCACAAATATATTGAGATTTTTTATTGATTTATTGTTCTTTGGATTTGTCGAATAGTGTTAAAATAGAATAATAAGGGAGCACCGACCTGTGAGGAGCTGCTGCGGGTCTGTCCGAGGCGCATAAACTTCCAGCGGTGCGCTTCGCTCCCAACTTGCAGGCAGCAGCGCGCACAATAAACCGCGTGTGCGATTTGGCAACGAGTTTATTCTTCTGTCTTCTGCACAAAAAAAGCACCTCTCAGTCCGGCTGCAGACGCGGAAACCGATGCGCACGTCTCGGAGCGACAGACTTGTGTCCAACGCTGTGGACGTTGTGGCGACGGAGCGCAGAGCTCGAGCGGCCAGCGCCGACAGAAACGTGTTTCTGCTCCGAAATCTTCCCAGTCCTCCCGGCGAATCAGCTCAGGCAGTAGTTCCAGCAATGCATCTGTCCCCCTCCTCCCCCCCCTCAGGATATAACACGGATATACATTTCCTGTCGCCAAGCAGCTGTGCAGGAAATTTAGAGGGGAGAAAAAAGGATAGAAAGAAAATTCCTTTCCTCACTCGGTAAGGATGCGGATGTGGATGCTCGCCACCCGCTCCGCTGCGCTTTTGTCCGATATGCACTTGTCAGCTGGGAAGCTGCGCATCCCGTCCTCAGCCTCAGCCTGTTCTCTGCCTATCAGCACCGGAACAGGCCGTAAATACTGAGGAGGGTCAACTTTGACCTCCAGCCTGTGAGCAACAAGCAAACGGTGGCACCTGTAAACAACAGGAGGAGCTTCATTAAGAGAAAACTAACAGGACGTCTCAACCCTAAAATCCATTTGATGCAATTACTTAAATGGAAAAAACATAAAAATCAAACAGCAGATGTGTATTAACTGTGATCAGGCCACCTGGCTGCTCTCCCTCAGCATCCTCTCCTCCTTTTGTTTAGAGAAGCTGTTCATTAAGCTTACAGTGTACCTGTAAGGACTCCCAGCCTTTTAATTGGATAACTCTCAAACCTGCAGTTTTTTACCTTCAGTCAAACAAGGGGAGAGCCAGACTGATGTAAATAAATGTTATTTCTTAGCAGCAAACATGAGCAGCTAAAGGTTACCCAAGCTGTTAATTAAACTGTTAGATAAACAAGGAAGCCTGAGCCTCACTGTTCAAATTGAAATGTTGCTTCTGGGAGAAGCTCGATTCATATTGTTTCAGCCAATCCACCATCTGTAGCGCATCGACCAGCTGTAGAATGGATACAGAACAAAAAATGCAATTTAACTCCGTCAATCAAAACCACCCAAAGTGAAGTACCTGAAGCCACTGCTGCCATGGACTCTTCAAATCTTTAACATAGAAAGTAGTCCTGGTCCAGTGCCTTGTTTTCTTCTGTGCTCTTTTGAAGTCTTTATTTTCACTGTCGCCACATGCTTGCTACAATCAAAGAAATATCATTTTTAAAAGTATTTCAAAAACAGCAGTTACTGAACAAAAAGAATAATTAAAACAAATGAACAAAATATTAGAATTTAAAAAGTTAAATTAATTCAAGGATTGAACCCAAAATGAAAATAAAATAAATAAGATGCATTCAGTCATATTTAATGAATTGGAACAGTTTTGAAACATTCATTTATTTCACTACGCAAAACACATTCTATAGATTAATTACACACAGAGCGATTAAAACAGATAAACAAAAAATATCCTGTAACAAACTTTGAATTGCTTTGTTGCTGAACAGACATTCAGACACATTCCACAGATTTAACAGAAAAATATCTGCCAAAAATTAGGAATTATTACAAAACTTTCATGTTTTTAACATAGTTTAGATATATTCATTGATGCTTTTATTACTTTAAACTGAATTATTATAAATAAGTCTGCCACCATCTAAATTATCATGTCTGCAGCTTGTCCAAAATCCTGCTGTGTCCTGAGCTCATCCCTCCAGCCTGAGCCGCTTCGCTTCGACTCCCCAGTTATTTCTCAGTTCAGTTTGAGCTTCTGTTGATCATGTGCAAGTCCCTCCATACAGCTGATTCCAGTCATTTTCATCCACCTTCAAGAGCTCCCAGATCAACGGATAAACGTCAACCTGCCCGTAGACGATGTTTCAAACTCAAAGAAGACAGAATCTGTTCAGTTGCTGGTCCACTTCTAAGGAAACACATTCCTTGATGTTAAATGGGCTCTTTCCATCCCTGCCTTTAGTTCCAGGCTGAAATCTGACATTCCAAACCTTAGAAAGGATCAGACATGAAACACTTTTTAGAAAATCTTGAATTGATAAAACTGTAACTATTTGTAATAATCATCTGCTTGCTTTAAACGAAAGAAAGCAAAAAAGTAATTACTTAGGTTTCTCCTTTTTTGAACCACAATGAGTGTCATATTCAAGAAAGTTGCTTTTGTAATAATCATAACCAATAATAAAGCAGTTATATGAATTATAAAACACATGGCTAAATCAGCTTTTATCACTTTCACCATTCCCAGAAGTATTTTTTGCTTCTTTCGTAAAGATAAAATAATCATATTCAGTAACACGTTATTTATTTATTGTTAGTTTTTCTAAAAACAGTATAAAACCCTTTGTTCTGTGAGATCTGTATTTGAATGTATTATATCAATAAAAGTATTTAATAAACTGAACTGAATTCAGATGCTTCTTCATGTCTCGATTTTTCCTCCTTGTTTCTCACAGGAGCATTTAACAGCATGAGAGGAGGCCATTCCACTGCCCTAATGGGCCTCGGTTGATGATAATGCAGACAGACTTGAAGTTCTCCTGCACTTTGTAAAGTGTGAAAATTTCATCTTGATGAGCTTCAGCTGCAGAGATAAGTCCACAAGCCTCCCAGCCACTCGCTGCCCTGGCCTAACAACAAGACGGCTCCGACAAAAACATACGGGACTCTAGCTGATGGGCTTCAAATGATAGCATTTAGCGGATACTGCACAGAAAGCAGAGTTTCATTAATTACTAAAGCAACAGTCTGCTAATCCCACTAGAAAGGCATTTTGAGGCCGAGTCGTTTTGGTTCTGAGGGAGGGAGAAGAGAGAAAGACTAACAATACCAATGGCAGATCACAGACCTTCAAACTATGGTCTGCAGGCTCCGCAGCTCAATAGGGGGCCAACTACTGCAGCTCTGACAGGGCATTTTTCCTTTAAATCCCCTTCCTGAATTTACCCCACGTCTGGCCACATGCAGAGATGAAGTTATCACTGAGGACAGCTTTTCTCCAAGCAAAATCAGCCCTACCCTCCGATGCTTGATTCCTCTGCTACACCCGCAGCACATCAAACACCCGCCTCCATCAAATGGCATTATCTGCATAAAAGCCAACTGCCCAACAATCTATCTCCAACTCTGCCATTCAGTTTTCAGTCAAGGGCATGCAATAAAGTAAAGACATGAAAAGGACCTGAATTCTTCTGCAGCCAATAGTCTTCTATTTTTCTTTTAGTAGCAGACAAAATATGTCTTTGCTCACTAATAATTTTTGGGATCTATCCAAAGAGGCTATAAATTAGTTACTAAGCAACATATTCCCATGCATTGTTCATACAGATGTTATTTTACGTCCATTTAGTTTCCATGCTCAGTGCAGCTTCCTTCTCTCCTGTAAGAATTTCAGCAAGGCACACACACTCCATGTTGATGCAGTCAACTGTGCCCTCTATTGGAGGCCGGTCACTTCCAGCACTTGAATTCAAAGACTTGATGAAAGGAGTGTTTCAAGAATTTATACCTATAAAGTGAGTGAGACAGAGCAGGAACGATTCAATACCAAAAATGCTTTACACCAAACAAATAACCCCCAAACATGTTAAAGATTGATTACTTCCTCACAGGATGCTGTTTTATCAGTATGAACACACAGTGCTCGATTAATGTGTCCTGCAGTCCAGTGCCTCTGGTAGACTTATAGATTAAAGTCGGGCCCAGCCTCTAAAATTAAATGTCAGAACATTCTGAGAACGTAGAAGCTGGTTATTTGCTTCTCAGGTTGCTTTTGGCTCTTGGGGTGCGTGGCAGAATGCACAAAACATGAACCAGAAACTTCACCACAGAAGCCCAAGAGCATCGCATACATTAAAGAGTAAAACACTGCACCTTACTACGGCTCTGTGTGTTTTACATATGTACGGCATCAGCAGAGAAAACAGATGGGCCACACCATGGGGACAGAGAGACCAGTGGACATTACAAAAAAAGCAGCATTGACAAATTATGCATCCTCTCCGTTACTCACTCTGTGTATGCAGGAATTTTGTCCCCCAGGGGTCAGACAGCGAGCCTGATGTGTTCAGAGCTGTGCCTCGTCTTGTCCGATGTCTGTTAAAAAGCAAAATCAACAATAGATGTTCGCTCTGTATGTGTGCAGTGCATTATATTTGCACCGTAAAGGCTATTGCCTTTTGTTAGTTGGGCATTGTGCACAGCAAACTAAACGGACGTGTATAAAGGGATTGGACAGAACTTCTCTTTTCATGTGGAAATGAATCCCTTTGAAACGGACAAAACAGCTTTCACCCTCGGTTATACAGTGAGGATTTTAGGGATGCACCTTTTTTTGCTTTCATATCTGAGCAGCAGAGGATAGAAAAATAACAATTTCATGCACAAATACATATTTATGTCTAGCAAAATCAACATTAAAAAATTGTTTACTTCAGTAAAGATGGAGTGTTGCATTTTGTCCAGTTTTATGCAGAGGACACAGACAGTTAAGGCAGAATGGTGTTTAAAGGAGGACAGAGACAGATGCCTCACTGCCAGGTTTCCAAATCTCAGAGGACATTTTGAAACAAGCTGGAGGTGCCTTGATTTTCTTCTCAGGTTGTTCTCTGGTCCTGTCTATTGATCGGAACTGGTCAACGAAACACCACCAAGTCAGAGAAGGGAAAAACCCAAGAAAACAATTTAAGAGCAAACAACAGATGATTAAAAATCCATCAAAATCACAACTTTAGTCTTCTGTTATTTTAATAACCATTAAGTTTGTGTGCATTTCTAGTGAGGACTTCCTTACATTTAAAGCTCCTGGGTTCTTGTCTGACAAAGACTTTTATTTCTAAATAAATATAATTTACTTTTAATTTTGTTGTAAAAAATAGAAATAAAATCAAATTCACAACTAGTTAATCTTCAGTCTGACAGAAGTGGACTTTGGGTTTTTCAATTTGTGTTCCAAAATGGACTTACAGTAAAATGAAACAGCTTCTCCAATACTGGTCAGGCTCAGTGTCATTCTGAATTTTAAAGATGGGTGAACAACCTCAAAGGAGAAGAAACCTGTGGCAAATCAAAGCAAGCAGTGGATACAGCAAAGCACGTTTAGTTAATTTGAAAAGCTTAAGCAGTAAGCAAGCAGATAAAGCTCCAGAAATAAATCACATGTTCTTTTGCTTTGCACAAGGATCATGGAAGACAGAAAGTAGCAGGCAGGCATGTTAATTTAATTCCATCTTTTTATGACAGAGAATGTCAGGTCTCTGGGCCTATTGTGGAAAAGGTTGTTGTTGTTCATTCTTCTTCAGGTCACAATTTTACATTGTGATAAATTACTGAAATCCTTTCATTATCATTGAAAACTATATATAAATATGATTTTGAGGTCAAGAAAAGTTGATTGAAACAATTTTTTTATCTGAAAAGCAAAAATATTAACCAGTAATAATTTATTCAGAAATATTGCTGGTTAAAATATGATTGAACTATGAGAACATCATGGGAAAAATATATTGTGGTGTTTGGTTTGCACTGTTTTGAAATCTTTCTCCAAAGCATGAGAAAAAAAATCACTTCCAGTTGACATACACTTGTCTAAAACAGCAAGTACACTTTATACATTACATACATAAATATGCCTTTTTATTTCTTATCTAAATATATATGAGTTTTCATTTTGTTTTTCACCTTTTAAAATGGTGAGCAAAGATTTTGCTTACACAATCTGTCCCACTTTCTCGTCTCTTTCACACAAAGACATACACATAAAAGCTGCCTCAGAGGACATTCTGTCAGCTGGTTTGACACTGTCAGAGCTTCTTTTCTCAGTACTCACGTAAATGATGCAGTAGCAGTCAGACTGCAGTACATAGAAGCAAAAATGGTTTAAGGTATTGAGAAAAAAATGTTTTTTCCAAATAGGCGAATCATTACATATTACTGTGTTACATAATTCTTCTATTCTTTATATATCTGTCTCAAGTCAAGTCAGTAAAATGACGGTAAATCATCACAAGTTTCTACAGGGATGTTTTTGCAAATGTATAGATTCATTGTGTGCTGCTTTCAGTTTACATACAAATTAAGATCTATATCTGGGATTCTACTTTTTTGCGCACCCAAAGTAGTACATAATCCTTATGCAGAGGTGGGTGCCTGCTGTATTTTTATCCTTCTATTTCACATAAAGTGTGTCAAGTGCATTTTAGCTGAGTCCAAGAAAATTTCAATACTGTGAACCAACATGTGAGTTTTACTGAAAGGTGTAAAACCAACAGCCAAGTTGAATTATTGTGTTTTACTTAGAATGAATTCAACATTTTATTCAAAATACAAAGTGCTGGTCTCACTGGAAATATGCACGTATTTCTACAAATACAAACAAACAAATGGTGCCAATTTAAGCAAAATTAATTGTGAAAGCTGTTGAATTTTCTCATTGCTGTCACACATTTCCTTCGTTGGGTTTTACAGCGGTGTATCCATGACACTCTGCAGCGCAAAAAAAAATCAAGTTGAAGTTTACTTCTCGGGTAATAACTGCCTTTGGATTCTTGAAAGTGTTTGCTTCTCCCCTGAGTCTGTGGCTAATGCAGCCAATTCAAAGAGTTATCCACAGCCTCGCTTTTAAACACAAAAAAATACCTCCCAGAGAGGAAGCAAGCTGCTCTCTAAGTAACTGCAAATAACTGCACCTCAGTCTCAAATTTTTGGAGAATAGAGGAAGATCTTAGAAGAAAATTCGGATAACAAGGGCACATGGAAACAGAGGCCATTTTTTAATTGGTCGTGGGTTTGAAAACATACTCCACCAGGAAAAGACACCTCTGGTTTGTTTTCTATCTTGGGTAAAAAATCTTGTTGGTTTTCAGCAATAATTAGCCCAGAAACCTGAACTCCTGTAGCATTTTTTCAGTGTCCTTGCATTCGGTCTCCCCATGTTTAGGATTCTGTGATCAATGTGCTGGTGAGATGGTGTTAAAAATCAAAATCGTTAGTTTTATGTGTTTCAGATTTTCATCCTTAACCCTTATAATAGTTACATTACAAAGTAAAATGTTAAAACTGAAAATAATGTAAACTTAATCTGGTGGGGATTTTTAGATCTTGTGATCTTAAAATATATATCTGCTTTCACAATTAAAGTCAAACACATTCAGTTCAATAATCACTTATTTACCAAATTAAATGGTTCCATAACTGATATCCATGGTTGTTTAGCGAAGTGTTGTGGATGGTGATGCTGTGGATATGAAGAGTCTCCTGCAGAAGTCAGCATTTCAACAAATCTAAGAAGGCTTCTGACTGAAGACTGCTGCTGTTTCATAGTTTCATGACATGCTAACAGCTACATTTCTGAGCAGCAGAGATAACATTCAACAGAAACATGTTCAGGATGACATTATCAGTTTTGGAAGAAATGCTAATCCACCTCATTTGCTTTTTCCACTCATCTTTAAATCTTTGTCTGGCTGTATGGTGAGAAAGCGAGGCAGAAATTTACTGGAGACGGTTTGAATTTCCTCCTTCTCTGTCTCTGCTCTTCATCCATGAAGCTTTTTCAACTCCAGTAGGATTTGGGTAGAAGTTTATGTATTTTTTGAGCTTTTCTTATTTTAATAAGCTGTTCTGAGCTGTAAAAACAATGTGTTTTGCTGTGGCTGTGTAAAATAAATAAATAAAAGCAGAAAACCAGAACCAGAAGGAATAATTGTCCAATCATGCAATTATTCAGCCAAAAACATTCTGAAGAGAAAAGTCAACAAAAAAATTGCATCGGAACTAAAGTAGCAGATCTAGTTCTCCATGCGACATCCACACGGTTCTACATTCACAAAGGTCAATCATCCTCAACAAGCTGTTCTTCTGTAAATGAAAAATAATCTAATTTGTGCTGTTTCAGCCCATTAATAAAATTGTGTTTCTCCAATGGCACTGATTTTAGAAATGCCTTGGTGCAGAACAAAAAACAAAAAAGTGAATTTATGGATTGGACCAAATGCAGTGAAATGGTTTCAGACAAGATATTAGCAACCATTAAAAAACTAAATGTGAACACATAAGTAAAGACACTTAAAAAAAAATTAATTTGGGATAATAAATGTGTCATTTCAATTCAAAAGCTGTCAATAAAAGGACAGAGCACAAAAAAAAAAATCATCTACAAAGATGAAATGTCTCAAAATGTTGCCAAATGATTAAAAAAAGTAGGTCATCTCACTCTTTAAGGTGAAATTTCTTTTTATGTTGCTCACTGATTGTGTTGCTTAAACAAGAAAAAAACAGCAAAAGGCTGTACCATTTTAAATAGGTGAGATCAAACAGCTTCTCTGGTGAAATTTTCTAGTAATTGGTTAATAATGTGGTGCAGATGTCTGAGCTGCGCCATACATGTTTAACAACCCTCCAAAGCCTTGGAGTTGTTTGTGTCTCTGCAGAGGATTGTACACACGTGAGCTGGTAATAAAATCCTGCTTTCCCTAAACAGGAACTGCAGTACCGCCTCCCATTTGCCCGAGTGAGACTGATTCGGCTCTAATGGTAGCTAAGTATACCATAATGGTTTCAGAAACTAGTTGTTTCTTTTAAGCAGTAAGCCATAAAATTTTTTTTCCTGAGAAGACCTCCTTAAAATATAGGCAACTTTTGTGTGCTAAAATGCCATGGCAAGAAAACAGCACTGTGTTTATCAAAGCTGGAGTGCATGTTACTGTACTCCAACACAGGGCTAATGAAGAGATATGTCTTCCATTACGCAGCGATATTCCTGCTGCAGCGATTAGAAAAGTCTCCAGAGGGGCTCCATCACAGGCTTTCATTGAGTCTGGACCTTTGCAAATCTTCATATCCTGCACAATTTTCATAAATTGAAGTCTAATGAGCGCATTTGACATAACTAGGATTTATTGTCTCAGAGGCTTACCAATTTCACCGCTGCAGTGCAAATTATGAATGTCAGGGGTTTAATCATATTCATACATATTCTCAATAAGCGGGTTGGGATGTGTCGTGTGAGTAAAAGACTTAAAGCGCTGTTCTGCCTTTACTGTAGGTGTGTTATGATAATAGATGCAAACATGCAGAGCACTAACAACCTCCCTGAGGTGGCCCCTCATTGTTGACGCTGAGCACAGAGCAATATCTTCCTACAGATCTCTTTGGGACTCCAATCAGGACTTTATGGCAAGATGCTTACAACCAGTTTCTCAATAAAGACATGATCAAAAATAGCTGCTGTGTTAATGTTGAATGCACAATCTGTAGTTTGATACAGAAGTTGTGATTTTTTATTTTTCTGCACATTGTAGGTTAAACATTCCATACTATAAGCTGTAAAACAGCAAGAATATTAATCTGAAATCCCAGTTTTGTCATGAAAAAGCTCAGTTCTTTTATGCTGATAGTTTTATGACCTCACAAATTAGTTTTAGACACAATTACATTTCCTCTGTGAGAAATTAGAGCTGCTTAAACCCAGTTCTCAGTGCGGCGAGAGTGAAAGAGGGATTGTAAAACGAAACTCCTTTAAAAGTTAAAATCAGCCCTTCATTAAGTTCCACATCTTCTTCTGAGTCCATGACCACTCCAGGAATGTGACCAGTCAATTTTTCAATTAGCTTCCCTTTTCACCTCACAAATTATCAAGGGGCTCAGCTGTTAAGCTCTGGATTGCGATGGATGGCGTACAACAGGCCTACAGTGCTCGGCCATTGAGAGCAAAGCAAGCATTGATAACAGCCCTTAGAACTATTGACATGATAACATTTCAGGCTGCTGGGCCACCGTGGCACTGAGCTGCAATAAATTGAGATGAATGATCAGTCGATGACAATTTCCATAATCGTTATACCTTCCGTAATTCATCAAGGTAATGATACCCGCGCCCCTAATGTCACATTTATTCCATTTTGTGCACAGCAGCAGGCACAAAACGAGCACCCGCCCTCCTCCCTCTGCCCCCTTCCGAAAGGATTGATTACAAACCAACTGCTCTCTGCTCCTGCTTGTGAGTGGAAGAGCAATGTGTTATTTGACCAAAAATAACAATGAAAGAGATGGGAAATTCAATCTAATTCCACTCATTCACCCCCCACCCCCGCCCTCCATTTCGCAGCCTGTGACAGGCGAACAGGAGGCCATTACAGTTCAGCTCTGGCACCGTCTCTGAACCAGAGGGGGAAACAGAGAACTCTCCGTTTCCTGGCTCGCGTCAAGATTCATCATTATCACATCTCCCATCTCTCCCCCCCTCTGCTCATTAGTGACGTAGTTCCTCTTTGACAATTATATATCATTATTGGTGAACAATAGCAGTGTGAATGAGCGCTGCGATTCAATTACAGACACAGTCATTCAAGATTAATTTCCTTCCTCCACCCTGTGAGCAGCACATCACCACAGACATGCATAAGCACACCTTGACAGAAATAACAGCTCCATTCATGGAGGAGGGTAACTAAGGTCTAAGAATTTATCAAAATGGGGCGTTTGGTCGGGTTAAACTTCTGCTACCACTTCTCCCACAGCAGGCTGTCTGTAGCACTTGGGTTGGGCTTTTATATAAATGCATTTCTAAAGCAGTAAGAAGCAGACCATCACTTTAACTCTGCACAAGTAATGAGGAGACTTTACAGAGTACAATGATATTAGAAAATTAAATAATCTCATGTAGATGTTGCAGCAGTATGTGGTTACTGGAATGCTTGGCTTGATCTGAGATTAATTGAGCTAAATGTGAGACACAAACTTCTCGTGGCAAGTGCATCATTTAAGTTAGTGTGGAGAGGAGCTGCATCTTTCTCCAGATGACGTCTGGGTTTTGTTTTGGGTCACAATAAACACAGAACTGTTTGCATGAAATATCAAATGAATGATTTTACATTTTTAAGCAACACAAATTTATGCATAATTGTAAAATGAAAGAAAATCAGTACATGATGTTTCATACAAATAAACTGAAAAGTGAGGCATGTTTTTGTATTCAGTCACCTTTACTCTTGCACCACCAACTTTGTCCCAGTTTAATTAATTTCCTTCCATGTGTGTCAAAATGAATCTCAAAATAAATACAAGTGTTTTGTGAAGGTTTCAGAGCTTTTAGAGAACAAATAAAAGCAAAACAAAGAAATAAATATATTAAAACATATGCTACCTTCAGTTTTTGAAGATATCATTGAAATCAGAAAATATTTTTTTCTATAAGTTAACAGACAAAACACAAATAATGGAAGATTTATATTGTGTGTTACAATATATTTAAAGAGGCAATTTATTTATGTTATTATATTTATTTATGTTTTAATTATACAGCACAGTTTCCCTAATGGAAACCACAATGCATCACAGTTTCCACAAAGAAAACAAAACAATAAATAAATACATAAGTGCCAGGAATTTAATACATTAATTTTGATTGATTTTAAAGATTTTAACGCTTTAAAAATTGTAACATATTTAATAGTTTTCTGATTTTTTTAATCAAAAGAAAAAGTCCAGAGCAGAAACCTTTTATTGCGTTTCTGGTACATCCATAAATCTGATGCGTGCAATTAAATGCATATTCTAATTTACTGAATTTGAATGTAGGTATAATATCACTGTGTATCAAACTGATGGTTGAATAACCTAAAACACAGATTAAAACAATAACTATCTTTGCTGTTAAGCTCATATTTATTCAGTAACTTAACTCTAAAAATAGTTTTTGAATAGAACATCAGATTTTTCTTCTCAATATGTGGTTTCTGATTAAAATAGGATTAATCACAATTAATTAATTACAGATGTTGTAATTAACTTGCTAATTTTTTTTTTTTTAATTGAGTCCCACCACTAAATGAACTAACTAAATAAATAAGGAAAAGTGAGGTGTGTGAATGAGGGGAAGAAATGTTTCAGGCTCACAGTGAAAACTTGCATTTGCAACGGAAATATTGAAAGTCAACATAACATCCATGGGAAAGAAGTTTTTGTTTATCGAACAAATACTTGAATTTCTTCTGAGAAGCACTAAAAGCGGTCCATGTTCCTCTAACAGTTCTTGTTTCACATTTTCAGGAGCCTGGGTTTACAGAGGACACCCTGGTTTTTGCGGGGATTAGGGATCACAGCTGCCTGTGAATAGCTGACACTGCAAATATGCGAAACGCTTATAACGGCGCATTAGTTCAAACACACAAAAAATACTTAATATACATGAATATGCACAGCGGGAGTCATCTTAGCTCTACCTGAGTGCAAGTGAACATTTACAGCAAACCTCAGAGGTTCAAACTGAGCTGGAGCAGTTTGGACTGAGGAATGGGGAAAAGTTCAGTTTCTAAATGTTCAAAGCTGATAGAGAAAGACTTACAGTTACAGTCTATCAGTAAAAGATAGATCTAAAATATTTTTAATTGAATACAAACACACATCTTACCTTACATATTTTCATTTGTAAAAAATATTGGACACAATGCCGTTTTTCTTCTTCACAGCGGTGCATTTTGTGTTGCTCTTTCATATAAAGTACCAGGAAAATACACAGAAGGTTGCAGTTGCAATGAAGTACAATGTGAGAAGGCATGACTGCTTTTGCAAGGCACTGCAGCTAAGCTGTGAGTCCAAAACCCAAACTGGTTCTGCTGACTTCTAAACAAAACAAAAAAACTAACATCTTTCACAAGTGAGACCTTGGAACTACGAAACTGTTGGCAGGTTTTCCAGGCGAAACCGACTTGTTGTTTTTGTCGTGAAAATAGTTGCTGAGTGCTTTGCGCTGCATTATGTGCGGAAAATTTACACTACTTGTTTACAGATGTCATCCAGGTCCTCAGATTGCAAAAGCTACTTTGTCAGGCCTTTCTTTGTTTGCTGCTTGTTGTAGGGTTCAAGTAGGACATCTCATTAAGAAGGGGGATCAAACGAGGATTAGCTTGCAAAGGGAGAAACTCTGAAGCTGCAATGCTTGCAGAGTATTCCTCTCAATATTCAGTAAACCTTGTTCATAAAAACCTTTCTTATTGCACCTTAGTCTTCTTTTTAGATTTGACATCAACACATTCACCAGAATCATGTTTTTATGCTTGAATTGAAAATGAATATTTGAAAATTCTGCACCAGCCTCTGACTGCCAGCTATAACCTATAACTCTCTCAACTGCACTTTTTCCTAGAGATTTTTCCTTGAAGTAGGAGAGGTAACATGTTTTCTTGAGGGTCAAGAACTCACATCAATACTTGTTATTGATTTCTATTTGCAAATCCTGAGCCAAACTGTCAATATGAATGTCTTAAGTAAACATCTGGGACTGACAGACATGCTTGGGGAATAAAAATAGTGGCCATCCTTAGAGACCCTTTAAAGCAGCTGATGAACCAACATCCCCATTAAAAATAGCCAAGCAATAGGAACTTAAGTTTACCATTAAGAAAACATAATTATCTCAACATCTTTCCAAGATGAGAAGAACTTTCCCAGCAGCCAGGCTGAGCTCTACAGAGGGCGAAAGCAGCAGGGAGTGGATATAATTGAGCTGAAATTGGTCTCCCATGGCAATGATACTTTGTTCAATCTCGTGGACTGCAGCGATTGGACGGTCGTCTCCCTCTCATTCCTCCTCTTGAAAAGAGGTTGAAAAAGGGCCGTCTTTTAGGTTGCCTACGATCGAGTCTTTGATAGGAGACATAATTCCTGCCTTCAGGGATAACAAGATAGTTTGTAGACTGGAGACACAGCATATCTGACTGCTGTGAATATTAACTATGTATAGTTATGTCAGCAACAAATGTCCAAACATTTGTAAGGTGAATAATGGATTCATTTATCTGTATTTGACATATCTTCTTATTCCTGTAATTGTGCTCTTTCAGACTCATGTAATGTAAAAGTAAAAATCCTTAAGGATGTCTTCTGTTCTGTAAACCGTATTGCATGTGATCCTGCAGCAAAAACCCTAATATTCTAACAGGAGGCAGAAAATCAAACTTGTTTATATTTTCTGACCTGATCCAGCGTTTGAATAGACTAATCAATTTCTCAAGCGTTTCTTTTGGATCGATATGTACATGTAGGGGAGCAGAAAGTTGAGTTTGCAGGGGTCCTCAAAGATATAAAGGCTTTTAATTCAGAGAGGTGAGCCATGTGGAAAAAAAGTCCTGTTCTCCTTCTGTTTTTATTAATTATTGTAACACTTTGGCACACAGGCCCTGTGATAAGGACGTGACAGGAGCATGTTGCCTGAATCAGAATTTGTTAACAGCAAAGGGATTTTGACAGAACTGTATCCAATACAATTAAGTCATGATCGCTTTCCAACTCAGCGAGCTATTTTCATTGTGTGATGATGATGTCTAAGTGACAAATACAGTAGAGGCCAACTAAAACGTTGCCATCATCTCTGTGAGAAACATTATAATCTGGATTTAGAGGATTAATGTCCCCCTCCTGTGGAGCGTGCAGCATTGTTATAATTAGTTTGTCATGTATAGTTCATTCTGGGATGAAAAACATGATGCATGTTGACTTGTCCTTAAATAACACAAAAGAATACACATATACATAAATAAATAAAGGTAACTGTGATTGCATTATAATCCACAGTAAAGCAGCTCATGCAGTTAGTTTAACATAAAATGAACAAGAATTAAGTGAAAACAAAAGCAGCAAAAGCCCTTTATTTTGTTTAAGAGTTTTAACTAAATAATCCTTTTTTTAGATGAAATATAGGATGTGGAAAAAAGATGAAAATTTGCACAATGTATGAAAATATGGCCAAGTCTCTCATGAATAATAGGTTCAGTTGTTTTGTATGTTTGCATTTGCTCTGCAGTCTGTTTGTATGTTAGTGTGGGAAGCAGAAGAGAACCAAAGGAGTCAACATATGGATAATATTCACCAGTATTAATAACTTTTATCAAAAATGAAAACCTATGATTTCATAGCTTTATTAAATCATAGGCTACTTTTATGTATAGCATTATCATTATTTTACATTATAAATCATACTCTAGGTGAAGAGTTTTCATTATAAATTTCATGTATATAAATGGGATTGTTTCCTATAGACATATTAAAATACCAACTGACTCCAGTTGCATTACAGTTCATTGAAATCCTTTTATCATGGGAAATAGCAAAACATTTTGTCTTCAAATGAAGACCAGATGATTGCTTTGATTCTAATGCATTATTTTGGATCATTCAAATTTATATTTTATTGTTTGTGGAGTAGAATAAAAACTCAGTTGCATGTTTTGCCCATTTTATCTTCACATAGCTTTATGAATTGTATAGAAAACATCAAGTTAGCCTCTATTCTTCCAAAAACAAAGAAAAAAAACTGCTGAAACCAAAAATAAACTAAAACACACCATCTAACACACACATTATTTACTCACTGACAAATATTCCACAACTTAAAGAGGGGATATCTTTTTGTTCTGCAACACTCGTGTAAAAAATAATCCCATTTTCTCCCAACTTTTACAAAGTTTACTTCTAAAGTAAACAGTTTGACCCTTGTAATTTTGCCTGTGAAGTTCTATTAGACAACAACAAAATCAAATGTTTCTTGAATGTCTGCTCAACAGTGAGCTGATGAAATCACAGAGGAAGAGAGAAATTGATTGGCTTGAAGGTGGCCCAAAACAAAGGAACGTTGCCAGGTGAACGAATGTCAATCACTCTGTAGCTGCGACAGTTTAATGCTGCTGGGAGTTTTGTACATCGACCCTGAACTGATGAGGCTTGTGTGACTTCAGCTTTTCAGGATTAACACGTTTGCCTTGTCCATGTGCATATCAGTCACCATCCAGCATCAGTATCCACTGCAAACTTTGTGGAGAGGTCACAGCAAACCTGCGACAGTGAGAGCACCAAGAACAACCAACTTCAAGTTACTAATGTAGAGTCTGAATATGAATACTTACAGAGTAAAAACAGAGTCTAAGGAAGGCTCATGCAAAGCTGCAAATTCAATATGTTAGATCAGTCTAACATATTGGACTTATCAAACATGTTAGACTCAAGTACTAAACCTCAAATCTGACTCGAGTCTTGGTTTATGCAGTTGAAGTGTCTGTGTCTTGTTCTATTCAACACAGAAATCAAATCTTCCAACTTCACAGACAGAAATATAACAAGGAAACCTTTGAATTTCATATTCCTTTAACTGCAGAATCCAATATGGCTTCTGCACACATGAAACAGTGAAATTGCATGTATGGACTCTTTACCAGCATTTTTGACAGATTCTACATCATGAAAGATGTGGCACACATTGTACTGTACAAACTCAAAACGTGAACATTTCTCTGAACTGTTTGAACACATGAAATGAAGATAAATACATCGCTGTCATCTAGTGATTCTGATAAGAATGAACTCCATAGAAATGAGGAAACATCACTGGTTTTCTTGCAGCAGTAACAACATACTATCTTTATAACTGTACACTGTTAAGGCAATGCTTCCAAATATCATTACATTTCCTTACATCAGTTAAAATTTACAGGTTACATATTTGTTTGGAAAAAGCCTCAAAATGCATCAGCATTTCTGTTAGTGTAAACTTCCTATAGTAATTGATGTAAAATAAGTCTGTACTTGCTGACAGTTTCAATTAGTATTCAGAGGATGCCCTCCAACAAACTGCACTCAGATTTAACTTCTGATATTGGGTAATGAGAACAGGTAATGTCGTATTCACAATTACATCCCTTTGGCAGTATTTATTCAACAAAAACTACGACTTTCTACCTGAGAAATACTGTGACTCATTAGGATATCCAATTACAGAAATCAATCTGACATTGAAAAGTTGTGGTAATTTTTTTTCACTCTGCATTGTATTCAATAAAAGTTGTCATCTTTTAGAAATTGTATAACTGCTTGTTTGCATTGATGTTTGCTTCAAAAGGCTTTTGTACAATGAGGATTAAGTAAAACAAAAAAAGACAAAAAAAAAAAAAAAAGCCATTCTGCAGAGTTTGTTGTTCAACTGAGTGACGTTCGTCATGATAAATTTATGGTGGTGACAAGGCTGAGTGACTCTCGGGCCGTGGGTTAATTTGTCAGGAGGCCTGCTGAGCTATGGGTGGAGGCGCCGTGGCAGAACAGAATGTCACCATCCCGTTCTGGGAGAGAGGGAAGTAGGTCGCGAAATGGCTGACTGTTGGCCTAGAAGCAAAGACATGGCTGGTACAATCAGCGTGTGAGGTTTAATATCCTCTTAAACTCACCACAGATTTCGCTGTTCAGGTCTGGTTTTATTAGTTTTTTAAATGTTTGAGGGAACAGATGTTGTAGGTGAGTGGACAGATGGACATACGGATCAATAGGGAGATGGATGAAGAGCTGTAAAATTTTATTACAAAACTTATTCAACTCCACAGACTCCCTAACAACTTTTTAACTCTACCATTCATTTTTAACTGTAACTGGCTCAGCAATTTAAAATTGCAAACATGTTTGTGTCCTTTATCTCACAGAGGAAGTCTCCACTGTTGATTAAATCAATGCAGCAAAGAAAAAACTCTAAACAATGAAACAGTTGTTTCATTTAGCGTCTAAATAAAGATTGTGGAATAACTTTAAAATTCCATATTTTTACTGAACGTTTCATAATAACAAACCGTTTTTGTTCCTTTATCAAAATAATTATTTTTCTTGAATGCATGAAAATATTCACATTAATTGAAATAGACCAGAAAAGCTTTTCTGCCAGGAGACCTTAAGTCCTGGTGTTGCAGTCGATTGTGCCCCAAAGGTGGTGTCCTGCTCCCAGGAGGTAATGTATGCTGTCACTACGCAATTCTTTGAGAAAACGACAAAGAGGCCATTGAATGAAAGGAAAGAAATTCCTGGACAGGAGTCAATTTATCTGTTTATTTCAGACAGATTGTCTGAAATAAACTACATTTTGGATCCCACGGGGCTGGATGAATGAAATGCCAGTGGAGTGGTGCCAAATACAACAGACATGATGCCGCAGACATTGGAGCTGTTTAGGAAGCAGAACTAATCAGTAAAATGCACAGACAAGTTTTCCTCATACTATGGCTCTTTCTTTAAGACCGAATGAAAAGGTAATGTGTAAAAAGTTCGGATAAATCTTTGGGAATCCTTCTGATTTGTTCACATGGAATTAGACCTTTTCAAGCTGTAAATGGGAGAAATTAGCTTGGATGAAACAAATGAAACTGATGTAGTTTCAGCCTGAAAAGCTGTAGTTACTCACCAATGCAGACCTTAAACACCAATTTGGCAACTGCTCCATTAACACGGAGTGGAAGAAACAGACAATTTCAAATTCCATCTCATGGGGAGCACAGACTTATGCAACATAAACCTTTGGAGATACTGAAGATTTTGAGACTGAATGCAAAAATGCAAAGAAATAAATACCTTTGATTTTCAGCTTGGAATACTTGTTTGCCTTGACACTAACAACAATGGTAAATTGCATTGATTTTCTAGCTTGATTTTAAAAGTTGAAAGTTAGAAAAACTTTCATATACCTCATAATGCCTCCTAATGTTGGACTTTTGACTTCAGTAAGTCATATGTCATCTATAGCCCAAACTTTAAAATCCAAAATGGCCAGTGCCCCTATTAAATAAAGTAGAAGTTACAGGTAACATGTTGCTTATTTGTGTCTCACTAAACAAACCATTGTCAGACAGAATACTGTGCAACATGTAAACTTGGAAAAATGTTGCTTTAATTTCTGAATGCATAAAATGCAAATATAAACATATCCAAAAACAATATTACAGGCATGAAATCTCAATAGCTGTTCACCTGGTATCTAAGAAACAACAGGAATCCCCCTGGTTTTCTGGTTTGCAGCTGGAACACATTTGTGACCCAATTATAAAATCTGGCATCGAAGGCAAATAGAACAGAGAATAAATCTTGTCAAAAGACGCTTGGCTACATTTTTAACTACTAAAGTCATACTTGGAAAACCAACAAGAAACTAAGTTAGAATTTTGACTTGGTAAATTTAACCAACCCACATGATTCAACTTGACTGCTGCACTTATAAACTGCAATGGATGATGCTCTAATGAAAACATTTAAAGTCAGGTGTGAGGTCATCCCAAATTCTGGGCTTCTTATGCAAAGAAATGCAAGATGATCATAAAGCTTTACTTTTAACCAATTGATATAATGATCAACAAAATATGTTCTCCACACGACAAAAATACTTTATCTTTCCCCATCACTGGTGCATCTGGATCACACACCCCAGTGGAGGCAAAATGCACATGAGCTTCAATAAGTAGTGAAATAATCACTATGATACATTAACCATGAGCAGTTATGGTAATGGGGCTGAACATGACCTGTTATGCGAATGATGTCATTAATTAAGCTTATTACTTTAAGTTTTAATTAGCTAATTTTTCTGTCAGTGTGTTTGTCTTCACTCGGCTGCTGTTAAAATGAGCCGAAGGGATAAAATTCCTGATGTGCAGCAGTATCTGAGTGAAGTATACTTTAATCTGTTCTTAACATACATGCAAAATACACACAAATTTTTTTTAAACGTTTTCACTATTTAGATGCCAAGCAACACAAAGTTGAAATCACATGAAGCACTATTATTCTTTTGATTATATAACACAAAATGCTTATTTGTGTGCTTTATAAAAGGCCTTGATACTCTTGGACTGTTCCATATTTTGTCTCAAATTAGCATATGTGAACTTGTTGCACTGGATTTTATTTAGGTGTATCGAAGTAAAGGGGAGGCATAATGAATGTGTTGCATTTTAAGAATATTCTTTTATTAAAAAACTTGAAAAAATATGTATGACTTTCCCTCCACTTCACTATTCAGCAATACTTTGTGCTGGTTCATAACATAAAATCTTAGATAAAATATATTTATGTTTGAGGTTGAAATGTGACAAAATATTGAAAGGGTATGAATACTTTAGAAAGGCAGAGTGAGCATATACAGTAAGTGGTCATACCACAGATAGTTTAAATCTCTTTCAGTCCCATCCAGGAGAGTGGAAAATGGCCACCGAACTAAAAATCAGGATCCAATTCACAACCCATGAAGCAGAGGTCAGGAGTGTCATGGAGTTTTCTATGCTGTAATGGATGAGCGCTCAGCCTTCTCATCTTTAAAAGAGAAAGGCTGTAAAAATGACCAAGGCTCGAGTCTCTGATGGTTCTTCATTAGATGTAATTGTCTGTAGGCTCAGAAGTCGGGTCGTCTTGTATAAGCTCCACACTCCAACCGCGCTCCCACAAAATGTGCAGGTGTTGGAACCTTTTCCTGCACCAGTCCACTGTATCTCATCCTCCACTTGCGAGCACACTTCTTGGACAAAGGCTTAATCCAAACTGCTGTCCAAAAAGGGAATGGCCTGTGAGAGGAATGTCTTGGCCAGATAACAGACATCCGTCTCCAAGTCCTCACAGGCAGATGAAGAAAAAAAACTTCCTGACCACACTGTTAACAGCATTTCATTGTGGAATGGCAGTGAACCATGTGATTGGTCAGCCAATGTGCCAGGTTTGTGCATTTTACACAGCTAATGATTACAATCGCAATCAATTAATGCAATATAAAAAATTCCTCCCAGTTATAAAGTCTAAGGTTATCTAAGGATATGCATGCTCTGCAACTTTGCAACTTATGTTGGGAGAAACTACAATGCAGAACTTGAAGGTGTGCAGCATGTAGGGATGTTTTTGTAAAATACTCAAGTGAAATACTCAAGCACAGAGCCAGAAACCTAAAGTTGGACAGAATGTTCCAGACTTTTGGTGAAATGGTAATGAAAACTCTGAATACAGCAGTACTGGAACACAGGATCAGAATCATGGTTTATATGGAATACCAGACAATACCAATTACCCACAGGCATGTTTGAGTATATCTGAGGCTAAGAGGGTGAAAACCATCATCAAAGTGCTCAAGATACTGATTCACTACAGCAGATTCTAGCTGAGCAGCTGAAGGGTCAAGAGTCTTTATTTTGGGACATCTTAGATGATAAAGGCTATAAAAAGGCAAACATTATCATCTGTTAGTGTTGGCTGCCCACACAGTAACCTATATCATTGTTATGTTGTATTGACAACAACACCAGACAGAATGAGAGAGTCTCTCTTCAAGTCAATGGAACTCGAGACTGAGACTGTCTGGTTACTGCTCATCAAAAGAAATCGTGACAGACTGAATCCCAATAATCCATCTTCACCAGAGTTCAGAGGAGTTTTGCAGCCCTCGCGGGTCACTGCGTCCTCACCCGGGAAATGAGCTCTGAATACAGAGGAGCCCGTAAGACAGCAACTGCCTATAGTTACTGAACCTCTGCTTCCAAGTCAGCTTTAGGTTCACATTAAAGGATTTTAAAAATTCTCTATAGAGCGCTACCATTTTAAAGCACACAATCACCCGTTTCATTTGCAGGCATCAATTGAAGCCTTTAGATCTCAATTCACCCAAACAAAACCAATTCAATAAAATGAATGCAAAGCTTTGTCTGATGTTGATCACTATGTTCCCTGCCATCGACAGAAGATCAGCACATAGACAAAAATATGAAGAGTCCTGTCATTGAACATACAACAGAGTGTATGGAATAACAAGGAAAACCTCCTTTTGAGCAGGAGATCTGGTGTTCAAATACCTCTGATTTTTTTTTCTGCTGATATGGTGTTTTATAAACACATTCAAAGTTAACAACTAGATTTAGTTAGAGAACATCATGTTGCTGCTGGCTCTAATGCAGATTAGCCAGAGGTGGAAGTTGCCTGCAGCTTAAACCTGTAAAAGCTGCAAAAACATTTCTGTAAATGTTTTCTCCTTTATAGAAAAAAAAAAAAGAAAAAGAAAAGAAATGAACAACGGCTATAATCAACCCAAATTTGATAAAAATTTGTGATTCATCCCAAAGGGAAAATAGTCATTGTCATAACTCATGTCATCCAAGTATCTACAAAGAGCAGCTGGGATGGTGATGCTGTGGGCTGGAAGGATCTCCACTAGCAGTCTGTTAACGACTCTGAAGAAGCCTCTTACTGAAGGCTGTATTGTAGTCTAAAGACTGTCATAACAGCAGAGATGATGTTCTGGTTGACACCATCAGTTGTTGGTCAGCAATGCCAATCAACCATATTTGCTTTTAATGCTCCTCTTTAAATGTAGGAGTTAAAGATCTGATGATGTCTGATCTTTGTCCAGTATGAACTGCAGAACAGATGGTTTGAACTTCCTTTTTTTTTTTCTGCCCTACATCCACGAATCCTCCTTTTCAACTCCTGTAGGGATTTGGGATCAGAGTTAAGAGACGATTTGAGCTTTCGAGATGCTAATCATCTCCTCCCAGTTGCAAAAACAATGCATTGTTGCCACGGTTACATATCCTTTTTGTTCTTGGATGCAAATAACATTTGTATAGTAAATGTTATAATCAGTCAGGTCTGCTGCTTTCTGCATATTTATTTTCTGTGCTTGCAAAGGAAATAGGTGAAGCACATGAAAACAATGAAATGACTAAACAATCCCTGAAACACTTAATTTATCCAACACAATTCATCAATTCCCAGTAAAGTGCGAAGGTTTCTGGTTTTGTGCAGAAGGTGGGCCACATTGAGCCTTTAGGTCTGACAGCAAAGAGCACTGTCATCAGGAAGAACCTCCATGAATAGATTTGAAAGGATGAATAATGCCTTCTTTTCTGAGACACTACTTAAATACATAAAAGAGATTTTTTTTTCTCCAAAAGGATTCAAATTCTGAGGCAAACCTAATGCACCTACAGCTCAGATCCACTCTTTCAGGACAATAATCGAGTTAGCACAGACGTAATCACATTATTGAGTGCTCTGCTTTTGCCTTAGAGTTTACATGCAAGGCTGCTGTTGGAAAGGTATGCTTCATATACTGTATCACTCTTGTTTTCTTCTGTTTTTTCTCTAAAGCTGAAAATCTAACAAACAAAACAAAACAAAACAAAAAAACAAAAGAAAAAAACAGTAGAAATTTTCCAAACCAGTTTCTACTGTAGTCCTCCCACACATACACAGGCATTGATTATGATTATATAGTGATTATGCATTCTGCATGCCAGCCACGCAGCAGAAGAGTGGAGGGGAGCATTAAGGGGCTTGGCGACTGTGGGACCCCCTGCTGAGATGAGAGGGAAGGTAAGAGCCAAGGAGAGGGGAGTGTGGAGAAGGCTAACCAATCGGCTGCGTGCTCAGAACGGGACCAATCATGGCTGTGGCTCAGGGCTCTGTTGCTCCCTATTTTTGACTAATTCCTCTTTTTTTCTTTACATCTCTGTCCTGTTTACTTATCTCTTTTTAAAAGCTCTCTCCTTCCAGCTCTTACCCTGAGTTTTTCACTGCTATCTGACTCATAAATCATCCAACTAGGCTTCATGAACCTCTTTTACCTCTAAACTCTGGAGCACACCATTCAGCGGCCGCCTGAGCTCTGCCTCCTCCGCTTAATACTTTCTTCCTTTCTGATTCGGTGGCCTCTCCTCTTTACACAGTCAGATTATTATTCCGTCTGCAGTCACTAAGGAGATACACACACCATCCATCACAATGTACAAATTCTCAGTGCGCAGATTTGGTTGGGCTCTAATTAAAAACCCCTTCCACTTGTTTTCTTGAGAGATAATTAGACTTTCATCTCACCAGGATGCCACATCCATAGATCCATTCTTTTTTTCTCCAGGAAGCCTATAGGAGGAAAAATGAATTCAAGAGCTTTAAACCGCTTTCCTTAAGGGTGCCAGTCAATAATTAAAGATATCGTTATTCTTCTTTTTCAGTTTTTTTTTAAAACACAAATTCAGGGAAATGAGTGGAAAACCATTAAATGCTAATTCTAATATCTTGAATTCTTAAAGAGGAGAGTTTCTCTTGAATAAATAATCAAGGTTGGACTCTGCATGGGTGTTCATATAGACTCTAGGTCTTTTAAGTAACCAAACTGATGCAAGGCATAGACTTAAAGAGTCTATGTAAGGCTGTGATGAGAGTTTGGAGGCCGAGGAGCTCTGGGGCTGATAGGAGACAGCTGGAAGGGTTGAATTATTGAAGAGCACGGACCAGCTCTGAAACACGGGCCATGTCCTCCCAGCTGCTCCATGTGCTGAAGCCGACACTTCAGCAGTCGTCAGACGTGTGCAGCTAACAGGGTCCATCTGTTATTGAGGCGTAATGAACGCAGACATAGCCATGGAGAAATGAATCACTGCCACTTTATTAGTGCATCACAATGGTAATGACTGTGCCATCCATGCAGTCAGAACGGTAATAATTATGTTATTTGTGATTATAATGATAATTAGGATGCAGATGATGGAAGGGGAATACGGTGCGGATGATACTGGTGATGTGTGTCTGTAATGATGATGACAGTTCACAAATGCATGGTTTGGAGAAAAAAAAATGGACTTGTGGAAAACATTTACATTTGTGCTCATTATGCATGCATGAAGCAGGAGCGATTTGCATACTAGCAGTGGACGACGGGGACCTGCAGGCCCGGAGAAAAATAACAAAACATAAAACTCGCTATAGCTGTAATTGTTGACAGTTTCATGTAAACACCTGCCATAAGGAAAACTCATCATTCTAATGTACAACAGGGCAGTGTTGAAAGGCACACCGAGTCCAACCTCCAAAATCAATACCCAGCATGCCTTTCATTACATAAGTGAAATCTGTATTCATCTCAGAGATATACATTTATCCCACTTATACCCTTAGTCTAAGAGTAAATTCATTTAGTAATGATTATCTGACTGAGGTAAAACCATTTTCATTCACTTGTTACCCTGAGTTAGTGACAAGGGCACAGCAGGGGTCACTTTTCAGCAGTTTTTAGTTTGAATTAGCACCATCAGCGCTTGGACTGGACTGTGTTTAACTGAGAAATATCCATTTGCTTTAAGATTGTCTTATCAGAGACAGTGCAATGACAAGAGACAGAAGGAGTGTGTCTTGGCTTTTGTACCGACGCTTTGCTTTGAAAGTCGACAGAGAGGTTGTGTGGGGACGTTTCATCAGTGTCTTTACCTTGGAGAACTGAACTTAGATAAAAATACTTAAACCCCCATAGCTGCCTCTAGGGTAGCTTTATATCCAATGTATTTTTATGTCTAACTTGGACATTTTTTTTTTTTTTTTTTTACAGGTCATAATGTTTCTTTTATTATTTTCTAGAAAATATTGTAAACAGCAAAACCATTTTATAACTTCATTTTCTTTCATGTCTTCCTCATTTGGTTTGGATGCTACTAAGACAAAAAGAAAGAAATTATTTCTTCCAAATCATTTCTTTTTTTTTTCTCCAATATCAACATCACACAACAGGAACAGAGATTTCTAAATAGAATCTTACGTGTGTTTATATGTTTTTGTTTTTAAATACACAGATTTTCTCATGCTAAAAATGTGCAACATTGTCAGGTTCAGCCCTGTTAAAAGTAAAAAATAAAATAAAAAATTCTTAATGAAATTCATTCAACTCCTCAAGCTCATCGAGATAAAACAGTTACCAGCTGCATCCCACAAGGGTACATTTGGAATTTCACAGACCATAGAGTTCGCTCTCCGTTTCATTTACACAGCTATTCAATTTGTTTCTCCACGTTTCAAAGCAGAAAGATAATTGTAGCTGGCACTATCAGAAATCATTTTGTCCATCGTTACAAGATAATGTTACACAAGTTTTTGTGTCAAGTTGATGTAATTACCATCTGAATTAATAGCGTCTGGGCCTTCGATCGGATCTGCTCCAACATCAATAACAGCCACTGAAACTCTTGCAGTGTCACCATTGACCATTTTCCTCTCCAGTTGTGAGAGTGTACGTACATTACAGCATGACATCTTGTTTCCATACAATTACTGTGGATGTGCTTGTTGAGTCAGGCAAGTGTTTACATGTGGAAGCCATCTTCTGAGACGCTGCTCGTACCATGGGAGTTCTCATTAGCACAACATCAGTAGCTGAAGCTCAGCATCACACTCTTGATCTTTTTCAGTTTGCCTTACATTTCTTGACATGTTCTCTTTCACTCACATATAGCTGATTTGCAGCATTATTATGACAAATCCTCGGAGTGAACATGTTGCTGGATGTTGACGAAAATCTAACTTGTTTTTGGTTCCTTTATTTAAACTACCTGTAGCAATGATGGTAGTTTGCTGTCTTAGTCCCACTCTAATTAGCTGCTGCAAGGATCTGCAGAGAACAACAACATCTTTGCTGCTCTGCAGGGGGTAGCAGAGGGTCAAACAGAACCGAGCTCCAAACAGAAAACAGCAGCTCACTCCGGTTTAGCAGCTTTTAGCATCCTAGGTAAATTTATGGAAAACGAGGCGACTCCAGCTACACGGACCTGTTCATCATAATTGTGCATCTTCTACTTAGAAAAGACAATGCAGACTGCTTGCTGTTTTGTAAGACACATCTGGACTCAGCAGGGATATGTTTAGGAACAGTTTGAGACTATTTGGGATGTGGATCATAGTTGTGAACATCACTCTGAGTTTCTGATTCCTGTCCTGCTTCAGGGAGAGTTTTTCCACAGCAAAACTGGCTTTCAAAGACCCCATGCTGGGCGTGTCAGAGCATCAGCTCCATTTGCACACCATAACCGAACGTGATCCCAAATGTCTTGTGGCGTAAGATAAAGCTTCAACCCTCTGCACTCATTAATTAGCAGAGAAGCATGATTCTTGCAGCATCGACATGAACAGAAAGCTGACTGGTATCAGCTTCTGTGTTTTTTACAAAAACACATTTTAAAATGTCTTCAGATTCATCACAAATAATATGTGGGGAATAAGACTGCAGTGTTTTGAAAAAGCAGTCACAGCCCTCGGCCATTTTCACATTTTGTTACATTACAAAGAAATGAGTGTATATCATTGAGTTTTAGTAGGATCAGCACAAAGTTCTGCATGATTGTGAAATGAAAGAAAAATAAACCAGAGTTTCCAACATCTCTTATACATATGACAATCTGAAAGTGTTACATTGCTGTTACTCCCAAGTCTCTTGTCTGTACCACCTTTCAGTGACATCTCTGTCCATTTCTGTTTAGCAAAATAACTCAAACTCAGACAGACTGGATGGAGAAGATCTGTGGACATCAACTTTCAAATGTTGAAACAGATCCTTAAATAGTTTAGGAACGAACCCTCTCTGACTCTCTGACTTTGCAGGATGAACTTTTAGATGGTCTGAATGCAGCTTGAACTTCGATCCAGACGTTGTTAGTCAGACAGTGTTTTTAGAGGAGTGGAAAGTTTTGTGTTAGAAACTTCAACACACAGATTGGTGCACATGTTAAAATCTGCTAAAATAGCCCCACATGTAACATGCCACTGGCAAACTTACACATTGTTTATACAATTCAAACTAACATTCTGCACCCAGTTCTGCATCTTTAAGCTTCTCGGAAAAATCTGCTTCCCATGTGATTGCAACTAGTTGACATGAAATGTAAAGAGTCACAGCAGAGCACAGAACTGACTTGTCTAAAAGTCGACTAGTTGGTGAAACCTTCACCATAAAGACCAGAGCATTTTTTTCATCAACATATTATCATGCTGCGGGCATCTATGTTGTTTCTCAGATTGTCTGTTTTGTCAGTTTAGGTGGTTTATTTACTACTAGGTGACATAATCGGTGAGTGGACATTATCTAGGGGTGGCAGGGTAAAGGGGGTAGAAGGCAACTGCAGGAACCAAGCATCTGTTCCCTTCAGTTTTCTATAGTTTAAACCTAATTTTTGGTTTTTAATCATACAAAATTGGAGTTAGATGTTGTAGGTGGCAAAGGTTTATGGGGGATGAATACTTTTGCAAACCACCTGCACTGTAAATCTGACAAGCAAATATTACATTTCATTCAATAATTCTAGCTTTGCTGCTTTCAGCTAACAGTAAATTAGGTTTCAGAAATATGTCATATTAAGGTATAAAAGTAAGTGTCCTAATCTTTGCATAAAAAATGGCTGTAATTGTATTTTACTTATAATTAAAAAGGAAAAACAAGCATAAATTACCTTGAGAATATGCATTATTGCATATTCCCAGCATAAACCCCCAAAGGTAAGAGGATTGATTACACGGCCCTGTCTTCTCCTGGCCTAATTAAAGATCTAAGTGATAGCCTCTCTTGGGGCTATCTCAGCTGTTTCACCCGTATGGCATGTGATCCTGATATGTAGCTCACATCTTGTACCTATAGACACAAAATGCACTTAATTTAAGTTCATTTGTACCACTAAGTTCCCCGTGATTTCATCACACAGAATCTATTTGTCAGGCTGATTAAACAGTCGTCCAGCTTCGTGTGGAGGAGACGAACACGAGGAAACAAAAACAGCTCCGAGATTTTCAACTTTTTTCCTGAAGCCTCACATCAGGAATTTCTCCCTCGATGTGAGGAAGTAGAAATGACACAACCTCCACCGCAAAACCTGCTGTGAAAGCTGTCATAGCTTTTAACGTTTCCATGGCGTCCTCCAAATCATTCATAATGCATGACAACAAAACAGATGGTGAGGCATAAATGCAAGTCAATGCCATTGATTCAGTGATAGATGCCAATCAAAGAGCTGGCGGTGATGGCTTTGATGAAGGGGGGGATGATGAGAGTTAACATGCTTCATTATGTTTTCTCATTATCTGGAGGAAGGCACGGCAGCAAGTTTTCACAAATGGACCTCTTGCCTTCACAACAGCTTCATTTGAATCCAAATCAATAGTTCTCTCACTAACCTGAAAGAAAACAGTGATTGAAACAGAGCCACAATTCTCTCAGCACTCTGGAGGACCTGCTCCTTTGGCTTGGCAAGAAATTTAATTTGGAAATCAGCATCGCTTAAACAAATCTTTACTCAGCAAATGGGCGAACATTGTCCTTTGGTGAGTGAAGTCAGTGGGGATAGGAGCGATGTCCAATCCTGACAGGAAGCTCTATTGCCAGGAAAACAATTTGATTGTGGTGCTTAAATTGGTTATTTGTCTCAATAGCTTATATTATTCCTCCTCAATTCGTCCCAATTAAAACGTCTGAATAGGTTCAGTCCCAGAAAAAAGCATGGGTCACAGCTCAAAAAAACATATTGACACGGCTATGATTGATTGAGATTGAATTCTTCAGTTTTATAGTGCCTTGAAAAAAGATCTATCACTTTACAGATTTCTTCCATTTAAGTGACACATAAATGTTTTAGACCATCAAACAATCTTTAATACCAGACAAACAGAACCTGAATGGATACAAAAAGCCGTTTTCAAAGTTTGATTTATTGAGGTCTTCCCAGCAGTCCCAAAGCTTCAGTAATGGCTTTGTGTTTTTTCTTTTTTGTATTTATCATTCATTCTTCCTTTATTTCCTTCAACTATCATTTGAAACATGCATCTTGTATTAACTCATGTTACTTATGTTTCATATAAAAAATGTGTGAAAATCTGAAACATGTAAATGTTACATAAAAAGCAAAAGAATAAATGTCTAATGGTAAAAACTACTTTTTACCGCACTGGACATTTCAACCACACTTCTAAAGTCAATGAAAAGCAAAGTTAATCTGAAAATGTGAGCGATGAGGCATCAAGTCTGAATAGTTGGGTCAAAACTTTCTGTAATGTCTGCAGAAAAGAGGACAATACAGAACCCAGCAGGCGCAAAGGTGCAGAGCAGGAGAGGTTCTAAAACTTTATTCCTTCATGTTCAGCAATAATATTTTAGGATATTATTGGTTCCAGCGTGCAGCAGGTGTTGTGTTTGCATTTATATGTGGTGTGAAGGTGAATGAGGAGAGCAGAGTAAACAGCATGAATGTGAATCAAAAGGAAAGAAATCATCAATAAATTTGAGCCTCTGGTCCGGATTTTTAATGATATCAATGGGACTGTTTGAGGTGTTAGGAAAATACTATAAATATGAATATGAAAAAGTTGATTCACCCTCATCCTGTTTGCTGTTTGAATTGTTTAAACTAAATTTAGGCTCTTGTCTTGCAGACTTTTCTGCTTTGGAGGGAAGGTGATCTTTCTTTGGCTTTTCAATTATTTAATGGCTTGCTTATGAATGATTTACTCAAGGGCAAGGAATTTGTTTAAATGTTCAACTTTATTTAATATAATGATTGTATTCATTATCTTCCAGCAGAATAATGCTTGTTAGACAACGCATGCCCGAGGTTTATTAAACTAACAATAACTATTTGTTGTGGAGCCACCCACCTGGTTCACCACATTTATATTTCTCAGGAGATGAGACATAGTAAAAAAAACAACTTATAAATTATTATTATTATTATTAAGCTTAATAATAATGATGAGCAATAGGATCCCTCAACCACTAAACCCCAGCTCAGCAGAATAAACTCACATTAGGGTAAGAGTTTTAGGAAACTTTCAAATGTTTGTGTAATTAAACAGGCAAAGATATTTTAATGCAAATTATATTAGTTAAATGAAAAAGTAAAGCTAATTAAATAAGATCAGATCAAATTTGTTACGTTTTGATAGTTTTCAAAGGATCCTTGTGTTTGTTATTTGCCAGACCCTGGTAATGTGTACACTCTGCAAACATTATAAAAAAATACAATATTTATATTCTTGGTTTTTGTTTGTGTCTGGGATTTTTGGGATTTACGTAGACTTTAGGATTTTGGCTGGATTTTTGTTTGATAAACAAAAACATAATAAAATCTGTGCTCCCTGATTTAACTATACCACATCATAGCAATTTATTTATAAAGCCCTTCAGAGACTCTGATGAAAATCATAAACAAAACCAAACATAAAAAGCTCAGGTCAGCGCCTGACAGACATCAACACAGAAATGTGTATCTAAAATATTAACATTTTATAAGGTGATGTTAAATTGAACTTATTTTAACACCTATTAAAGTTATGTTATTTGTGCATGAAAATCCCAGAATTCATTTTTTACTAGTACAACACCAAAGAAACATAATTATACTTGTGTAAAAGGATTTAAAAGTTGAGTTTTAACAAAATCGCCCACCATCTTTAGTTCTTTTGTTTTTAAAAAAGAAGTTTCAATTTATAAAATATTTTTTGCTTCATTAGTAAATAACAGACGTAGTGTAATAATTCAGCTTGGCACAATGACTTGAGACAGTAATCACCATCACTGAGAGTAATTACCACCCGAGTTATTTGAAACATGATCCTAGATGTGAACAGAGATCAGTTGTCAATGGGCATCTTGTCTCTGTGTTGATTGATAAACATGAAGGTGAATCTCAGGCCCATTAAAACCTCATGGCTATTTGTTAACCTTCTAACCCTAACAGAGCTGAGTTAATGTGAGCAAAGTCTTCCTAGATGCAGAGACTTTAAAATATGATTTAAAAGAAAGCAGAAAAAATAAAATAAAATAAATAAACAAATTCTTCTCCTGCAAATCCAGATTATATTCCACTAAAAAAGCTTCTGTTTGACATCAAGTATGCTGTGGTAGTTTTCTCATATTAACTTGTCCTTAAAGGAGCTTACCGCTGCAGGTGCAGAGCAGCATCAGGACAGCAACACGACGAGCCATTTATAGCGCAGATTACAGCACAAGCTACTTCAGGGGCAAGATACAGTGGCATTTGTGATTAAAAGACTTAGTTTTTTTTTTAAAAAAACAAAAAACTATCTTTTCAAATGAGTCCAAGTAAATTTAGATCAAACAGTCTACTTTCTTATAATGAACTATTTTTTTAAGAACAAATAAATGAAAAAGTATTTCTTATCAACAGTATTACAGTCCATCAGGAGAGGTCAGCAGTACAGCCTCTGGCAGCAAATCTTCACTTATTGCTGCCTGTCTACATTACAAAGGCTGGATTGACACTTGCATTCCTCTGTTGCAGGATTTCTAGTCTAAGTTGTCAACAAACTTGACAAATTGCTTCGTAACCAGACTGTTCAAAAGAAACCATTGTCATAACCGTTAAGCGTCAACAGGAGAAGGAGCAAAGAAAACTCTCTTTAGTGTAAGACCCCCCCCACCCCCCCCACACACACACACACACTCACACAAAATGGAAAATTATTATTATTATTAATATTATGAAAAACAATTTCTAGTTTCATCATTTTGAAAAAGCTAAAATAATACTTTCATACATTTAATTTTGTCACACTTTCTGAGCTCAAACTAATTTTAATATCAACAATAGATAACAAGAGTAGAAAATAGGATTCTGTTAACTAAGGGGAAAAAAGATGTCCAACCCAAACTGGTATTCTGTGGAAATGAAATTACTCCTTTTATTTTTAAACATTGTATTAAATGTAATATTTTAACTTTTTTGTTTCAGTTTACGATCTTACCTGTAAAATAACAAAACACAGAACCTGTCAGATAGCATGAAGTCGGCTGAGTGATTTCAAAATGCAAAGCAATCTGATCAAAAGAAGTTTGAAAACAGGCTGGAAACAAAGTCAAAGACATTTCAGGGTCAATAAAGGGTTAAAACCAAGTTTAGAGGCTCGAGTGAATCACAGTGAGATCCAACCTACCATGATTACACCAGAAGCACATCAATCATTAATGCAGGTCGTCACACAAAAAAGAACAACATCTAAAGCTTTTCATAAGTCAGTGTTCATGATTCAACAATGAGAGAGACTGAGCATCAACACAAGCTCAGAACGAAGACTGCCCTGTTACATCTGGTGCAGAACAGAATCATCTTCCTCAGAACGTCTTGACTTTTTATTAGTTGTATGCAAAAATCATCAAAATTAGCAGAGACAATTGCTTGAACTGTTTAATTCTTTGAGTTTTAACTCTGAATTCAGTAAAGGAAATTAATTCTGTTTTGGATTATAGTCTAATGTATTAAGATCCACTTCAGGTAGAGCATAAACATTTACTCTAACTTTAGTATTTAGGCAAGGACAGCAAAATAAGGACGTTCTAAACCCCACAGAAAATAGATCCAGAGTCTTGTAGATGAGCATCAAGGCATAGAGGACAGAGATTAGATGGTTTTCCTCTGCAGTACAAGCATTGTTCGGGCTAATTAGCACATTTTCTGGTATAATTTTCTCTAAGTAGGTTGTTTACAAACCCTTTCACTGTCACACCACATAAAGGGGAAAGGTGACTTAAGCAGATTAATACCCACACCCTTTCATCCATTTGCAAAGAACAGAAAGGAGGTAATGTAAAGGGAGACAAAGAGCAAAAACTTGGTCAAATTACCGCATTAGGTAAACTTTTATCTCCTAATGGCTCAGTGTTTTATGTGCTTGCTAACAGAAAACAAATTAAGCAGCTAATGATATGCATTTATGAACCTTTTTAAAATAGTTACTGACTTAATAATGGCTTGTTCTTAGGAAAGTTGGATGAGGGGAAGCAAAGCAACAGATGACAATAAGGATTTACACAAGAACAGGGACCCAGAATGTCCCTGACAGACATTAAGACTGTAGCTACTTTAAGGAGAAACAGTGCATTTCCATCTCATGGCTTGATTAACAGCTCAACGCAGACTGAGTGAGCGCTGGCACTGCACTTTAACAAAGCTATCAACATCTTACAAAGCCTTTATTGATCAGCTGTGCCTCAGTCAGTCAGCAACTGACACAAAGACAAAACCAAGTATTGATTTGCAAATGAAAGAAGAAATTCACAGACATTGTCTCAATTTAAGACAACTTGAAAATTGACAGATGTTACAACAACTCTGTTCTGTCTTACTTCTAAAAGCATTACGTAAAGTTACAAAAGATGATAATCATCACTCTGTATAAAACCTTTTTCACCTCAGCTCAACATAAAGTTGGGTCCAAAGATGCACAGCTCTTAAAAAGGAAGTTAGCTTAAAAAATGATCTGCAAAGACTTTCAAACTAAATGCACTTTCCAATTATTTGATATCAATCCCTTCTCAAGACAGTTTTTTCAATCCTTAGGGACTCAAAGAAGAATTTATCTTATTTTGGAACAAATCCTAAAAGATTTGGAGCCCAGAGAATATCTTCAGGGCAAACTCCTCACTGTTCCAAATTTGTTTTGGCACTCTGAGGGTGCAGAAGTAATTCTGTGATAACGTTCCAAATTACTAAAAGCAATGATGACATAGGACCGAAGAAGCAATTATTTACTCCTTAAATAGGTTATCAGGTTGGCCTTAAGCTGCAAAGGCTAATTAATAAGGTGGTAGGCTCACTCTCTGCTGGGAGGCTGTATTCCCTGTGTGATCCACTGACTGAGGGCCTCCAAGTGTTTCCTCTTTAGTGCAGAACAACATTGAACACAAAGCCCTTGACCCCAAAATGGTCAAACTTAAAGTAAAAATGGATCTTCAGCTCAGATTGAGTTTGTCCTGCAAAAGGATAAAATCTGCAGACAGGTGAAAATAGCTGCTTCATCCCGCTGGTGGATGTTCAGCCACATTTCACTGCAGACCAAAGATTACATGCTTCTGAATCAAGTCAGACATGACTCATTCTCTTTCCAGTGAAAGTTTATCGTCATTACAGTAGTCAAAGCCTTTGTTATTCAGCAGCTTTTTGTCTGTTTCCCTGGCATTTTGACAGTTTACCTATAATGACCAGTTATAAGCATTGAATTTGGAAAGCCTCTCTGGCATCAGCCTAATCTTTCATTTCTTCCACAGATCCTGGGTCACTGCAGAGCACTGATATTGCTTCCAGTCAGAAGAAACATGTTGGTGAAATTAAAGATTATTTTAAGCCTGAAACAGCCAGAGGTATGAATAATGAGGGGCATCACTGTTCTTCATCCCTATGCAAGAATCATTTCACTTGAAATAAGTCAGATAATAATTTGTCAATTATGGTCATTTACTTAAAAAAACAATAAAGTTCTGCAACTTCACATAACTAGTATACTTTTCCCATAATTTGAGGCTTCAGTTGTGGAATATCCTCTAAAATATGAAACTGCAAAAAGAGAAAGTACTTATTAAGATGTCATTTTCATTACCTTTTACCTGAATCTTGACTATTTGAATATTTAGTTTTTCCTCTGAAACTGATGGACTTTTCCTCCTCCTCGCATAGTGGCTTGACAGAAAATTTCCAACAGCCCCACTCTTCAGGTGCTGGTTGTCTCATCACAACACTACACCAGGGAGTTAAAAAAGATACAGTTAATCAGTCACTCCATCAAACAATTTGAATTTCTCCTCAGCATGCTAAGGTTACTCCTCGTCAGGCAGTTGTGCGTCTTATCAGAACATTTCAGGCAGTCTGGAGTAGAGAAAAAGGGAAAAGACAGACATGGCCCTGCCAGAGCTGGAAAAAGTGCCTCTTCTTGCTCTTTAATGCGTGAAGAGGAATTTCAATCTCAAGAGTAATACCTGTGGTTTTGTGATACATCTGCTGAGACATTTTTCAACTAAAGACATCTCCATCCTCTCCCTCCCTCTTAAAAAGACCCTTTGAAGATGTTATGGGATCAGGCTTTATGCAGCAGTTGTATCCAGTGCAGAAGGAAAATCCAAGAGTTTGCAATGTAACAACACTTTACTTTCAGGGGAATAGCCCCACAACCATCCCGTTTTCTTTTTATATCATGCTTTTATAGTTGTTTTACCGACGTTCAAATAACTCGCACACCTCAGTAGGCTGTCAAGCAGACCGTAGCCTCATGGAAATCTGATTCCGAGTGATCTTCAGCTTTGTCATGCAAGTACGAGACTGCAGTTTTATTAATCTGTGTCATAAAAATGGATTGAACAATAGCACCGTGTGGTTAATGCTTCAGCCCCATCCTCTGGAACACAGGCACAATTACATTGTGATTGACTCAGCTGGATCTCTAAAGCTACTCATGAACACTGCTCTGCCTCTTCCCTTTGTCTAACTGCTTTTTCCCCTCCCAGCTGAGTGACCTTAATGGACCCGTGGTATGCGAAGTGCATCTAAAACCCTCTACCCGCCTGTTTAAATGTATCACTTGTGACAGCGAAAGGAGGAGTGAAAAGTGATTTCAATAACTGGAAACAACAGCACAGAAGTCAATGCAATAGAATTAGGAAGTCTGGTCCCAGATGTTATCCTGAGAGGTTCTATTCTTTACTCCAAGGATTCAATGTTTTCCATTGACGTATGTCTATGTTCAGTTTTATTGAAATCGACTCCCAAGATGAAAAAGTAAAAAAAATAAAAATCATACAGGAAAAGTGAAATAAATAAGAACACTGCTTTCGTTCTAGTTGTCGACTTGTAATGTGGAGCAAAAATGCAACGACTTATTATGCCATTAATCATAAACCTACTGCACGGTTACAGTGTGTTTAATAAAGTATAATGTGCCCTCCTTCCTTTGCTTAAAAAAATAACTTTCTGGATTTAGATTCAATTTATTTCTTATTTTCAGAACAAAAAGCTTGCTTATAGAAAAACAAATAAGTTGGCAGATTGTTCATGAACAACGGTCAGGGATAAATATGCTCCTCCACTTGAAAGGAAAACATCAATTGCCAACAACAAACAAAGATGATGGAGTTAACAAAAAAAGGTCACAGTATAGAAAGTTACAGCAAGAAAACAAAATGGTTGCCTTAACCTCTGTATACATCTTTGTCACTTCAGTGGACTGCTATTCAAATGCTGTTTTTTCCATCTATATATTTGTTTACTGCAGACTTTCATATAAACTCCTACCCTTGGATGCTTAAAAAGTGGCTCTATAATCTGTCATAAGAGGGAACAAATTAGGATTCATTTTTCAAAGTCATAGTTTTACCAAGTTATTCATTCATTTAGCAATTTCAGTTTCAAACTATTTCATTAGCAGTTTGGTTTTGAAACTAAATATTTAGCTCTGAACAAAATATTTAGTGAGGAAACTAAACTAACAGCGAGAGTTTGTCATGAGAGGCCGAGCTTTTATTTTGAAAATCCACTTCCAGTTATTGCCAAATGTCTTTTTATATACGTAAGTATTTACCTCTGAGCTAAATATTTAACTAAATCCATTTTTCAAGCTAAACTTTTACATTCAAACTAAATATTTACTATAAGGCTGGATATTTAGCTTGGTGAATATAGGTTAGAGATATATGTAGTTGGAGCTAAATACTTAGCTCACGAGTTAAATATTTGATTTGGAATAGTTAGATTTTGTAAAAAAAAAAAAAAAGAATAACATTGTGAATGTCAGTATAAGGACTACAATTATTCCTGTTAAATTTTTACTGTGTAACTTTACAAATTGGATCCATATTTCTGAAGCCTGACCCTTTGGGTCAACTGTAGTGCATATTTAGGTTTTTCTCTACCTAACCTTAATGAGCAGGTAATTATCAGGCTTCAGCAACATGAAATAAAAAGTGTCCAGGAAAGCAGACATATAAAACATGAAGAACTGAGCAGGACTGAGAACCACTGTCTGTCATGCCATCAACTGGTGTATGTTACAAAAACATATCAAAACACATGTGACAGATGCCACACAATTTCAGTCACATTTTCTGATAACTGATTTCAAAATCCATGACCGAGTGTATCTGAGTCCATCTTCCTAATGGTGCCCTCTGGAGCCTCAGAATTATCCCTAACCCAACATCTGCAGGCATGCAGAAATACTCAACACCTTGGAAGTTTCAGATCCTCACAGGTAATTTACAACACTTACCCACTTAATAAAAACCTCATCAGTAAAAGATCATTTCATGCATGAAAAGGTTGAATTTATTCTGAGAGCAGTGATTTCTGTGTCTTTGCTCTGCAAACATTGTTTTTCCAATCCTAAAGTGAACCTGGACATCTTTTGTGTTGAACAAAATGAGCTGTGTGGTTGTATTGCAAGTGTTTTCCAGTAAGCAGTCATCTGACCGCAGCCCATGACAACAAACCATTATGCAGCCCACACTGTGGGGTATGCTCCTGTATGAAACTTTCTTCTTCTCCCCATGGGGCAGCAGCCCAGCATAAATGACATCTAGCTGGCCACCATCCTGCTCCTGCTTAGCTATGTAAGTCATTAGAAGTGCATGCATGGATTTATCTTTAATCCTGCATGTCTGACAGTCTGTTCAGCAAGCTTTCACAAAATAAAAAATAACCAACATTGAATGCTCTCAAACATAAATTTGCAGGCGTCTCAAACATTCAGTCACAAATAATACAGCTGTATCTAAGCCCCTGCAGTCTATGTAGATGCCTCACTGACTGTGCAGATTTAGCAATATGATCTGAAGAGCTGACATAACGGAAGGTAAAAAATTGTTTATGCAATCGACGGGCTAAAATGAGGTCTTGTTATTGAATGACATTGGCTCTTCTTAGCATATGTGCATAGTATGTAAATCTCTATATAGGGTAAGTGCATTGTCGGTGGAGATCGTGCATCAAAAAATGCAATGCAAGCATTTATGTGATTTATCTTAAGGCTTCCCGACAACACGTGAATAATAAAAAAGACAGCTTCTGCGTGGCCTAACAAGAACAGGATGGATTTTTCTTTTCTTCACCTGTCAACATTTCTGACAGAAGTTTTTTTTTTTTTTTTTTTTTTCCTATTTACTTTCTATAAAATGAGAAATGTCTATAGAGCCATATAAATATATCAAAACAGTCAGCTTCATGGGGCAGATTTACTATTGGTGGTCATTTTCACCAAAACTTTGACATAAGCTCCTTCATGCTATGAGAACTCCCAGGTTGTAATAAATCACAGATTGTTATTTTGTTGTGCAATTAAATTATTAAAACCAAATATGAGATTAAATTATATCAAAATAAAAAAGGAACCAATCAGTTCCTGTATGTCTTCATACATCTGTTCCCCAGTATGAATATAAGCCAAAGGCTCAATATAAGGTGCGATAGGATTCCTTTATGTAATAGACAAATTGCTACTGCATAAATGTAAGATGGTGCTTAGCCTCCATCTTACCAAATGAAGAATACCTGGGTATAATTTAAGATGAGATGCTGTGTGAAGACTTCAGAGGTTTGATAGAGAAGATTATTGAACAAACTAAGGAACACAGCAGAAGGGTCAGGGATAATGCAGTACATAGGCTGAAAGCAAAGTTACATGATAAAACAATATTTCATGCTTTGAGCATCTCCAAATTCTGTTCAGTCCATCAGCTGAATATGAAAAAATTCAGCACAATCACAAATCTACGAGACAAAATGTAGGACAACTATTGGCCCTTATTAAATCTGAAAGCTATTGTGGAAAGAATATTTTTCCAGTGTCATGTTAGGGATGATGATGGTGGAGGAAGACCAGCACAGCGCAAGCAGATAAATTATGTTAAAATGTCCCCATCAAAGTCCAAATTAAAATCTGTGGATAGATATGAGAGGTGATGATCAAAGCAGCTCCTCTTTCAGTGAACTCCTAATATCCAGGGATTAAGGCTGACAACCACTTGCAATCCACCCTGTTAAAATGCTTATAGCTGCCCATTTCACCACCCCAAATTCCAAATACCTTAATGTCCATTGACATGTACCATCTTAATACTACTGAAGCCAACATATACCGTCTTCCTTAAACCCTCTATGAGAGCACAACCAATCAGCAGCAAGACAAATGTATTGTGTTCCTGAATTCACTGCAAATGTCAGCCAATAATGTGTTAAGTATCATTGCAATAGTTGGTCCAAAATACTTCAAACTTTGACCCACCACAACGTTTTAAAAGTTTGCACAGACAAGATACAACTCAGACACAGTAACTATCATGCTTAATGTGACATTTCCATCCTTCTAAAGAAATCTTGACCAACTTCCATAGGTGTTGTATTTAAAAGTAAAGCCAAACACTGCAGAATAATGATGATGTCATTTTATGAGTCAAGGGTTACGCTTAGTTTCCTGTCATCTGGAAAAAAGTAAAACTGTGAACAGTAAAGACATTAAACTGGTACACCCAGATGAATTTTTAAAATATAAACCTTTCAAAGCAATTAACTGTAATCAATTCCAAAAAAGTAAAAATAATTAATAAAGCATGACAAGGGAATAACATGACAGAGCGGCTCTAAAATATTATTTACCTTCTTCCTAGCTAATTAGGATTTCTTGGCTATGTTTCCAAAGGAAAATATTGATAGACCAGTTGCCTTTTTTGCTCCTTCTTTGTAACTTCATGAAAGAGGAAACCTAACTTTAAGGTATTGAAGGATTCTACTGATGTTAGCTGACAGACCTAACTTGACTGTTCTCTGAAGACAGATCTGTTCCAAGCCTGTGCCAGACCATGAGGTTTTTCTATACTCCCTTCTTGGGTCTGACAGCTGGTACTGGATCTTATAGTTGGCATTTTACCCCATTAACAGACTTTGAAAAAGTCAAGTTGTGTTTTAATGTATCTGTCAAAGCCTTCAGAACTTTGGCAACTGGGTTACAATGGCAGGTTTCTGAACTAACCTTCAAACAATCAACTCCAAAACCAAAGAACAATGTTGAATAAGAGAATAAATAGTTGTCTCTGTTTACAGAGACAACATTTACAGAGTTGTCTCTGTAAATGGCTGAAGGGAAATCAATTCTTGTTTAAAAGGAAAGGTTTTTTTGCGACATAAAACATTAAACCACAATAAATAATTGTTAAATATTTTTCAGGATGATATTCTTCCCAGTTCAGCTTATTTGTTCAGCTCCGCAACTTTGGAAGTTTGGAACTTTTTCCTCACATTTGAGTTTACAGGTGTTTTCACACCAGAAACTATGGTAGACTCTTGGAATTGGGGTCAAAATTGCCACAATTTGTAAAATTTTCAGTTGGTAGAGTTCACTTTCAGTCAAAAAAACCCCAACCCTTTGAGCAACCTATTCACCCACTCACCTGTGGGTGAATAGGTTGTGGGTGCCCTAGTTAGTTAGTTTTGGAGCGGCTTTCGGTCCGCTTGGCGTCCACATATGCATTCAAAATGCACTAGAGTTCACTTCAACAGAACCAAGATCTAGGATTGTAGGCGGACCAGGTTTTGCCTTTTTGGTCTACATCAGAGTTCAATTGTGCATTCACATCTAAACAAATGAACTGGACTTTCTAGGTAAACGGACTGGAGTTAGATTACGGCGAGCTACTGGTGTGAATGCACCCGAGACACTGATCCTGAAATCCAGGCCTCAAATTTCCTCCCACTTTAACATACGTCTCTAGTCCAATGGATATAGGCTTTGTAGCATTCAAAAGTTACCAATGTAAAAAAAAAAAAAAAAAAATTAAATTAATGTCCAATTTCCTGAAGTGATGTTGGTGTAGAAAAATGCTTTAACCTGTTTTCTGCCCAGACATTTGTCAGTGTTGCCATTTAGACATCTGTGCTGCCCATCAGGGATTATACAAAGTGCTTTCTGTTCTCTACTTCCACATGCTTTTTGTTCAGGTACCTTTACAGTCACCTACACCAACACTGTCACTACGCAGAGACTTCTGACTGATTTTAAAAAACAACTTGAGAGGACATTGTGATTGATGAAGTTATTATTAACAAGTTTCTTTTATGTGCTGGTCTTTAATTTGGATCAATAACACAGGTGAAAGCAATACTCTCTGTTCCTCTCATCCATTTTTCCTCCATCAGATACCTGTCAAATCACACTACGACTTCCTATTGTTAAAGAAAAACCAATGAATAAAATATTTGTGAAAATTGTATTTTTATATATATGAATAATGTAAGAGGGTGCATGCTGTTAGTGTCCACGTCTCAAGGTTACACTATATTGTTAGTTTCCCCACCATAGCTCAGGCTTTGTTCTTGTTTGGTACAAAATCAGAGAATCCAATTCTATCAAGTTTGTTTTTTTGTTCTAAGGGACATTTTGCCTCATCTGCCAGGATATGTTATTCCTGGAACTTGAAAGAAAATCCCAGCATGAAATATGTAATGTCAAGGCAGTACCATATGGTATCATTTGGAGAGTAAGCCAAACTTTTCACCTCAGCCTGTCTCCTTCTCTCTGTCACAATCAGCTGCCTCCTACTGGGAGCTAAATTGAAGCAGATGAAAAATGAGGACTAATGGAAAGAAATTTGGGATATATGCTCAAGTGACTCAACAAATAACTAATAACTTTATGCCAAAATTGCTCCCCAAAGGAAACTTTGTTTGAAGAGCATCTTCTCTGAAAAATCCACATCATCAAGGTTTGACCTTTTGTTTTTGTCTCCATCAGTACCGAGTATGAGGGAGAATAAACACTGCTTGATTCTGCATAGAAGAGAAGGAACGATGATTGTTTGGCCTCAGCTTTTTAAGCAAGATAAAAACATTGATAACAAAATATCAGACAGACAGACAGATTCTGATTGTCTGTCTGTCTGTCTGTCATCAACAGACAGAATCTGTCTGTCTGTTGATGTCTAAGAAGTAGGTCTCCCAGCATTCAGTTAAAACTAAGTCACTAAAAATGTCTGTTCACCATGATGCGCTCAGTTTCCATGATAACCAACTGTTGTGTACCAGCCTGTGGGTGGCAGTCTCCACTCCTCCTATTATTTCATGGGGATTTTAAATCAGGTTTTCACAAAAGACCTGAACTGTTTTGTGGATTTCAGTTGTCAGCACTGGGGCTGCAAGTTACCATGAATGAGTTGATCTGAAGTTGATTGAGTTTATCCATCGACTGACGACTAAATAGTAAGCAGCTATTTTCTTAAAAATATCAGTTTTCTTTTGTATCATGAGGCTTGACAAATTATTTTTTAATAAGATGGTACATTTTTAAAAAAGCAACACACTATTATATTTAATTATTTATACAAGATGGACTTCATCATTTCTATGGAGAAAGTTTTCTTCTCCATAGAAAGTCTTCCACCGTCCTCCAAACATCATTAAGGACCATCATTATGTCCCTCAAAACACAGAAGAACCCTTCTTTGTGAAGCAATAACTGAAAACCTGTAAATGTGTGTACACCATAGTATTTAAATCTGACAAGAACCTCCTGACTGTTAAGACTTAGTTGCTTCTGTGTGTTCAAATACTTCCTGCTAAGTGTTGCTCCCAACAACCATTCGAGTTAGTTATTTTATTGGTCATATAGCAATTTACTCAGTCAAAACCATCCACTCTTCATCAGCTATGCTGTAATTAAATTGCAGGCTACCATTTTATTGAAAACACTAATAAGAAATGACTCTTTTGCCCTTTCAGAGTCAGAAACATGTGGCCCCGAAATGACAAATGAGTTACATCTAAATGGACATGGGAAAAAAAATGTTATTGATCCCAGAGGGGAAATGATTTTTCCTCTGATGTTAATAGAATGTGGTACTTATTAATTTATGAAAGAAAAAGCAAACAATCCGAGCATATGGAAAGGCATGTCATTGGTTTTATCTATGGAGTTGCTGGCAGATATAGTTGCTGTAAAGCGTTGCTTCAGTGGGCAGGAATGACCTTTTGTACCAGATCTTGTTGCAGAAAAAAGGCTCACAGTGAAGCCACTTCATTGTTTAATCATTATGCTGTAGAGGGAGAGCATCTTCTGTAACTATTTTCTCTCAAAGTGGTAAGGCTTCAAACACTGTCTCCAACACATCATTTCTCTCAGTTTAAGTTTCCTCTTGTCTCTGGCTTTGAAGTTATAGCACCAATATATGACTGAAAAGACAAATGCAACATCTATCACAAGCTGAGATGTGAAATCTCCTCTTCTTTTCCATAGAAACGACAGTTCTAGCTCTGATTAAACATTCAGTCAGAACTAGAATACATTTATTTAAATGAATTAAAATGGTCTAGCCAAAGTCTACAGACCTGAATCCAACACAGAACCTTTGGTGAAACTTAAAAGAGGACAGACTTTTTTGGTGTATTGCAACTGAGCTTTAAAAGTTTTGAAAAGCAAAAAATATTAACAGTTTCACTTTCTAGATTAGCAAAGCTACTAAGGAGATACAAAACAAGATTTGTATGTCTTTTGCTACAACCTAAAGCTCTTATTTGTACTGATGACAGAACTCTAAGTTCACCTGAAAGTTTGAGTTGTAGAGGGTAAAGAGAAGTGCTGAGTTTCAGGTTCCCTGCGGTGCAGCCGTTCTGCCAACCACCTCCTCAAACACAACTCTTCTTTCTTACGAAGTGTGATCTGTCTGTCAGTTAGTCAATAATCCAAGCAGTTGTGGGGGCAACCACCTTTATTTTCTGGAGTTTCTCACATAGTGGTAGTGAACGCTGAATTGTGTTAAAAGCACTGGGGAAATCAAAAAAACATTATCCTCTCAGTGTTGCATGCTTTGTCCAGAGGGTAGTGTGCTCACTGAAGAAGGCAGAGAAGTGCTCATACTGACGCTCAGCAAAGAAAACAAAGCCAACAAAATAATATAGAATAATATAAGATAGCTGGGATCATAACACTGATTCCATGAGTTTGGAGACTGGCAGTACCCATCATGGCAGAGCAGAGAACATCTGAACTCATCAGACCAAATGACCCAGTGCACTTCTTCAGAGTCCAATCATTAAGCTGTCTAGGGAGCCTTTTTAACCCTTACGATGAACAAAGACAATCTCCCAGAACCCCAAATTACTGCTGATTTTCTTTTATTCGTTTAAGTGTTCGCCAATGATAATAATTCTAAAGTTTCTTTCACTTTTTTCCACTTGAATATCACGTTTGATCTGTCTCCTTTAAAGTTTCAGTAATGCACTGCAGCCTTGAACCAAATGTTAGTGCTTTTGGTAATATCCTGAAATGTTTCTCCTTTTTTTTTCTTAGAAGATCAGAGAAGTAAAATATAATTCTGAATCAGAATGGCATTGATCTATAATTTATTCTGCTGTCTTATTATTTCCATCGATAGATCCATTGTCAAGTGCACAGTTCACTAAAAATATTCATGGAGTCTGATGCAGGATACAGCAAAATTAGTTACCAACCTTACATTTTACACCAGAACAAATTAGGACGATTGAGGATGAAAAACACATTCAAGGTAAATGAAAGCAGTTTATGCATTTTGGGTTGTGTACTTAAAAAAAACAAATAGGTAACGACAAAGTTTCCTATTTGATTCACATTTTATGTTGAATCAAAACTGTTGATGTTTTGTTTAGTTTAATCAAACGGTAAAAGTATCAGAAACATCAAATCACAACAAATATAACTTCTAGGCACTTTACAAACAAGTCATTTACATATAATGGAAAGACTTATGTTGTTAATTCAGTTCAAGTTAAGTCTATTCATTCCAGTTTCATGCAGTACAATACAGCACAATCAGTCAGTAGAGCAATTGGTCAGTTAGTACTTGAGTTGTCTTTTTGCTAAATACCTTATCATTCTTGATAAGGTATTTTGGAGCTTGCATGCAGTGGAGCAACCAAAAACTGAGCACAGTTTTTGGTTGCTCCACTGCATGCAAGCTCCAAAATAAGTTACATTAGAACTGCAGGTCAATTTCATGAGGTGAGAGTGAGTGTGAGACAAAGCAGTTTGTTTTTCAGATGCTCTGCTTTGGCAATGATACTTAATTAAACAGAGTAATAATTAGTACAAACTTATGTGTGGAAGTATGCAACAATTTGTGTAAAAAAATACATATTTAAATTTTGCTATAACCTAAAACCCCACAATGTTTTTGTAGAGTTTTCTGCAAAAATATGATCCCATAAAATGATGCACATCCAAAAGAGGTGGTACAGATTTAGACAGGCACTGCATCAACTATGAAACGATCCTAAGGACAACCGAAATAAATTATATTCATTCATATTACGATTCAAGCTACAAACAGAGCAGAAAAAAAAAAAAAATCAGAAAATGATGTGAGCAATAGCTGACAAGGGCCGCTTATTCAGCTTGCTGACATTTGCCAAGCACAAACAAACCAACCAACATCTACAAAAGCACATGCAGCAAATACTTACCTTGGTTTCCTTCCGTCTCCAATGTAAATTAAACCCTTGAGAGGAGTCACGGAGATCCCAATCTGCCAGCAGCACAGCAAGGTTTCACTTTGCACCTTTTAAGTGGTCAGCTTGGAGCATGCTGGTGTAAATAATGAGCGTGCCCTCTGAAGCAAGTCAAAAGGATGTGCACCTATATAAAAAAGTGCAAGCCATTTGTCGAGTAAGTTAATATGAGAGCAGGTCTGTGTCCAACTACAGCAAAATTTTACAAATGTTAGAAGTCACAACATAACAGTTCTAAGAAAAAAACAGAGAAGCACCACTGGAAATGTTTGCAATTCTGCTTTAAATACACCTATAGATGTAAGTTTTGCCTTATTTAACCTCTCTCTCTGCATATATGATAAAAACTAACTAAAAACAAATGTTAATAGCAAATCAGAAATATGTGTAAATTTAAATATTTTCCTACGAAAACAGATAAATTACAGCAATGTCTTTGATTAATTTGGATGCATAATATTATGACAGCTATGATCTTCCTTTAAAGCATTCCAATAACAACATAAAGGTAATCTCTGCAGATATTGACATATTAAGTTAGGTAAGTTTATATCAAAGTATTCATTTGTCCATGGGATAGAAACGTCCTTCTCCTTTTTAATGCATCACTGTGTGGAGATTCAGAAATGCAGGATGCAGTCTGTTTTTATAACTGTACAGCAATGCGAAAATGTTTCTTTTACACTTTTTAACCCAGGCTGTCTTCTATCTAATTTTGTAAGTTAAATCTACTGAATGCGTGTTGAAGAAAGATGTGGAATGTCCCTTTAATGCCGACCCCGCCCACTCAGCATGTGACACAACAAGGAAGTCTAAATGCAACATCCTGACAACTACAAGAGAAGTAGTTCTCTTTAAGGCGACTTCTATTTGAAATCTCCTCTTTATTTGTGGTTCACTGTCACCTTACAGCTTCATGTTTTGGTGTCTATAAGTTAACAGAACAGGGAAAAAAATGCATTTATTGCTCCATTTGTTCTTTTTAATGCTGTATGTTCGGTTTGGACATACCTCGTTACCGCTGGTCATCAACACTTGGCCATTTAAGAGCGCAACGGCTGCAGGTAAGTCACAGTCTCGTCCTGCGTGTTTTTACACGTTCACTAAAGAGCTGAAAAGGTGGGGTCCGCACCATTTATATGCCGCTGTAATGTACCGGCACCGCAAGGGACGTGGGTGGCGTTTAAACACAAAACCTGGACATATAAGAATGCGGTCCTCATTAGTTTCGAAACCACAAGTAGGTGCATCCGCCTAATTCTGAGAAGCAAATTTACTTTGAAAATTTAGTAGGATTATATTTTCTAACTGAGATTTCCTAATAAAAGAAACATCAATTTAGTTGTAAAAATGGGGATTGAGATAAAAATGATTTATTGTTTAAAAAGCAACAAAACAAAGATTTACCTTCTCTGATTAATTTAAGTTATGGTTATAATTGAATTTTCTGCAACAGTATTATTTAATAATAGTATATTTTGCAACAATCTATCAAAACTCTTGTTCCTAATAGGACAAAAAGTCTTTATAGTGAATCATGCTGCAAATGACTCAATATATTACATGGTAATTATCATTTGGTTTTATTAATCAGTTTTATTTGAACTGCATACATTTTCTTTTGCGTTCATGTGAGATAAACTTCACAGCTTGTGATTAGTCCTGCTGACGACTGCTGGAAAAAAAACAAATCTATTCTTCCAGTTTGTGCTCACTCATGTGACAATGGTCAATCCAAGAGATTTTTAAATGTAGAAATGTTTTTGAAATGTTTTGACAGAAAATATTCTTTATGTGTTTGAGTAGAAAATGCTGCATTTTTACCTTGTTCAGTTTGATTCTCCTTCAGTCTTTATAATTAAGTTTACTCAGCTTGTAACTGATCTAAACAACCAGATTGCAATATTTACTGCTGTTGTAAAAATGTATATTGAATAATTGCATTTATATATTTTTTTATTTCAAACAATCTTAATTTTCATATTGACCTTTGTTGCCTTACTGATATAATCTTCAGCCACTGTGATATCTGATTAGCTGACTGTGTGATTAAATCAATCTCTGTTAATTATAATAGGTTAAAATGTCACCTTTACTTGTGAGAAATTATAAACAAAGACATTTCTGTGAATATTCAAAATCCCTTACTATTCATTAGCAAAAGTAATAAGGTTTTACTTACCTCTTGTGGACTAAATGATTAAAAAACTAGGAAGTATAATGAAAAATACAAATGTTGCAGGTCTGAAAATATTTGTGTTGTCACATCTTTGCTGCAAACTTATTAATACCTGAGAAATTAATCCCTTGGACTAATTTTCAACCATGAAAGCAGAAAACCGCGTGTGTGTCCCTGCAGAGTGTATGTGTGGTTAAGTTCTGGCCCTGGCCGATTCATAACCGCTATTTTCACGTTTCTCTACTCACACCATTAATTTTTTTTTCTTGTGTACTTGTGACTCAGCTAGAGCTTATCCGTATGAAAGACCAGCCGAGTCTTAGATGAGGGTATGAAATAGGCTGAACCCACGAGGATTCATAGCTGCCGCCAGCAGGCCTGCCCTCACTCTGTTTGATTTCCTTCAGGGTGATACATTGGACATGTTCAAATTGAAACTGAAAATATTTTGCCGTCGCTTGTGACTTATCCATCAAGTCGATTTCCAGTGGGTGCACAGCTCAGCGCCAAAAATGACAGAAACGGTATTCAAAACATCTTAAGCATCAGCTCAGGGCCGTCGATGATTTAAGTTCAGCTGAGAGTCTCGCACTTGGATAGATGGATGCCCGTTAATACATCAGGTGTCTGTCAGCTCTTTCTTTTTTTTCATGCAGAGGAAATGAAATTGGAAAATACACCAGGGAATATTTTGTGGGAAATATTTAACAATGCGGGCCGCAAACCTTAATTTACCCCAGCAACTGTTTTCCATTGGGGGATTACAGTAACAGGCATCAGCGGGATCATCTCCACTTCTATTCTGCTTGTTTTTGTAAAAGAGAGAGAAAAAACATAATTTACATTTGGACTGAAAAGAAAATAAAGCTGAACTAACCAGAGCATTTAATGGGAAGATGATGGCTGTAGCATCAGTTGGTGTGTTGATCCCTCAGGGGCTCTTAGGGGATCAGTGACCAAATGCTTGTGAGCCCCCCCTGTTTAACAGGAAGCCGTCGCATTGGTCATCTCGGAGATCATGCAAAACTGACTCGTTTTGGCTCAGCACAGATTTGTGTTTTTGCCAAACCCAGCTTCTTTTTCACCAACTTTTCCACATTTCGTCATGTTAGAAAAACAAAGTTTGCTGTGCTTTTGGGGGATTTTCTGTGACAGACCAACACAAGGCTGTGGAGAAATGGAAAACGGAAAAAAATTATAAATAATCTTCTTTTGTTTTTACAAATTATAGTCTAAAGTCTGGAGTTCATCTCTGTTCAACACCCCATTGCTCTGAAACCCATAAATAAATGCCTGTGCAACCAATTCATGGATCCATTTTGTAAGGTTATAAAACAATTCTTCCAGTTTTGAGCTTTTCATGAAGAACTGTGCAGTCTGCAGACAAAATTGGAAGAATGAGCAAATGCAGTCTTGCCAAGACAAGGAGCTGCAGAGATCTGCCACCTCAGGTGAGCAAATCTAGTGACAAGAATCAGTCGCAAAGGGGCCAGAAAAAAATGTTCTGCTCAGAGGACCTGAGAGGCAGAGAAAGGAAACCTTACACCTGCACCATCCCCACCACCAGACACAGAGGTGGCAGCAGCATTCTGTGGGGTCACTTTTCATTAGCAGGTACAGGAAAGCTGAACAAGCATGGGAAGTTGAAGTTTTTCTTATTATTTTCAACTTGGTGTTGAAAATAGTTTGTGATTGTAAAATTATTCTATATTCCAAAAACAACAAATATTTTCTATTATTGATCTAAAATCAGCCTCTTTCCAGTGGTTTATTATATTTCATTTTAATGCTGGTTGGTTAACTTTTATCTTCTTTTTTGACCTCCAGAGTATTATTCTCATGCTGTTTGTGGTCTCTTAAACATATTTTTGACCCTGCATCCTGATTGGTCGTCTTTCTGTGAAGCATGGCATGCTCTGCAGTCCGGCGGCTCCGTGTTGGACGCTGTGGAGAAAGGCTGCACTCGCTGCGAAGTAGACCAATGTGACGGCACTGTGGGCTTTGGCGGCAGCCCTGATGAGACTGGAGAAACCACACTGGATGCCATGATCATGAATGGGTAATGGGCAGACACCATGCTTTTACACAAAGAAAGAATTAGAATTTATACAGTAAAATTATTTAGAAAACAGACACATTTACAAGTGAAGTTGGCATTAAAAGCAGGAAATGTTTTTTCTTATATGGTTATTATTTATAACTAGCTGCCATTTGCACATCATGTCAAGCCACTGGAAACAAAACCAGCTCAAAGCAGCTTTGTTTTAAGTCATAATGCTTCAATACTACCTGATGTGAGCATGAAATATATTTTAATTGACAGAATAAAATTATGTGAAGAAGTTTAAAATTAGAATGTATGTTGACATGATTCACATCTTGAAAATGCTAATCAGTCACATGCGGCTGTCAACATATTCCTTTTTTTTATTTACTTATTTTACAATTTGTGCTGCTTATTTTCATGTATCTTTAACATTTCCACACTTAACTGGCTGACCTTTCCTTCAAGCCTTCTGCAGGGACGTACTAATTAAGAGTCTCATTATGATCTGAAAGCGTTCCAGTTATTAGGTCCTTAAATACTAACATTTACAGTCTCAGAAGTTATAATGAGAAGTAAATGTCAGCTTACAACAAAAGAAAAGTAGCAAGCTGTTTACTCTTTCTGTAGTGACTGCCCCCTGAAATTTCACCCTTTTTTGTTTCTCAGTTATGACAATGTTGTGAAGGGATGTTTTCCTTTACACGATTCAATATTCATGGAAAAGAAATTTAATAAACACCAGCAGACACATTGTACATTCATAAGAGCAGGAATCTAGACAAACACCTGCCTGATGATCCAGTAGAGCAGTCAACAGATTAATACTATATCTGTAAAAAAAAAACACTATGCACACTCTTGAGATTCAAGCTGTTTTTTTTTTTTTTTGTTAAATATGATCTCTGTAATCTTCCCCAACACTGATTTGTAATGTAGATATATTGCTCACAGATGGTATTTGGCTGCAGTCAACCAACAGGAATGCTTTCTGTCTGTGTGTGCTTTCTGAGTAGTAACTCGATGGAGGTGGGAGCGGTGGCAGACCTGAGAAGAATCAAAAATGCTATTGGAGTCGCCAGAGCCGTGATGGAGCGTACTGAACATACGATGCTAGTGGGAGAGTCAGGTATGTGGGGATTGCTGTTCATACACCCTGGGTGATACAACCAGGAATAATGGACTCATTTATTTGAACAACACACAGAATGTAAATTGCATTTCTAACATAACGGACTGTTTCAGTATAATTCTATAGAGTCTAAAAGGAACCGCTTTCAGCGTCTGAGGACGCTTGAATCTGCATTAATGATCTCAATTAGAACCCAAACCTTTTAGACACAGCATAGGCTTTTAAATGAAATGACAATCATTAGGAGTAAGTGAAAAACACATGGGTCATATAGTCCCCAGAGCCTGAAGAGCATAATTGCGCACCGGTCGTACAAAAAAAAACAAAACAAAAAAAAACCTGTTCAAGAAGCTCCCTTTACGCTGTGGACGAGGAGAGAAGGATGAACAGGAACTGAAGCTTCTTACCCCAGCATGATGAACAGTTCTGTTCAAAATGTTAGCAGTGAAACATCACAAATCAGCTTACAAGCAGCAGGAAAAATAAGTGCCAAACATCTCAATGTTTTTAACTGGCTGAAATTCCAGATGTTTTTAAAACCCAGGTAATACACACGTAGAAATGAAAAAGTTCACATGTGGAATGAAACTGGTGATCAATCAATCAAGTTTATCATAATAATAAAAAGCCTAAGCACAACAACCAGCTGTAAGGCGACTGGAGACGGCTGCAGGTCTCTGCAGTTACCTGAAAGCTCTGCAGCAATCAAAAGACAATCAGAAAAACTCCCTGCAAAGTCCCACTGTTGACAAAATGACTGTGGAGACACTAAACATTCAGTTTGAGGTAAAACCAAGAGATCTTAAGAACCTGTGGACTGTAGTCCAGTCATTCTGGGCTGCTCACCTGGAAGTCGTTGGACTCCATGCAGTCCAGATACGAAACAGCAGCGTTGTATAAAGTACTGAAATCTCGGAGTCAAGTAAAAGTATAGTTACCGCTCCAAAATATGACTTTGGTAAAAGTAAAAGTCACTGACTGAAATGTTACTTGAGTTAAAGTATTAAAGTATCTGAATCGTCTTGTACTTAAGTATGGAAAGTACTGTAAAAATGAATGTACTCAATGAATCTCTTGTACTCAAGTAATGTAATGAAAAGTACAAGTAAAAAGTAAAACAAGGCAAATGCAGTTTGAATGACATTTTTTATATTTTGGTAAACTTGTCAAATACACTTAAAATAATGAACACGACCAAGTGCAGGCAAAATGAAACCTGCTAATAGATAAACCTGCAGCATCATTTAGTTAAGAAAATTAGGAGCTTTACCTAAACCACAAGGTTTAAATAATTAATAAGAGAAAAAAATAAATAAACTTGTAATCCAAAAAATACAATAATCCATGGAACAGCCAACACTCAGTATGTGTCACCACATCGCGCAACTCTCTCTCGGTGCGTCACGATCCGGAAACAATAAAGCTAATTGAAAATAAAGCCGGAAAATGTTTGACAATGACAGATAAGGATTAACGTGAACTGAAGCGGGAACACCGCGTGTGACCCACGATGAACCGCGCCAGTTTAAACTGCAATAAAACGTAAATTAGCAATTGTGTATGTTTGTGTATGTTTGTGTGTGTTTGTGTGTGTTAACGCGACTCTTTAATTAGGTCGTAACTCGTGACGCTCCTCCGTCACAGTAACGAGTAACGAAACCACACATTGAAAATGTATCGGAGTAAAAGTATGCAATTAAGTTCGGAAATGTAGTGAAGTAAAAGTGAAAGTTATCAAAAATTTTCTTACTCGAGGAAAGTATGAAGTACTCCAAAATATACTTAAGTAAAGTAGTGAAGTATTTTTACTTTGTTACTATACAACACTGCGAAACAGTTATCAAAAACAGTGCTTATGTAACCAAACGTTAGTTCAGGGATTCACAGGAAAACTCAATCTCAAGCATTTTTCAGTTTATACAGGAAGTGTTTTGAGTTTGCAAAGAAAATTGCAGATGCAATTTTTTAAGCAACCTATTATTCCTTTTTCTTCAGAACACTTTTCTTCATGTTCTTTTTATAACAGAACAAACTTTGTTCTCAACATCTGAACAGCTTTAAATGGAGCTTTACTAACTATTATTATGAACATAATTATATCTGGGAGATTTAATAATTTCTGTTGTATGTCATGATATCCTTCTGATGACCTGTTCATCGTAATTGCTGCGCCATTCCTCCCAAAGCTGAATGATGGAAACCTTTCAAAGCGGCAGCTCTTTTGAAACCAGATAAACTGATGCTGAAATGAATTAAAATTGCTTGCAGTCCCTTCTTTGTCTGTGAACCTTTTTAAATCCTAACCTGAGGTCAAAGTGGTCTCCTATGTGCAACTTGACCCAAGTGTTTCCTCTCTCTTCGTAGCCTCTGTGTTTGCTGAAAACATGGGCTTTGTTGCAGAAGACCTGACTACCAACGAATCTTTGAATGTTTTCTCACAGTGGCTGAAGGGCAACTGTCAACCTAATTATCGAAAGGTAAGTGCATGTGTGTGAGGCTGTTTCTTTCCTCGCTTGTATCTGCCACAGGCGCACTGCTTCCAAAAGATTGATTTCAAAAGGGAAAATTGACAGGCATACTAAAGTACCTCAGAAAAAAAAAAGTCAGCTTTTGTGGTAAAGGTGATGCCCTACAGCAATGAGCTGTTGCTTCTCTTCAAAAGACTCCTCTTCATTTCCACAACAATGTCACAACATCTATAGAATCAGGGAGGCATTATGTATCCAGAGATCATCCACTGTTCCATTGATCAAATTTTCTCTATTCATACTTTTAGGAGCAGAACTTATGGCTCTGAAGTTCCTGGAGCTATTATTGGAAATATCTGCAGTGCAGAAAACCTCAGACTGAGTGGATGGGAATGTTGGAAGTTGGGTTGAAATGTAACTAATGAATCAATAACTCTAAAATAATTAGTCTTTATATCTACGATTAAATCAGAAGACTTAAATGCAGAAGACCTTCCAGCAGACCAACCACTATAAACACACAGCAAAAGATGCAATGGAGAGGTTTAGTTGAAAGTACTTTCATATGTTAGAATGGCCTAGTCAAAGTCATGATCTATAGCAATCTAAAATCTATGAAATAGAAGAAACCTGTTTTTAAAGCAACATGATTTGCTCAACTAAAAACCTCCCCCATATCTGAGACCTTCTGAGGCGAATCAAATATTTTATGTCAGGAATCTTCAGTATAAAATTACTGGAGAAAATATGCATTTATTTTTTTTTTTAAATATGGCAAATCCAAACAGGTTTAAAGTCTTCATTTGTTACATTGTGTTTCTTTAATACAACTGAAAACAGCTTTTCTGAAAATGGACTCAAACAAGAAAGAAGAGACACTGAAGCTTTCGGTTCTTTTTAAAAACTTCTGTCGGTTGATTTGTGCTTCTGATGAATTATTTGTACAGCTATTGAGAATATCAATCTTACAAAAGTTTAGTTTGTTTCTTGGTTTGTTTTACAAATCAGCTAAGATGGGCAGTATTTTAACTGAAGCCAGAGAGACAGATGTTCATCACAACTCTGCTTGTCAGTTTGAGTTTCAGTTGGAAACATCACTTTCACAATTCTGTCATTCCTGAACCACATTCTGAGCAACAATAAACCAATTAAGTACAGATTGCAGATTGGGTTCAGATTATCTCCTTCCAGTCTGACTGAACTGAAGTTATTTGGAAAAAGAAGATGCCTGCACAGCAGTACCTTAAAGACTGCAGCTGGAATTGCAGCCAAATGTGGTTGAATAGAAAAGCAAACTACACATTTTTGGTGGTAAATATAATCGATTTGCAGTACTAGAATACAGTAGAAAATGATGATTAAAAAAATTCACAAAATGCACATATATATTTGTGCATAGAAAAACAACAGGCTATTTACAAGAAGTGAAAAACTGCAAATATCCAAATGTTTGAGTTTGTTTTATATCCACAGTGGTGGATATAATGTCTAATAGCTGAATGAGGGAAAATGAGGGATCTGTAAAAACACTCTTTTGTGCAGATAGGATGTACTGAAGGAGGTCTTCAGTTCTGCTACACCTTCACACATAGCGTGGTAGACGTTGTCCAACAGAGGTACTAGAATATTAATATTATATTAAAATATAACATGATAATTCTTATATCAATAAATGAGCCACTTGAATCTCAAAAGAATGATGCAAAAGTTTGACCTTTTTAGAAGGAAGTTTAACAAAACTTGTTTTTTTATTGATATTAAATGTGGATGTTCTTTAATTTTTATCAGAATAAAACTTCTACTTTAACTGGGTAGAAAAACTGATCACACTACTCTGCAGCTTGAACTGCTCTCAGGTAATCACACCTGAAATTATACCTAAAGCCTCTGAATGAACATGGAGGTACCTCACTTATGGCTTTTTTCTTTTAGTTGTCAGTTTTTAGACCTGACAGCTAAAATTACATTTTAGCTCCAAAACCATTTCCACTGAAAATCTGCTGATTTTTTTTTTTAACTGCTTAAAATTTGGGGTACTTCAGTCGTGTTTTACTGCGGTGAATCAGTCCCAGGACGAAAAACATGATGGAAGAAATGATCTCTGTTCATCATCTGTCAACAGAACGTCAGTCCAGATCCGTCAACGTCGTGTGGACCTTACGGACCAAAGACAGCGCAGACACAGTGTAATGGACAGCGGCAGGTTAATATACACTCCCATGACACCATAGGTAGGTGTTGCTGAGCTCCGGACTCAGCTTTCTACTTTCTACGGTTGAATTCTTGTGTTTTGTATCGGTTCAGATACGAAGGAATGCTCATTATCCCTTTTCCTCTAAGTATGTATTTAGGGAGCCACGACTCAGCAAACGGGATCTGTTTCAGAACCATTTCATGATAAAACTTTATATTAATTTAACTACAAGTTTAATATATGCTACAAGTTTATGACTTGATGCAATCTGCTGGGGTTCGTTAGATGTAAACTTTTGAATATTAACTAATTTGAATAATAAACTGAGCTTAATGCATTGTTTGATTATCAGTTGGAATGTATGTGTGATTGAATTGAAATAACTTTATGCTGTGAATTGGTTCTTTACAAATAAACTGAATTAACTTATCTTGCATTCTGCTTTTTTCTTTGCACCAGGGATGATTGCCATGGATAAAGATGGTCACATGGCTGCTGGAACTTCAACCAATGGACTATCACACAAGGTTCCAGGGTGTGTAGATTTTATTTCACCGATGTTCTAAAATTTCAATGTTCTGAGTATATTTTCTTCCATAAGGGCTGTTTTTTCCTTTTTAATCTCTTCTATAGACACAGACTCACACTAAACCTAATGGAAACTACAGATCTTTAAACCTCTCTTGGCCTTCCTGTAGAATCATTATAAACTTTCTTACAACATTGATCTGAAATGGATAATGCTTCTCGGGGTGACAGAGTGTGTTTTTTTTTAGCAATTGATCATGTCTCAGGAATGTTTATGAATTGGATTCCGAGTTTCACCTAATAGCTGTTCGGAGATGACCATGTTGGTGAAGAAAAATACTTTCCTGCCTGTCAGAGAGTCTGGCTCCTCTCATGCTAAATACTGAGAAATGTGTGTTTGCCCAGCTCTGTATTTATTTGCAGGGAGCCGCAGTGAGAATTTTAAAATCATGCCTGCAGACTTTTACTGTCTGATTACTGCTCAGTTTTTGAACAGGAAAAATGAAGCAAGTTTAAATTTTGAGCTCGAAGATATTATGAACAAACAAAAGCAAATTCATCACTCAGTGCTTGGCAATAAACACAATCAGCTCTGTTTACTTTGTCAACAGATGCTGAAATTTTAATAAGTGACAAGATTTGATTTTATCAGGTAAAGAGCAAGAGGAAAAATTAGAGATAGACTTTCTTCCAAAGAGCTTCAATAAGTGCAATGGATTTCTTAGTGTAATGTACTGTAGAGCTGGGCGATATGGACTTATAATTTTATGACAATATCTTGACTTTTGTTCTCAGATTTCCACAATGTAGTATTGAAATCTGAAATCATTTGACTTAATCCTCCTCTGTTTTGCTGTGATGGCAGTAGAAGTGATGGTAAAAAGCAGTTTATTAATTTGAAATTTTTAAGGTAACTGTATCTGAAATCAGTCTCATTTTGGATATTTCAATGGCTGAACTTCAGATGTAAACACTTCACATGATTACTGAATTCTGAATGTTTCTCAAACCCTTCAAGGCCCATGTTTACATTTACCATTCGTGCAACTTATGTCAATATCTTCCTTTTTATGTGCATTGAAGCTAAATAATTAGTTTGAAGGATTCTGCATAAACTTTTAAGTATCTGGCAACCTTCTGGAAATGAGTGAAGTTGTTCTTTTAAAGCCATGTTTGGTTCATTTCCTCTGATCTGCTGTAAAAACATGCTGCTGGAGCACAACTTTGGGGAAGTCATAACAGGCTGTGTTTTTGAAAGTAAAATCTTCCTTCAAAGACATTTTCCCTTCAATTGCAAACTAATAAAACTATAGTTATTATATTTTATCTTTGTAGTGGACTGCATAAATCAAGCATGAAATATTTCCTTAGAACTTAGGTGAACTCAGGTAAAAGCTTTAGGATGATGTGGACACAGAATAATATCTACTTAAAAGCTGATTACACTAACCGAGAATACTTTAACTAGGTCAAGTGTTTCTTTCTGAAAATGTTAAGTTCTGGGAACAAATAAATGTTGGATTCTAACAAGTGAGAATTAAACATCCAGTTTTGTGTATTTTGTTGTGTAGAACTTGTTAATGTTTAAATGTTTGTACTATCTGGTGTGCTGCAGCCGCGTTGGAGACTCCCCCATCATTGGAGCAGGAGCCTACGCAGACAGCGCAGCTGGTGCCGCTGCCGCCACTGGAGACGGAGACATCATGATGCGTTTTCTGCCCAGGTGATTTTTTTCTGTTTCCCAGTGATAAAACATGAGGACGGCATCACAGACACAGTCAGGCTGTGCAAACACAATCATACCCTTCATGTTTTCCACCTCTGAATTCAGCCCTGAGTCGATACTTGAGAACCCTTATGGGGTATGTCTGTCAGCTTTGCACATGTTTCCAGATGGTTTCTTTTATGGACTTTGACTGGGCCATTCTAACACAAAAGCATGCCTTGATCTGAACCTCTCTGTTCATGTTAAACTGTGAATATCCATGGCAGTTTCAAGACCTTTTAGCCTCTAAACAGATTTTTTGGGATAAAAGAATAACCACAGCAAGATGCTGCCACCACCGTGTTGACTTTTGAGGACGGTGTGATCAGAATTGTAGAACTGCGTCGCTCATGGTGTCAGTATGTTGGAGTAGCTCTGCAATGTTAAGTCTGCTTTCTTCTTTTTCTCAATGTTCAATTTATTTATTTTTTTTAGGCTTTTTAATATTTGGAAAATGATTCTCTTTGGTTTAGGATAGTATGCAGCTATTAACTTATAAAAGATCAAACCATCTCTTCCATCGATCTTAATGGATAAACATCATAACCCTGACTTCGTCTTTCTGCCCAGCGTTCTAAGCCAGACAGAGATTTAAAGATGAGCAACAAAAGCAAATGTGGCGGCTTAGCAGAGCTTGTCTACGACTGATTGGGTTGTGTTACTGTGGAATATCGTCTCTGCTGCATGTTGAGCTGTTATCATGTCATGTCACTTCAGAGACAGTCTTCAGTCAGAGACCCTTCAGATTAGTTGCAAGACGAACTGCTACAGAGAATCAATTCAGCGCACAGCATCACCATCCCAACGAGTCTTTGAAGATATAACACTTAATTTTCCCTTGGGATAAGAAAAGTGTTTTATGAATTGAAGGTGTTATTGTTAATTTTCTTCCACATTTTATTTCAACGGTATTAGATCAAAATACAATGAATACAAATTCAAGCCACGTTTCTCAGTTTTTTATCAGCAAAATTTCCCTTCCACTTCAAAATTGAGTACTACTGTGTGTTAGTGTACTACATAAAATAAGGTAAAAAAAAAAGGGGTATAAATACCTTTGCCTGTCACTTATCAATGTATATAATAGTTGACTTGAAAGTCCAAAGTCTTTTAATGTAGGGAAGAAGTGGGGTACATCTTTAGTGTAGCATATAAAATGTATTTTTGCTGTGTTTTCAGATGGTTTCCAGCTATTTAAATTTACACACAGCTGATCTGTCTTGATCATGATGGCTGAATCCATCTCATGGTTCTGAAGTTTGATTTTTATTCTTCAACCGTTAAAAACAATTGTAATGTAGTTTTCTGTTTGCTTCACCTCAGCAGCAAAAAATGCTCAAAGAATATCAAGATTTGTGATGTGTTGGTTTTAAACCCTCAGCTGCTCGTGTCATCCCTCGAACACCAGACACATAAATAGTACAAGAAGGAAAAAAAAGAGGCATGGCTACGTTGCCCCAAAACTGTCATTGGCACATTTCTGAACAGAAGTGAGATTTTACCTTTTTTTTATTTCTTTATGCTATAGCTTTTATTTATCTCAGCCCAGTTTGGTGAACACATCTGAGGGCTGCCTGTTTAAATGTTTTTTGTTTTTTTTTTCCATCTACCTTCTGGAGTAGCTGCTTATCAACAGACTGAGATGTGTTTATGTAAGCCCACATTTCTCCTCCTAATGGTGTGATTGGAGGCCAACCTCCTAACCATTACCCATATTTTTATAACCATCTCTGATGTGTATACCGAGGAGAAACAGCCTCTAGTTTTAGACGTTAATGACATAATGCACTATTTTAAAAGAAGAAAAGCCTGCTTTCCTGGTATCTAACATGTAACAAATGACATCTTGATGTATGTTCAGAAGGATTCACAAGGGAGCAGGATTTATAAATAGCACTTTGAAAAAGCCTTGGTGTTTCACTTTAATATTTTCAGCTCAAACAAATTCAAAGACAAAAATAACTGGACCAAAACAAATTATTTTTAACACTATCTTATTAAAAAGAAGAAAACTATCCAAACCAACCATGTGAGAAAGTAAATGTCTTTTACATCTCTGGAGAAATTCTGGCCCACACTGTTTGCAGAAAACTTCAGTCACATTGGAGAAGTTTTAAAATGAATGACGCGTTTAAAGTTGTTCTCCATCTTCTCAATTGAATTTAAGCCTAGACTTAGACTAGGCCACTTCCAAATCTTCCTTCTTTTCTGTCCCTCTAAGATGAGAATTTTCTGGTGAGGAATTTCTATTTTCAGTTATGGCCAGGTAGCTTAGTTAATTTGTTATTTGATTAATAAAATAATCTTTTAAAAACAGTGTTTCAAAGTTACATGGATTATCTTTGTTTTATGCCAATATTTTCATCTGAAACATTTAAAAGTGACAAAAACAGAAGTAATGTGATTTGTAAGGGGACATCGTTGGCGTTTCATCAGTGATGTTTTTTTTTTACTGGAACATTGGTATTTAACTGTCCAGCAAACATAACTTAAAAGCAGAGAAAACTCACTGATTCTTGATGTTTATTTTCGGTGCTCATTTCCAGATCACATTATTATTTTGAAGGCATCTTTAGCACGATCCTGGTCTGCGACCCTCTGCAGCCTTGTTAGCTTTGCTCATGTCTTCTCCATGTTATGCTGCCAACAGCTACTTGGCTGTGGAGCTGATGAGGAACGGGGCCGATCCCTCAGCAGCCTGCAAGTCGGCCATCTCCAGAATCAAGAGGCATTACTCAGACTTCTTTGGAGCCATAATCTGCGCTAACACAACAGGCCATTATGGTGAGTGTATGGGTTCACAAATGGACTCTTTTTCCAAAGGTAATGACGCATACCCGCTGGGATGAAGGCGGGGGTGGGGGGACTAAACATAATGGATTGATTTTCACCTAATAGTGCTATGATGTTAATATACAACTTTTTTCACAAGACAATCCTGCATAAATGAAGCCTAAAAAGTTCCTTCCCATGGTTGGATATTGACATCTTTTCCATTTATTTTTAGTCCAGAGATAGAACATTTTAAAGAAATAGCAGCCTGACATAAACATTGCTCTTTTTTTCTGCAATTTAATTTATAAATTCCCCCCCCCCCCCCAAAAAAAAAAATTCTGCTTCCTATTGTATTTTTCTGATTGTTCTCAAGTCTTTCAATACATAAAAGAAAAGCGTTTGCTGCTCATTTTGCCTTTTGAGCTCAACACTGCCCCCTATCAGTGCTGCTTTCTACCTCACCCTAAGAATTTTTACTGGCTGATTAGAAAGATGCAATGTCAAGTTTATAAAATATATTCAAGAGATTGTGGAACTCCAGGTACATTTTGAATGAAACATGCTAAGCGATATAAAGACTGCCTGCTTCATTTACCATAAAAACTTCTGAATTATACAGAAAACTGATTTACAGGACAGTGAAGTGGCAAACTGATTTTCCACTTATACTTGCATCCTCTGAGTTCACGTTACTGTTTTTAACATATTTCCCCAACTGCAGTGCAAGCTCCAGACACAGATGATAAAAACAGGTTATGTGAACAAAATAGGTAATTCTGTGTGGTTTTGCTTGATGCAGAATGTTATACATGAAGGTAAACACTAGAGTAACTGTGTAAATGATAATATATCCAACTCCAGACTGCAACATGATATTGTGAATAAAAGGTTAAAAGTTTTTGATGAATCTCAAAGCTCCTGGGAAAACTGAGTAAAAAGTATATTTCCACCTGAATCAAGTGGAGATATAAAAGTCTTCAAAAGGAAGGAAAGTTTTAGCTTTAGTTTTTTAACAGCTGTGTGATGTGAGATATGAACCAGTCAACAATCAGGATTCCTACATCTTTGCCTGCAGACACCAACTCAAGCTTTGAACCATTACGAGTCTGATCTACAGATTTTGATTTGGAAAGTATCTTTTCTTTATTTCTTTTTTCACCATTCAAAACTAGTATAAATTTGAACAAAGTCTATTTGCAACAATCCAAAGGTAGTTGGAGAAGATATGGTGCCAATACCAGCATAAGAACATTAGATCTAAGATCTAATCTGTTAAATTGAGACAGCCTCTCTTTCTATTTTGTGGCCATTAAAAATTAGCAGATGTACAGAGTTTTTAATGATGAAAACATAAAATCACCAAGAAAATGGAAATAAATCGGCCAGTTTCTGGCACCATAATGTGGATGAGGAAAGTGAAGTCGCTGCCCATTGGGCTGAGACTGAGATCCATAAAAAACAAAACATTTTTTAACAATCCTCATCTAAACACTACGATGTACAGAAGAAAAAGCGACTTCTGGTTACGAGTGGGGATTTATCATAACTGTGAAAATAATTGACAAAAACATTATGTGCTTAGGATTATAATGGTACAACTGATGGGTGAATTTTCTGTTTGATGTTTTAGAAAAATACTTTTTTTTTTTTTTTTTAAACAGAGGTTCTGCATTAGTTACATCGATTCATGTTTTCTCTAAAGGTTACTGGATCTGAGACGCACATCAAAGTATCTTCTGCTTTTAGGTTTGTCATCCATTGTTCCTCATATAGCTCCCCCAAATCTGTCCAGCCCTCAAAATTTAGTTCTCATGGCAACGGTGGCAAACTTTGAAACCCACACATCTTTTGGCTTTCCTTCTTTAACGCAGGTCTTAATCCTCTTTCAGCTCCAAATAACACATTTTCTCCGATATTTACAGTTTATTCACAATAATACGAAAGAAGCAGCAGGATTAATATGCATCTTAAACTGAGGTAGAGAAAGGTCTCAACATGCATTAAACAGGAATGTAGGAGAAAATAAATGAAATAACATCGTTTGAGTGATAATGAAGAAGAAGTTGAAGTATTTTTGTCTAACAGGTGTGTTTGTTTTCTCAGGTGCAGCGTGTAATAAGGTCCCCAGCCTCACACAGTTCCACTACATGGTGGCCGACTCTGAGTCAGACACAGCAGTCCTAAAATCTGTGCCTTGCTTTTAAACAAACTCAGTCAGATTATCTCTGGATTACAAGGTGAATTTTCATTCTGATAATTTCTTTTAATAAAACAAGTATAAAATCACACCAATAAAAAATTACAAAATAAATGGAAATATATTATTTTTTATTGGGTCATAATCTGAGGATGGATTATAATCAAGTGTCCTCATCAAAAATTTGATTAATTTCAAATTCACACCACAAAGAAACTAATTATTATAGATTCATTCAAAATGTTTTACCTTGTTTATTATATGTATATATACTTCAATGTTGCATCAGACCCGTAAAAGTAATTTTATATTTTTTAGTTGAGAATTACTTACAAAGAAGTCACCGACACTCTGCACAAGGAGGGCAACCAACAAAATGCTGCTCCAAAAGAAGCTGACTGTCAGGACTACAAGATTCAAGAATACTAATGAAATTGAAAGTTTAGGGGAAGGAAAAAGTGTGGTAGTAAAAGGTGTGCAATTATTAGGGAGAGAGTGCAGGTCTTTAAAGAAAACATAGACTGTGACTGTGTCACACAGACGAATCCATGACATGAGCAAGAACTGAACTGTGTTAAGAACCAGAGACATCATTACATCTGAAAGACTGAACTGGTTTCAGGGTCTTTCATGTAGAACAAAGTAAGTTTTGCATTTCAGTCTGGAGATGCAGAATTCCTGGAGTCTCTTTTTGACATTTTGAAAAACTGTAAATGAGCAGAAATATATCGCTTTATATGTATGTTAATATCTTAGTTTCACATTTTAATTTCAGTGACTGAATTAGAGATTTTCTATGGTTTTTCTAACGTATTGAGATGCACCTGTGAGGCTTTGATGAGTTAGCAGCCAGGGAGGATGGAAAGTCCTGGCCTGTTCTCGGCCCACTGGAAAAAGTCGCATTGTTTACCCTTTTGAAAGCTGCAGGTGAAGAAATTCCTGCCATTGTTTGGACCCAGCTTCAGAACCGTCCTCATTAAACAGCGTTTCCCATGGTGACAAAAAGGAAAGTGCAAATCAGCCCACTGCAACAGCGGAAGGGGGGAGAAAAGTTGTTTCTTTAGTTTTAAACTTCTATTGTGGACAAGTTGAAAGAAAACCCAACAAAAAGAAGTTAGCTTTCAGTGTCACCTGAAAGAAGTTGCACTTGTTCTCTCTTGGCAGGGAGCAGGAATAAAACTGTCGTCCTTTATTCTCACCCTCCTTGTGGACCACTCTGAGGACGGTGGGACAACGATGGGATGAGCAACAAGGGGCACTGGGAGGAATGGAGGCTGCAGTGTTTGCTGCCTCTGTTCTGCACACACTGACAGGAGAAGAAACAGTCTTATTATTGTGAAATATGTTGCAGATGAAACACAGGAAATGCCTGTCACATCAACACTTATTAGCAAGCGAGGGCCATCTTTTCAGCCGCATGTAACAATGTTTGTTGGCAATTATTGTATATGGCCGCTGCAGTGCCATGGCGATACGGTTTTGAAAATTTTTTTAACAACGTTGCAAAGAATCTTTTTCCTAACTCATCTGCCTGAACTTGCAAACAAAAAAGAAAAAAAAACAACTTATCTTATTATAAAGTTGTTCATTATTTGGCCAAGGAAGAGGTTCGCTCACCCTGAGTTGGGGGTTCCATTTGGAGGTTTGTTACTGGGAAGGAGGCTGTGATCAATTCTCATTTTCTTGGAAGGGTGACTGTAGGAGGCCAGTGATTCCCCCTTGGAGAGCTCTGCACTTTGCTTCTGCCAGCCACCAGAGGCATAATTGGCGCTTGTTGTCCCTTGGCAGAAGCTGTTTTTATACAAACCTCGTTCTGCCGCCAAGGAATTCAAATGACTGCCGGCTGGGGAGAGCGGGGACTTTACAGGCTTTGGCTTCTCAGTCATGTCGGAGAAAACGAGGGTGGAAGTCCCGAACGCAGACCTCCAGTTGACTTTGAGCTCCTCTCGCGGCTTCCTGAAGGCGTTGCAGGGGTATTTAATTAAATCAGCAGTGAAGGGCGATGCTTCAGTGCTAATGTCGTCTTTGTGAACTGTGGAGATGGAGCCAGAGTGAGAAACTCAATTTATGTTCAGCAGCTGCAGCTCATTCTGATGCACTGGCTGTTCTCACTAAAATCCAGCTTGTTGTTAGTTTAAAGTGGTTACCATAAAATTTAACAGCAAGCAGCACGACTGCCATGCTCTGCTTTCTAATAAAAGTACCATAATATACAGAGATGCAGAAATTGAGCCAAAGATTTGAAAATCTACCTGCTCCTAATAAACAATGAACTCTGAGTCAAAAAGAACAAACAGAATATTTATTGACTCTGTTCCTCAAAAACCTTCAAAACAGAATTTTTATTTTTATGCATAAGCCTGTATGTGTTGATGCACATAAAGTAGGATTTTAAAGACTTTGCACAAAAAATTCATTTAATCAGAGTCAATATTACTGCCAGTTTTATGCTGTTAAGCCAAGATAAAACCATACTCCCAAAAAATACACTGTGCTTGTTTGGGATGGGAAAAAGGCAGCACTTTGAGAAGACTGGTTGGAATATTTACGCTGTATGGTGAGGATCATACAGATGGTTAATAATTGCATTCATAAAATAAAAAATCAGGAGAAAAATTTTCTTGATGATCTTTCAATGGCATACTTTGTTGAGCAATGTGAAGCTGCAGCAACATATTTACACCCAACTTTGATCAAATGAAAAAAAAAAATCAATCTGAGTGGATGTTGCTTCCAGTTTCTGATTCACCTATGCTTGGATATTATTTTATAAGTAAATAAAACAACAAAATAAATAAAAAATAATATACAAATAAGAAATTGTCACTTTTTTAAAAAAAATTTTAATTTAAAAATTTAACAGAAACTATTAAATTTCAGTTGCCAACACAGTTGTAGTTGGTAACTGTGTAGCTTGCCAACTACACAGTGGACTTCCAGTAATTTGTATTTTTTTAATTCGCAGATTTGTCTGTGGAACATAACTACAATTTATTTGAAGAAAATTTGCCTATTTACAGTTTTTTTCCATAGAGCAGTTTAAAATATTTGAAAGAAAGTGCAGTTTGGGAAACTGAAATGCCGGGATGCTCTTTGACTCAGAATTGGCTAAAAAAGCAGCTAATCCAGGTGCACCATGCATTTGTCTTTGGCATTGATTGGCTGAACCCCAAAGAGCGGAGATAAAGAAGACCTTTGATGTTAGCTTCTGTACAAGAAGCTGGTTTCTATTGAGTTTTAATGCACATTGAGCAATATTTATGTTTGAACTACTAAATATGCAGTTATTAATGTTTTTATAGGAAGTCTCAAGTATTTGCAGATTTTAGTTATTCACGGGTGGCTGTGGTCCCTAACTTTCATGAAAACCCAGGGGCCAAAGCGTTACTGTAATAAACATTGTTCATGTAATGAGATGTGACATTTTAGCCTTTTTAAAATCTGTTTAAGACCTTGGAGTCCCTTCACACGAATAACTCTCCTGTTCCCAGCGCTCAGTCAGGTTCGTATGGAGCAAAATATGTTTATTATTTTCAAAGATTTTAGAGGAGTCCATAAAAAAATGCAATGAGTCTCATGTATTATTCTCATTCATGTCTAGTGGAAAATGCTGGGGTTTTACATAAACACAAGCTGTTTTAAAGTCTGGCTTCTCATGTCTATTATTTTAAAACAGCTCAGAGCAATATTGTAAAAATCCCGATGATTACAAGTGCAGTTTCTTTTGTTCATTCCTCCTTTAGAAGTGAGAAATTCACTTCATGAGATGGGACCAAAGAGGATTTGTTGTGGCACTGATTGAATAAAAAATCCCTTAAATTCAAAGCTGTAAAAATGAAACTACAGCCCCACAAAAAGCAGCTGTGAACTGATGTTATTCAGCCCTTCAATCTGCTGTGATCTGAAAAAAAAGAACGATTGATGTATTCCAAATCGAGCAGCATGGTCTCAAAGAGTTGAAGCTATTCAGCTGTAGTTTGGCTGCTGCTGCGGCGACAGAGCGAGGACGCGTCTTTCTGAGCAAAAGTTCAGTGCAGCCGTGAGCATCTGAAGACAGCCGGAGGAAAATGACCAGCTGACAGACGTGGTCATTATTTGTGGAGCAACATACGGCCGCTCTCATCACAGAGGAGTCTGCCCAGTTGACTCCGGTTGCCACTGCCTCTCAAAGCATTGAAGCATTCTTGTCAAATTGCATGTTGTTATTCTGCTACACAGCAAAAGAAAACTTGCTCTTATTTTATCGCTTGTTAACAAAGCTATTCTGTCACCCCATTAGATAATGTGACAGTAAAAAGACAGAAAATGTTCACTCACCCTCAGGTTTTGGAGTGAGGCATGCATCACAGGCTCTGGCTTCTGGCTGGTTGATGAGCGTGCAGAGTTGACAAGCCCAATCCTCTTCCTCCTTCTCAGCCACATCATTGTTGGTTCTGTTGTGAAACGCCCAACTGATGAGGCTGTTTCTAACTGGGAGCGCACTGGGAGAGCAACACAGAGCAGCCAAGGTGATTCTGGTAAGTCTCTGCAGCTAAAATCGACATTTTCCACCACTAAAGACTAACAGAAAAATGTGCTTTATTTTCTTCGCTAACGGTGATTGCTATAATGTAAACAGAACATAAAAGAATTACAAAATTTTCTTCCTTTGCATCAAAAGGCATATGTTCATAACCTGTAACATTTCTGTTCAACATAAAAAAGCAAATCAAAGTACACAGGCTTGCCAAAAATCCACCTGGATTTAACTAAGCAAATGGGTACAGATTTATTGATTACTGTATGGGTGATTATCTTTCAGCTGGCAACAAGTTGTCAAACCCCAATGATGCAGCAGGTAGCTTCCCATTTCTTAGGGCTAGTCAACACAGGAATGTTTTTATTTATTTTTTATCTGAAATAGGACGGATTTTGATAGTTTAAGTTTGACCCAATCATCCAACGGGATGTGCAGCTTGGACAGGAGATGGTGAGACTTCTGAGAGTTGTTGCATAGAAAAAGTCTGACTTCCAGTATTTGATCAGCTCTGATCAATAATCAGAGCTAAGAAATTGTTTTGTTCCAATATCCAATTACTTTCAAACTTTCTCCTACAGACTCTATGCATTCAACAAGACTTTTGTACTGTGAGTGGTTTTTATTTAGCGTCTGATGCACATTGTTTATTCAAAAATCCCAACAAATCAGACAAAAGATACATTGGTAAGGTATGTTTTAATAAATCAGTGGCTGATCCTGTAAAATATTGGGGCAATACTTTTCATCTCAAATAGACAAACAACTGGATCCAACTTACTACATTTTAAACAGAAGCAAGATTTTTTTTTTCTAAATCTATAAAAAAAAACAAAAACCAAAAAAAAACAAACAGATTTAGTATATCAGGTTTATATTTTCCATATGAAAATTGATTAAAGGTAGAAAAAAATTTAATCACCCAAAGTCTGTGATTTCAATATAAAATACAACTTTTACATTTTATTATATTTTATAATGATGTTCTTTTGTTTTCAAAAGAAAAGATTTTATTGAGCTGATGGATATTCAACACAACTAAAACAGCAGCTTTTAAAAGAAATAATGGGAAATCAGAAGGAGTAGCTCATTTCAGTAATGAGTGGGTGGTAATGATAATGATCATAATGACTTCTTCATGCATCCATTTTGCTAGTATTGCTTCACTTTATGTCGGGGTTGTTTTTTATGAGCTGAGTCTCAGAAAAAGATTTTCATAATATAAAAATCCAAGTAAGCTACAGAAGGATGCAGTAATTAATGTTGCAGTTCAAACATTGGATGCAGATATGAACGAACACAATGTGTTTTTTTTTTTTTAAAAGAAGCTTTGAGCATAAATGTTCTCACTCTGACATGAAGCTGGGGTATGTTTGACAAAAAGGCAAATCTTCAGTGCCAACCGTTATGGAGGAGGAAAGAAGCAGTGGCTTTGGAAAACTTCTCACAGATTGCTTTATCAGCTGTGTAATGCATTGTAAGGGCTTTGCATCCTAACCCCTCAAAGCTTTGCTCAAACACAGCCCAGGAGGTGTTGAGCCTGTGCCCTGTCTGGCAAACACAGCCTTATATGCGCATTAATTCTCACCCCATAACACTTCCCACTCCCTGCCAAGCCCATCTGCCTGCAAAGATGGCCTCTGTGAATGTGAGCCTAACATCTAAAGCGTGGCGCTACTTCTGCAAAGTTAGGGTTTGGAACTCAGATTTGGCTCAGCCGACGCTTCCTGCTGGGTGGGTGTTTCATATTTCTGATGAAGACGACAACAAGACGATTTCAAGGCTTTTAGGGTTCATGGGACCAGTTTCCAAATGGGAAATCTACGTTTCTGGCATTAAAATGAGATGTCACAAAAATATTTCAGGGATACAATCAGAGTTTATGGATTTCCCTTTTTCTTTTTTTGTGAAAACTGCTAAAAAAAAATCCCAAAAGATAAATAGATAAATAAATTAGCTAGCGCCACAATGAGAGCTCACATCACACTGACTGTAAAATCTCTTCAGTGACTACCCATATGTTTTATTGTTTTTCTTAATTAGGTTTATTTATTGTTCAATTTGCTTTTATTCTACCAGTCCAGCGGAGCCCTCAAGGCTTTCATTTGGACCTGAAATAAAAAATAAATAAATGAAACGCCTTATTAATTCTGGAACAGACCAGAGGGCAGCTCATAGTGGTGATGCTTTTTATAAAAACCAAATAAAAAAATTGTTTTAGCTTGGCTTTCACTTGGATTTCAGAAATTTGGTTTTATTTTATTTATCAGATTTTGCTAATCAAATTTTAACATATCTTCATCAGCTTGTGTTGCATATTTTATTTTTTCTTAGTGTAATCAGTAATATTCATTGTTTTAATTGAGTTTTTACCACCACTTTGGATTTCACCATAACTGAAGCATAATTTTATTTCTAAGTATTTTTTTTATCTTTAAGCGTTTTACGTTGCTCATATCAGTCCCTGTGTTTCCTCATTTACATTTTCTATTGTACTTTCTAAAATCTTCCTCAAATTACATTTTTATGTGATTACCTAATTATTAGTATTTAATCTACTTATTGCAGCATTTTAAGAATAGATTTTAGTTGCGTTTGCATGATTGATTCTTTCTGTTACATTTGATTATACTTGTCAATAATTGCAAGACATTGATTAATTCATTAAACACCCCAAACCTTCAGACAAGCAGCTTTTACAGGAATGTGAAACAATAGTTTCTCCGTCAAAGTGCCAAAAGCCTACAGGACGGTACCTGACGTCCAATCCGCTGGGATCTCCCTTCTGACAGCGCTCACAGAAGTACGTCATCCTGCCGTTGTCTCCGAGACGACAGACTGTAATGACATGGGAGCACTGGCCACAATGGGGACGCTTGTAGACTTTGTAATGTTTGAAGAGAGGAGAGCCGGATTTGCGACACTGAGAAAGATGAAGAAAAAAACAAGATTGTCAAAGGTAAAAGTAGCTTTTAATAACCGCATATTACTTACAAAATGACCAACCTTGTAAAACAAAAGAGTAAAATCACGAGTCATCTTCACTAAATGGTGGATTTGTATGTTTGTCAACTGTTGTACCTAGAAATGAAGGTTTCCATGAAACAACAAAAAGACATTCAGAGTCAGAAAGGTCACACAAACACCTAAACCATGAAAAAATAGTTATGGATAAAGGCAGAGGTCAATGATTCAAAAGACAAAAACTGCATGTTGTATATTCATGGGGATTGCAGCAACTTAGCATAAGAGAGAAAAATATATATTTTTGCTCTTTTAGGGACTTGGAGGCTTGATAATGGAGGGGAAGCTTATAAACATTAGGCAGCCCCAGGAGAAGACGGGGCTAAAAGTCCGAGATTAATGTTTTGGTCCAGTGTGCCGATACACTCTGAGGAGGCCAGACAGCCTTGTACAACAAATCCTCAAGTAATAGTTGAGAATTAGAAGTTTTTACACCACAAAGCATCCAATCAGTAACAGATAGGTCAATAAAGTTCTCAATGTGATTCTCATCAAAATAACAACTTTATTAATGTTTATTTAATAACTCCATGCAGCTAACAGGAGGGAGAATCCTCTTGGGTCTGTATGCAGTCATATGCATTCAAAGTGCACAAAAAGATGGAATATATGTGCCGCAATGCGCTTGTTTGTCTTATCCCCTTTTCACCTTCCTCATTTCCATGCGGCGCTCAGAAATACATGAGCTTCCGCTATTCTTCCCTGTGAGTGTTGTCTTGCATTTTTACCCTCATTTTTTATTCCTCTGCTGAACACAATCCATCATTTCTTCTATACCTTCACGGCTGGGTGGAGGCCCGAGTCAAACAGGGCTTCGTTTTTAATGATGTTGCCGACTCCTGGCATGACGGCTTGGTCTAGGAGAACGTCGCAGAGCATCCTGCTACCCTGGCTCCTCACCGCCTCCTCGGAGCGGGAGCAGCTGAACCTGGAGGAGCACACATCCAGACTCTCCATGGCCCTGACCTTCTGCTCGCAATCCTCCGTCAACCTGCAGGAAATACAGTTCCCCAGCACCGGGAGGATTTAGAAAATACATCGCTGCTGTTTTCACTCCAGGTCAACTGGAGATCTAGAGAGGTTATACATTTCTAAATTGTTTGAGGTTGTTTATTATTAGCCAAAAGAGCATAGGTGAAATTCTCAGACAGTAAAAATGATTGTCTGTCTTGCGTCTGAGCATAACACAAGAAAGACTATGATCAGGACAAATGCCGAACAAAGAAGGCAGCATTTTTCATGCAACAATAGCCACTGTCTTCAGAAGCAGCCTAATGTAGGACATCCTCACTAAATCAGACGCATACCCCAAGGTGAACTCCTGTCACCTCAATCTATCTTGCCTCCACTGTTGTCCCCATTACCTTATTTCCACTGTGCTGTCATAGAAGGCCACAGTGTCGTCGCTAAGGCGTATTTCCAGCACTGCTGCAGAGCCCGCTACAACCTTCCTCTGAGCCGGATTTATACGGATTGATCCATTCATGCCGAAGTGGATTCTAAATGTTGAAACAGAGAAAAGTGGAAAATGGTTTTAAGTGTTGAATATCTGATTTTAATTAGTTTGACAAAATAAAGAAATATGGTTCTGGGGGCTGAAGATTGAGTTGGGGCTGAAAGCGAAAAATAAGAAATTTTACCGCTGAAACTTGTCATGATATCGACACCATCAAATACTTTCTTTACCATTACACAAACCACACTGTAAGATTTGGTATCTCAGTCAATGAAAACATACATCAGGTGTGGTCAATGAGGACAGATGGATGATGATGGATGGATGATGGTAAGGACGGATGATGAATGAATTATAGATTGACAATGTTTATAGAGGGATTAATAATTATAGATAGACAGATGGATGAAAAATGAAATAAAATTTATGTAGTTCTACAGATTTCCTCATACTGGTGGAGGCTGTTTTTAAGCTGATTCATTATCAATCTGAATAAGTGGCCAAGAAGATTTTTTACAAATAAACAAGACATGAATAAAACTAAAAATCAGCAATTACTAAGACAACACTAAAACTGAACATGTTCTTACTACGAGAGGATAATATATATTTGAATTAGAGACCTTCTAACTTCTTACAGAGACAATGTTTCTTTCAAAAATAAGTTCTACTGCCACAGCAAACATTTCGCCTCCATAAAAGATGCCATTTACAAGTTTAGCCTTTAAAGAACAAGGTTACTGTATTGAACCATTTAATGAAAATAAATGGGGAAAAGAAACCTGTGAAAGCTTTGGAATCATTGGTATTTCTGAACAAATTATTTATTAGTTTGTAAAAAAGGCAGAATATAAGTGAAAAAAAAATTATAAATTGTTTTGGAACATTGAGTAAGGTGCAGACTGTGAAGCCTGAAAACCTGGGAGTTTTTGACTTTTCCCAGATGCCACTTAGGAGTGAGGTCTTCCAGTAAAGGACATCAAATTGAACGAATTGCTCTGTAAAAATATATATAAAAAAACTGTTCCTGAAAAGGGAAGATTGGTTGACGTGAGCAAAGCCTCAATTACAGCAACTTTCAGTGGACCCGAAAGCACCTTATTCTCCACATGCTTGATGTTAGAAAAAGCTACAAAAGCTTTTCTAAAGAGCGAGGGTGTCATCGTTCCACAATGAGGAGAAAAGGTTCAAATGGAGGAAATTCAGCACTTTTGCTGCTGCTGCTGTGAGTGGGTATTCTGCTAAAATCATAGCAACAACCAGACATAAAATTCTGAAAAAAGGGAAGAAATGCTCAAAGGTAATGGAACAAAACTGCTTTATTCTGGTACTACTGCTAAACTGGTCCCACACAATCGTCTGGATACGCTTATCCTTGCAGATTTGTGGAGGGGAGGTGGAACAAAAACCTTTTACAGTGGACCCCCAACTAGTCACGGTTCAGTATTCACACATTTTCATTTGGAAATTATTGTGAGAAAATCCTGCTATTTGGAGAATTTTCTATAGAGCATATCTAAAAAATTTGACAGATAATTCTTAGAAAGCTAGAATACCTCGACAATGCCACATGACACACTATTGGCAAGCTGCACATTTCAAAGCAGCTAATCCAGGAGTCAGATTGTTTTCCTTGGTGCTGATTGGTTGTATATCCAAGAACCAAGAACGTTGATGTTAACTTATGTGGTCATGATGGTTTCCACTTTGTGGATCGATACATTTTAAAAAGGGGGTATTATGCAAAGTTTTATTTTTTGAGCTTTATTGTGCTATAAAGCATGGAAAATACATTACACCCCCATTCGGAGGTACATTTGGTGCTTAAACTATTAAAATAAGTGTTTTAAATGGAGACCTAGAGTGTTGATGACTGTTAGTCTCAAACTCCCACAAAAACAGGCATTTCCACCATATTAGAAAACCTAAAGTTGAAATACTCAGTTTATTGCTTGAAAAAAAAAAAAAGCCTCAAAAAGAACAGATTAAAAAATGGGACCAACAAAAAAAGTCAGTACCAAAGTCTACAATCTGATACTAAGTGGAGGATCAGGCAATGATCCAAAACCCAGCAGACTAGCTGACAAGTAAAAAGTACATCCACCTTGAAAGGTCACAACCTTCATGTAATCATAATGGGGTGGCATGACCTGAAAACATCTGTTCATGTTCAACTCATACAGGGGGATCAACAGTGTGAAGGAAAGGTTCATAGTTTGAAGGCACAATATGCAAGTCATTTATATTGAAATGTCAAAAGAAAACATAAATGTCAAAAGACCTGAATTTACATTTATTTCTTCATCATCAATAATTTGTCTTCCAACTTATTAAAAAGAAAAACAACAACAACAAAAAAAATAAAAAATAAAATAAAATGTTCATTTGTTTTAACGTATTTGAATTTTTTTTCCAAAAAATCTACCAGAACATATGAACATAATTTTATAGCTCCAGACTTTGACTAAATTGTTCTAACAGACTAACAAGTTTGGTAAATTTAAGCATCATGAATTATCTTTCCAGGTCACAATTATGCTCAACTTTGTGTTGGTCTGTCACATAAACCTCTAATAAAATACACTGAAAGTTGTAGTTGTATTGCACTGTGTTAAATGTGACTGTGTTTTAGCAAGGCTATTGGGAAAGGCTGGGAATGTGGTGAGGATCAAACCATAATGATAAGTCTATTGATCATGTCAGAAGCCTTCATTTAGTCTTGAAAAATTTACTTTACCTCAAGGCTCTTAAGCCAAAGTACATGAAGAGCTCCTTCCCAAGAGTTTCCACACCGGTGTACTGACATCCAGAGAAACTGTGGAAGACGTTTGTCTCTGTGTTGTTTTTCTAAAAAGATATAGCAGCTTGATTAACATTTAACACCGGTACTGAGTGACAGACTGCATTTTTCATAAACTTTCATTGTCAAGCCCTCAAAAAAACAACAACCCCAAAGCAACTCACACAATAAAACATTACACATTGCATTGTTATAAACCAAAATTAATATTTGTTGTGCCAAAGTTATTCAACATTATACAAAAATGAATGAGGTGTATTTAAGAGAAAAGGAAAATGTTTAGTTCTCCTCTCCACTGTCGTGAGTACTTACCTTCACTATGTTATTTGATAGCTAGGATTACTTGGAATGGATAAAAATTTACTTTTCTATTGATTTTTTTAAAAATGCATACAGTTATTAATAAATACTGTAATTAGTTGGACAGTGTTATTGGACAATCCAAGACTAAAATAAGTTAAATCTTTCTCAAATGTGATTAACAGAAAATTCCCTCTGCAAAAGTTACTATAAGTTACTGTCAGAACTGTCTGTGGCTGGAATTGTTATATATGGGGAAATTCTTTAAAACCTCCAAGTCACTACCAGAATAATAAATCTAGCTTCTATGTGCCATGCATTTCAATTTATCCGGATAAATGAGGTTACAGGGTGAACCAATGTAGAAACAGGCCGTCAACTTACAGCTGACGCGGTCAGAGTTCCCCTCATTTCCTTCACTTTCTGACCCGTCCGGACCTTCGAGCGGATCTTCTCTCCGTTTAACGTGCAGCCTGGACCTTCCACCATCCTGCTGAACACAACCCGGAGCCTGTCGAACCAATTCCGAACCAGCCACAGCTCAAATACCTACTAACAGTTCAGATAAGCAGCTTCTAAGCATCTGTTGACGTTTATTTGCCCGCCATACGATTCACAGGCGCGCATGCGTCGTGTGGTTCATAGTACTCCGAATGGAACTATTAAAGAGACAGTAACCGATTTTTCCGGCATACAAATGCTTGTTAATCGCCTTTCCCTCCGTAAAAATACACATTTATGCTAAAAAGAATGCCTATTTTATAATTGCACAGCTAAAAAACTAAAATAATGACAAACAGCTAAAAATAATGAGGACATTTTCACTCGGTATCGTTTGTTCATGGTTTTATAATGCTAAATATTTCCCTAACCGATTACTTTTATCTTTACTTATTTGTCATGTTTAAGTGCTTCAGATGATCGAATAAATGTTAATGTCAGACAAAGTTAACCCGAGTAAACTGAAAATGTGGTTCTCAAATAATGATTTCATTTATTAAGATACATATTCATAATTGTTATTGATTTGTATTTGATCCATTTATGCATAATAAAAAAAGAATTTTACAGTGAGCAAAGAAGCCGATTAAAATCCAATTTCCTCAGCTTAATATTACATTACAAATGTATAATTCATGGTAAATATGAGCAATTCCCTTTAAATTTCACTTGAGGGCGATATTGTACCATTATTATGCCTGAATTTGCCGAGAGTATGGGCGGACAGACAGACAGACAGACAGACAGACAGACAGATAGATAGATAGATAGATAGATAGATAGATAGATAGATAGAAAAACATTTTTCTTATGCAGTGTTGCCAACAGAACTCCTTCATTTGAAGAGTTTTATTTTAATTCATGTTCTCCAGTCAAGTGTTCAGCCATGGGACAGGCATTTTGCTTGTTAAAACCAGCTGCTCTCTCCATTCAGCTCTAATGTACGAATGTAAAAGCAGCGTATTCCTGCAGGGTTTTGTTCTCCCACAAGGTGCCACATAGCAAAGAATAAAGAGCAGCGACCATGTGATCTCACCTAATTAGAGTCACAGCTGGTTCAGATTCAGGCTGAGCCTTTGAACATTCAGAGCAGCACAAAAGAAATACATTACTTTCCAAAAAATGACAACTTGAAAACAATAAAATGAAAGCTATAACAGCAAAATCAAGTGCCTCCACAGAAAAAAAAACACAAGGAGACCCTCAGGGAGAATATAATGAGCGATATTCCTTATAAACAGTATATTCTAAGCACCCTTAAACACAAATGTGCCTTGTCACATTCACTTTAAATAATGCACATATTCTGAGAAAAGTAGTGGCACATACTAAATTTGAGATACATTTGAAGAATACATGACAGTACCATAAGAATGAAAAAAGCTCATGATTGTTTTGAGGTCAGATTCTAAACTAAGTCAATTTTTTCCTCTAAAATACACCACTTAAATGTATATTGATCACATGCCTAATTAACTATGTTAATTAACTTTGATGAAATTTCAGGCAGTTAGCTGAAAGGCTTAGGTTTTCCATTTCTGAGGCACAAACTGTGAGTCATAAAGGACCTTAGATGTAAGCTCAGGTGTGAGTGTTTGACTGAATGTGCTTGTATGATGGGCCGACACAGCAACTTCAGTCCTTAAATTTAATTAAAGCTTTTCAGTCTCTGAACAGATTTGTCTAATTATCTCAAGACCCTAAAAAAAACCTACTTCTCATTCTGCTAATAGTCTCTTCCTAATTGTTCTAGCGAGTCTTCTAATTGTTAAATAAAACCTTAGACTTGCAGCTAATGTTTCTCAGGATGTTCTCAGAGCAAACATATATGCTATTCTCATTTGTTTTGTTTTGTTGGCTCAGTAGTAATATAAATAATAATAATAAAAAAAATCTGTTAATAATATGTGTTTTAAAATCACTGTTGCATGCTGGATAAACACTAAAGTGAAATATTACTTTCTTTTTATAGAACAATTGGCAGCCAATTAAACTGCTTTGATTATCATGAGGACCAGACTGCTGATTGCATGCTTTGTTGGTTCACCACAAAAAGCCATGAAAATCATACGTCCATGCTTTAATCATTTTAACTGTGAGCATTTTTAATTACATTAAACTGCATGGGAAGCAAAAAAAAAAAGATCCAGTTGCTTCTGTGGAGGAGGGAAGCTTAACTGCAGATGGAGATGTGTTGCTATGCAACTGGGATTTCATCACCAGGGTCACATTTGACTGTCTGTCTCCACCAGCTTGGCAGGATGTGATGACTGCTATTTTTAAAACATTTTATTTACCTATTAAATCTCAATATTTCCTAACTTACATAATGCAGCAGAGTCATTTACGGTTTATGTATGTTGTTTTGGGAATGGGCCACTTATGACCAACAAAGACCTGTGAATATAGTGTCTCTAAATAAATATCTGTATCAGGTGGTTGAAAATAATATTTAGAACAAAAATAAAACCCAAAGAATGGAAGAAAAAATGGAAAAATCAAATACTCTACCTTATGTATAAATCTGGCTCATGGATAGATTTATATAATCAGGTAAATCTGATTATATTTTTATTTGAGATAATTCGTGTGTGGACTTTGTGGACTGCCATAAGTTCCACCTATAACAGATCTCTGATGATCTGACCTCATCAAAGAACACCACTGTGATTGTGAAACATTTTCAGGAGAGACTATACACCTTCTCAGGAACATGAAACCAACATTCTCTAAATATTTCAAGGAGCTGAGGTTGACAGTGTGTTAATGTCATGTGGTCCTGGAGGCGACTGTAGAGACCAGGAAGTTATTGCACTGTCCTCACACTCCGCTCATGATTGGTTTCAGAGTCGCTGCAGGAGAACGGCCCTGAACACTGATTCTTCACACCTCTCTATGGACATCTTGAATTCAGTAATTCAAAACCACAGCAACAGAAGCAGAAGCACCAGACTGGAACAACTTTCTGGCTAAGGTGCATCATCCTAAACTTCTTTTAGGATGATGCACTTAGCTTATCTATTTGTATTGTATTTAATGATATTAAAATAAATGTTATGGAGTCCAGAGAAAACTATCCTTTTATTGCACATTGCAAAACAATAAAATTGCAACAAACTTTCATACATTTTTTTTCTGTGAATGTTATATTTTTTAAAACTTGAAAGATGCTCATATCATAAATGTTTTACCAACAGAAGACAAAAGATCAAGTTTAGCTTTTTGGCTTTATTTTATCCAGCACAAAATGGCTGCAAGAAAAGAAATGAATTAATAAATGTAGGCTGTTGTGAACAAGTCTACCCTCTAGATGGCACTATTTCCATTTTAATTCAGCTTTACTCTCCCCTGATAATGATTGGATGAAAACACATTCCTCATCTCCATCACTGGCATCAGGCTTTATTTTTCACTGGGGACTCGGCAGAACATGACTGTATTAGTATAAATCAAAGTATTTGGCTCGTTAGGATCATCTGAAAGCTGCTGGTGTCACAGAGAGAACTTAAACTACAGCTTAAATCATTATTTTAACTCTATTACCCTCTCATAGTGCATCACAGACTCAGTCTGATTTAATAATGATACATTTAATTGGATATAAATAATGACACCCGTAGTTAAAGAGACCAAGGACTGTCAGTGAGAACATTAAATCAGCCTTTGATCAGAATGAAAAGCTAAGGTGTTCCCTTGCTGAAGACGTGTTAGCAAGACATAAACAAGGTTCCTGTAATGCAGATCTTATCTCATCTCCAAAAAGCCATGTGAACATGAAGCTGTAGGCAAAGAAAATCAGCTCTTTCCAGCATTGTTCTTGTTTTATTCAGTGAGAGCAGTTTTTTCCACAGAAATTTCACGTTTAACATAAGCAAACAGGATTATGCTGAACAGCCCCTGGCCAACAGGAAACAAGGAAGGAAATAAAAGCAGCAAGCTTTAAGGGAAGATAAATAACTGCAAAGCTTTCTTATAGTTAACATAAATATATCTGATTTGGCATTTTTCAATCCACCACATTGATTAAAACAAGCAAAGCAAAACAAATACAAGCTCTTCATACTGTTTTTACAGCTATTGCAACATTAGTTGTAGAGTTAGTTTGCCAATTCATTGTGCAACTGCAACATTTTCTAAATAAATTGAATCAAAAAATAAATAAAAAAATTGCAGCTGAAATATCCATCCATCCATCCATCTTCTGCCGCTTATCCGGGGTCGGGTCGCGGGGGTAGCAGCTTAAGAAGGGAGGCCCAGACTTCCCTCTCCCCAGCCACTTCCTCCAGCTCCTCCGGGGGAATCCCGAGGCGTTCCTAAGCCAGCCGAGAGACGTAGTCCCTCCAGCGTGTCCTGGGTCTTCCCCGGGCCTCCTCCCGGTGACGTGCCCGTCCCTCCAGCTCACCAGGGAGGCGTCCAGGAGGCATCCTGACCAGATGCCCGAGCCACCTCAACTGGCTCCTCTCGATGTGGAGGAGCAGCGGCTCTACTCCGAGTCCCTCCCGGATGACCGAGCTTCTCACCCTATCTCTAAGGGAGAGCCCAGCCACCCTACGGAAAAAACTCATTTTGGCCGCTTGTATCCGCGATCTCGTTCTTTCGGTCATTACCCAAAGCTCATGACCATAGATGAGGGTAGGAACGTAGATCGACCGGTACAGCGGACGATGCACCAATCCGCCTGTCGATCTCACGCTCCCTTCTTCCCTCATTCGTGAACAAGATCCCGAGATACTTGAACTCCTCCACTTGGGGCAGGACATCTCCCTTGACCCGGAGAAGGCACTCTACCCTTTTCCGACTCAAGACCATGGTCTCAGACTTGGAGGCACTGATCCTCATCCCGGCCGCTCACACTCAGCTGCAGATCACGTCCCGACGAAGCCAATAGGACCACATCGTCCGCAAAAAGCAGAGATGCAATCCTAAGGCCACCAAAACGGATCCCCTCAACACCCTGGCTGCGCTCTAGAAATTCTGTCCATAAAAGTAATGAACAGAATTGGTGACAAAGGGCAGCCCTGGCGGAGTCCAACCCTCACTGGGAACGAGCCCGACTTATTGCCGGCAATGCGGACCAGACTCTGACACCGGTCATACAGGGACCTGACAGCCCGTATCAAAGGGCCCGGTACCCCCATACTCCCGGAGAACCCCCACAGGGCACCCCGAGGGACACGGTCGAACGCCTTCTCCAAGTCCACAAAGCACATGTAGATTGGTTGGGCGAACTCCCATGCACCCTCCAGGACCCTGCTGAGGGTATAGAGCTGGTCCAGTGTTCCACGACCAGGACGAAAACCACACTGCTCTTCCAAAATCCGAGGTTCGACTATCCGACGGACCCTCCTCTCCAGTACCCCCGAATAGACCTTGCCAGGGAGGCTTAAGAGTGTGATCCCTCTATAATTGGAACACACTCTCCGATCCCCCTTTTTAAACAGGGGGACCACCACCCCAGTCTGCCAATCCAGGGGGACTGCCCCCGATGTCCATGCGATACTGCAGAGTCGCGTTAAGCAACACAACCCTACAAAATCCAGAGCCTTGAGATACTCCGGGCGAATCTCATCCACCCCCGGGGCCCGGCCACCGAGGAGCTTTTTAACTACCTCGGCGACCTCGTCTGAAATAAACTTTCTAAAATGAAAAGAGAGAAAGTTAGAGCCGTGGTGACATTTTCCTCAGAAACAGAAATGCTTTGCATGCCTCCCTGTTGATTTCAGGGAAAATACTATCAGTAATTACATTTTATCCCAGGGAGGATTTTTGAAGCTCTTTGTTTATTAAGTCAAAACAAATCAAGCCCTGCCAAATCACACTGATTGATTAAGTAAACATTTCTTTTGATGATTTTGGATTTAAGTGACTTATTTTTGAAAGTTTTTTTCATCAAACAGTCTTGTTTTAGGTCTATTCACAGCTCATAGTGATGGCACTTAAGATGTCATCACTAACATCTTAAGTGCTGGAACTCGTAAATCACCTTTAATATTTAGTTTAATGTTAGGAACACACCTACTTTTAGTATTTATAATTTCTATGCAAAAAAGAAAAACAAATAGTTACCTTTTACCCAGTTAAGTAATTTGTAATATTTCCAGATTATGATCTGACCGAGGTAAAGGGTCAAATCATTTACAATGATTGTGTCCAAAGCTGAAAGTAGTTTCACAGCAGCGGCATGTGGAGAGGGAGAGGAGACGACACATGAAGCGAAGGACAAATAGATGAATCAGAAAATATGAAGGAGGAATTAAGATGCTGTAGTGTTTCAAAAATTGAATAAAAAGGCCAAGAAACTAAGAAATAGATAGCATTTCACGACTGCTATAAAATCTCATAAAAGAGATGAAAAGTAGCAGTCACTGTTTTCCTCAGGTCTATAGAATTAAAGATTTTGTGCTGAAAAATATTTTTTTTAATTTCCAGTCTGCTGTAAATATCAGTTTCAATATTTATTTGATTTGCTAAGTGATTAGCTAATATATTTCAATAACACATGAAAGCTTTATTTAATAATTATTTCACAGCAGCGGTAGCACATATTTCAACATGAACTCCTTTTCTGAGCATGTGAATTATTGTCATGCATAAAAATTACCTTGCTGTTTCTTAGGCAAGTAAAATATAATTACACACTGACTTCAGCAACACGAAGCAATCAGTCACGACTGCATAAGAGCCACAGGAACACCTACCATCCTGTCATTGCTACATAGACTCCGTTTCTCATCTTTCAGGTAATCATTCACCCATGGGTGGAGACATCTATGCTGCATGGTCACTATTTTGCCTGTTGCATAGCTGAGCACAAGTAATCCTTTGATTTGAAACCCTGGGATTTGGGAAGCGGCAGTGTTCTCAGCATCTTCTCTGCCTCAGGCGGTGCTTGAGTTCTATTATTTATCACTGAGCATGGCGGGGAGCTGAAAGGAAGACGGAGGGGAAAACAAGGTTCATACTCACAAAGAAGGCAGAGAATCTGAGAGAATCCAAGTGGCAGGGTGACTTTTAATTGAAATATTATTCCTTAGGCATCATTACGTCTCAAGCAGTGCAATTCTTTAAGGGGATTTTAACTGATGTATAACTACTAGCATTCCAATTTCAAGTCGTACAATGAGATTGTTGTTAAGCACCATAAGGTGCTATATTTAGCTATGGTAGGTTACAGAATATCCTGACAGTAATGAATTATTTTCCCTCCGTTTATTTGCATGTATAAAGCAATTTAGTGATAATTTGAACAGTAACGTTAAATAAATAAAAATACATTCAAAACCATCTCAAAATAATGTCCAAACTTTAGAACAAAGAAAAATTACAGTAAACTATTTATTTTACAAAAAAAGTCAAACAAATGCCTCAAGAATGAAAGCCAAAAGTGATGACAGATCTCTTTAAGATAATTCTATATCATTCACAGCTTTTACCTGCATCGTTGACTTTAGAAGAAATAATTGCAACCATTTAATCACACAGACGTATGAAAGATTAAACATATAGTTTCAAATATTTTTGTTTAAAAGTATATATGGAAATTTACGTTTTTCTTCAAGATTTTGACTCAAATTTAGATTAAACATTTCAGTACCTTTCTTTTATTAAATTCAGATAAAGGTAATGATGTAAGAAGCTAAATATCAGGTGTGATTCATAAACAATGTAATGAAAAAATATAATTAGGTAATTTTTCATTCTGCTGCTTCTCTATAGCAGCAGAATTCAAAATATGCTAATCAGATTAAAAAATAATGAATAAGTTCCTAATTGTTGTAGAAAAAACAGTGGGAAACATAAATGTGATTCGGTCCTTTAGTATCAGCATCTTTCTCCTGAAACACAAGTAATTAACTAATTATCACCTAATTTCCAACAGAATCTGTGGCAGAAGAATTTGGTGACTAATTGAAACTGCTTTGTACCTAAATAAACACTAAATGGTAAATTATTGATTTTACAACCTGACTGTACTTGTGGATATTATCAGAATGCTTGCTAGAAGAATCAATGCGCTGTCAACTTCACCATGCTGCCTGCACCTCTGCATGTCAGCCTCCACCCACACTAAAGTATAATAAGCATGAGTCTCTTGTCTCTGAGCTGAAGTTAAACTGAATCTATCCCTCACTCTGACCCCCACGTTGGTTGTGCTATTTCCTGCCTGGTAGCCTAAAATGTATGAGCAAATTGCAAAATAAGTTTAGTACTTCTAAGTAAGTGAACAAATAGAAAAACCACCAGCTGTAAATGCATTCTGTAATCCATATGCATCCAGGTATAATTATTCTCCAGAGTCTGCAGTAATGACTCGGGTTTAGAACGTAAATAAGTCCTGTGGTGTGCTGACAAAGACAAATGACACAGTCTTTATCCAACTTTTAGCCCTTATGTTTTGTGCCTCTGTTCTCCTCTGGGCCTCCAGCTGAGCCACCACATTATATTTTCTCAAGCACAAGTCCAAGATTTTTGTATGGAGCCTGTGATAGAAGAGAGGCAAAGAGAGCTCACAGAGAAAAAAGCTTCTCTAATTGTCTAATTAGCCACTTGTGTTCTCTAGTGTAGAAATATCCAGTCTAGTCTTTTTATTTTTATTTTCTTACACAGAAAAAAAAAAACATATTCAGAAAGTTACAAAAATCCTAAATGTTATTTACAGCGAGACAAAATCTGATTGAGATTGTGCATGTACACACATTTTCATTCTACTCTGGTTTGAAAGATGTCTTCATAGTGAGATTTTACCTGCCAAGTAATACAAGAAAAAGAAGACAGCATAAAATGACAAGTTAAAATCCTCTCAGACATCTCTCCGAAACTGATGCTCTGGAAGCAGACAGAATATATACTTGAGATGAATATCAATGTAAAGACAAACAAATTATCTGTACTCAGGTGTCAGAGACCACAATAGATCAGTCAGATCAGCATAGAGTGGTATGGTATTATGATATGATGTATAAACTTACAGACAGACTTCATTTAAAAGTCTGAGTAAGATTTGTTTTTTTTTACTACTGATAGATATGCAGTCATAGTCAGCAGTAAGCTACATAAACAAATTATCTGGGCTCATTTTCTGACAACAGAAGTTTGACTTCACATTAAGTGTTCACATTAAACATTTTAAGCTTATTCTACAGGCCTGCTGTATAGGCTTAAAATGTTTAGCAACGAAATTGGTTTGCTGGTCTGAAACGGTTATGAAACCGTTGCAGGGGAGTTTGTTTTCTTTTATTGTATACATGCTTTTTCACTTCTGACTAAAATGATTTCAGTATTTGCTAACATGGTTATCTTCCAATTTAATGCTATTTTGTTTTAATAGTTAGTGATTGTTTGTGTGTTGGGTTATATTTGCTAATGTCAATAAACCATTAAAGCACTGATAGCTACTGCATACCAGTAAACAGTCATATTAATCTCTTTTCTGTTCCCTTTGCATTTTAGTTGGGATGTTGTTGTTAGCCATTTTTCTCTGTATTTAACAAGCTTCTTCTGTTAATTAGTCTCCTTCCCTCAGTTTCCCTGCTCTGCACTCTTCCTCAGCTTTTCTGTGTTCCAATAACAAGACACACCTGACTTCATTGCCAGTCTTTATTCTTCAGTATTTAGGGACTTTGGTCTCCATTGTTGACTGCTGGTTTCTTCACCCTGGTTTCATATCCTGTTTTCTTAATTCCAAGATCTGCATTTTTTTCTTTCATTTCAAATATTAAATCTTTCCCTTCACAATTGTTTTCCCAAGTTCTTCTCTGTATTTAGGTTCTGGACCAACGCAACACAATTTTACAAATAAAGTTATGTGTAAAATCTGTTATTTCCAAAGACTTTTAATTGAATCCAACTCAGGTGATTGACTGTGCTGTTCCAGCAGTGTTACTTTCTTTGTCTGAAACCGTTTAAGAGGCTGTGTGTTTGGGACTATTCCACAATCATTTCATCAGCAGATTCTTATGAAGAATGTCTTGGTAAATTTCTCCATCCATCATTTTTTCAGTTGCATAAAGCCTGCTAGAAGCAGATGCTATAAGTCAGTCCAAATTTTGATTTCCCCACCTGCTAACAGCGTTCTGTTTTGACCCATTCTTCCTCCAACCACAGTGTGTGTGTGTAACCACACTGAGAGAGGTCAGCTTTGACCTCATTTGATTTGATTATATTCTCTCAGCATTTGCTGGCTTGTCCACATCTCCAACAGCAAACTTCAAACAGCTTCATACTTATGCAGTAAGGATAGAGGCCATTTGTGGTTTAGTTCATTGCTTACTTTTCCATGGAAAAAGAGGATTTAATATTTTCAGGTCTTCCTGAAAATCCTCTGAGAGGGTTAGGGTTAGGGTTAGAGCTCCTTGGCTATTGGAAAACTTTTAATTGTCCTTTTGATTCCTGATTTTAATTGTCCTTTTGATTCCTGATATAAGCAACTTATACATGATGAAATGATATTGTTTCAATTCAGGTTCCAGTGGGATTTGGTGGAACATACATAAGTTTAGAAATTCAGCAGGAATCATTGCCATTAGAAGGTTTTGTAGCACTTTTTTATGAGGGTCTGTTTAGCTTTTGCTTATGTAGTGTTACTGTAGCTGACTGATTTGCACACACCAGGAATGGTTTCGAAATGCTGACCGGTTTCTTGGTAAAATAGGTTGAAAATGTGCTTCAGATAGTGCTAGCATTATTTGTTTACAGTGTCATTAACGGATCCTTTATGAAGTGAAGAATTATTCAAGACCTGAGGAAATGTCGCCTTGTGTTCGAGCTTAAACTGAAAAAACTCACACCAAGAAGGTTACAGAGGAAGTTCACTACTTTACTGAAAAGAAGTCAGTAACACATGATGCATCTTCAAATCATTTTTACAACTTTTTATTTGTGATTTTATTACCCATCAGCATCTCCAGCTTTAAGAGTTGTCTCTGTGTACTTTTTAGATTATAAATATTCCACCTCGTTTCAGACAGGCTACCACCATTTCCAAATTCTCTACTCATCCTGGCATAATCCCCTGTGGCTATAAATCAGTTGGATTACAGTCAGTTACTATTGGATTACTTTCTGTTACTCTGTAGAGCTCCAAGAATCCTCTACTCGTTTAGTGTTACTCTAACAGTGTGGCAGAACATCTATTGCTGTGAATGCTTGGAAAACATGCCAGTCAGTCTGTGCTGTATTTTCTCTGTTCACTGCAGACGCTTGGAAAAGGCTCTACCCGTTTCTAAGTGATCTGCTGAATCTAAAAACAAAATCCACTAACATATTTAAGACAGTTAATATATCATTTAAGAGATTACTATAAAAATGTTATTATATAAGTATACAACAATTTCTTTGTATTAGGTTCCGTCAATATATGACCATCAGCAACACAGAACCAGATCATATCATCAGTATCGGTTCTGCTGCCTAAAATGGATCTGATCGGTTCTGTAACCTGTAAAATAACAGCGATATTCCATCTTCTTATGACTGTGGCAATCTACTCAGATATGTTAGTATCTGTGCAGAAAGAAGGGTTCAGAAGCATGTAAAAAGATGTGTACATAATGCATCACATCTAAGCTGCTAAAGGCAAAAATATATCATAGATAAAACATCAACGAGCAAGAACTATGAAACTAGTGCATATAATTAGACTGACTCTTCCATTTTTAAATGCATTTAGAGTTTCTGAGTAATGTGAAGGATTAAAAAGGAAAGAGTGAAATAAGTGCAATAAAAAAATGAACATAGAAAAAAGTCTAAATATGATGGAGTCCAGAAGAGTCCAGAAGGGTAACATAAAAACTCTGCAGCTTTCAGAGTACCTGTAAATCATCTGACTGCTTTTATGTTGAAACCTCTGGGTAAGCACAGCCATAAAGGATCCAAAGAGGAAAACACAGACAGAAAGTTGGTGTGGGAGGAAATTTATCTCTGGACCAGACAGCGGATATTCAACAAGGTCTCAATCACATCCAGGCATTTTAATGGACACAGTCACCCACAGGCAGAACATTTGTAATGTCAGAGCTTGATGCAGGAGAAAAACTTAAATGTGTTATACCATCATGCAGAATGAGTAGAATTATCTTCCGCTATTCCTCTGGTTGAACTTGTTTTTATTTTTAGCCATGTTTTATACTTCTTGCATGGAATTTCTCATTTTGTTTGGATGACTTCCTGCTGGATATCTGGGCAGAAAAATATTGTAGAAAAGACATCAGTGCCATCAACTCTCAGTTGCCTGGTAACCCTTTCTGTAGTCTCAGATTAGACACTGCAAACTCAAAATTATCAACCTTTTCCTCTGGAGTTTAAAACCTTGGCCTTTATCTCTATTAAACTGGCTCTCAAATGTTACAAGTCTGGCATATTATTTTCACATTTCACAAACACACTGTTAGTTTAATTCATGCAAAACTGCTTTGATATCCTCATAATTTTGATCCATATCTGCCTCTGGTCTTATGGTAAATTTGTCAAAGCTGTGGAGAAATGGATTTCAGAGTATTTTAAATAATGTGAATTGCAGGATCATGTAAAACCATAAAGTTAAAGCATAAAATATCCTCAATTCCAATAGACACTGTGTGGTAAAGACAAAACGTTGTCTGTCTATCTGTTCTGTTACTTAGTCATCCTGCTAAGCTATGCAATTTCTCTGTCTGCATTGATGGAGTTTCACTCATATCAGCATGCTGAGAGCTTGAAGTGGTCATCGTGGTAGGGAATTGACTGGTAACTGATTCAGCTGTTACGTTTTAAGCAGAGAACTTCAGCAGATGGAAATTGTTTAGTGTTCCTGAATAAAAAAGAGACAGAAAAAATAACTTTGTTTTTTTCCCAGAGAAATGACATAACTCTTACATCCAACATCCCAAAACACATTCAACATGGACCAGCTAAAAATATCCATCAGTTGCCACATACATATTTCATATACATGAGAGGATTAACATTATGGAGGATGATATTCTGCAAAATGTTTCTTAGCTTTTTTTTTTTTTTAATTAAAACTGCTGAAGCTGAAATGTACTTTGACCTTTTCTGAAGTGTTTCATGCTTGTTCTGCACTTTTTGGCCACTTATTCATCTTGAGTTTCTGTATTCTGATCTACACTCCTTAAAAAATGAGAGGATGTTTAGTGTTTTCCGTCAGGTCTTGGGTCATCATTTTACCTGACATGTTTATTGTTACATATTTTATGGTTTCTTGAACTATGACTTTTTTTATTCTTCCCAAGTGCTACATTCCTAAAAGACAGAAGAAGCCAAGATGTGCTGTTTACTGCTGTATCTTCACCATACCATGAACTGTAGAGTAAACCCTCAGTGTATGATGGCAGTGAGATCCCTTCTAACCGCTGCACCTCCAGGCAGCTTTTCTGTCATTTATGTTCCGCCTGTGGGTGATCTTCACATTCACAGACTCTGCTTTTCGAGAGTTTCTCCTTGTGTACTTGCCAGGATGCTTATTACCATAGCAACACAATCTCTCACAGAGCCAGAGGAGAGCTTTCAACAAACAAGAAGGCTGTTGCAGCAATCCCTCCAGTCATTTGCTGAAATACCGGATCAATGGCAGAGAAGTTACTTTATTCGATTATGGACCTTTAGAAAAGGGCGTTGGGTGTATATTGTGTCACAATACTATATTTCAGTTCATTTTTGTGTGAAGGCCTTTTGAGAGTTTCTTTCCAGCTGAGTTATATAGAAAGCATTGTGTGCTTATGTGATATATGAAATTGTTAATTGTTTGGAAAAAAAAAACATTTCTTTTTAAAATTTTCTCAGCATTATGAAGGACATTTTCGCTTATTTTCCTTTCAAAGTTGCACAGATGTGGCCAAGCAGTGGTCAGCGCTCCAGTGGTCAAAGGTGTGGCTAGCAACAGGAAAGACTTTGTTTTAATATGTCCATTTGGAAAATCCTCGGGGGAAATATTACGGATTCTGCTGCAGATGTTTCACTCTGTTTGTGTGCTTGGAATTGGGGTTTGGCCCTTTTGATCTAAGAAAAAAAAAAAAACATACCGCAGGGGTTTGCTGCACTGATGAGTCAAAGTTCTGTTCAGAGCGAATTAGAAACCCTTCCCACCTCCGGATTTTCCCAGTTTCCCTGCAGAGTGTACCTTCTGTGATCAGGGATGTGGGAATACCGCAGCCCATCGCCTTGATCCATCTCTGTCTTGGCACAACCTGTGACCATTTGGCATCTCCAGTGGAAAAACTCTGTGCCAACAGCGACAGACCACCAACCTGCATGCTTCCTCCCACAGAGTTCATTTTTATTTTGTCTCTGCTCTATAATCAGTCTGTTATGCCTGTGTTGTTTAACCACACACTAAATCTTTAACAATAACAGATCCTTGCATTTCATGCAATGAATATGAATATCTGTAAAAGTGAAATCTGCAAAGCATAAACTGAACACACAAGTTGAACAAATTGGTCAGTTAAAGCTGCAGTATGTAACTTTCAGTTTTTTTTTTTTATGTATTTGTTGAAACTGTCACTATGTCATGACTATATGAGATAGATAATCTGTGATATAGTCGAGCTCTTCTGCTTGTTCCCAGTACTAACTAGAAGCAATCAGTCAAAGCCAGGAGGAGAGTCTTAGTGTTGTAAATCAAGCTCATGCAGACAACACTAACCCCCGTGCTCTCTGATATGTTACAGCTTCTCCTTGATAGCAGAGTTTGCAAGGAATGGAATGGCTAGTTATCATAGCCAATGACCTGGTGGATAAAAGGTTTTCCTGGAACAGTAAGTTGTTTCTATGCTATTAGTACATTGAGCAATGCATACACAAGATTGATAGGCAACGCTAAGAACCTCTTGGTGTAACTGCATAGTAAAATGCATCAGTTTTCAGAGTTGGGATGTGAACCTCTGGGGTGCATCAAACATGCCCTGCTGTCTTTTTTTCACTCTGGAGAGTCGGAACTGTTTTGAGCTTGGCCAAACTTTCAAAGGGAGGCCATGATGGTTTATTCTCATGGTTGCAGCATCCCATGGTCCTGAGTGTGAAAAGAGAGAGCATGGAGCAGCAGTGACAGCTTATCCCTCAGATCTGATGGCTGCACTCTAACTTCATTACAAAACACCTGCACCAAACTTTAAGAGATTCTTGAAGGTAAGAAAAGTTCCGGCTCTGTTAACTGTTTGAAACTCAATTATCATAGTGTCACTACAAAAAACAGAGCAGACTGACATTCCTTTGTTTGTTGAGTGGCTTGCTCAGGACATATTCCCATGGGAAACTCAGTGATTGAAAAGGAGACCCCACAAGGCACAACTGTCCTGCCTTCAAGGTTAATGTGTGCAAAGGCGTGTGTTTGAGATGGTGTGCATGGCAGCATTCACATGCATACTGCTTTATGCTTTCATATTTCCAAACTTTGAACTTTAGCTTTTTGTAGATGTGTATAACCTTTGCCTCATGAATCTATCAATTCATTGCTGTCTCTATAACACAAAACTTTTCAAGCACTGACCGTGTGAAAGCATTTCACACTGCAGCTAGTTGACTGAGTGAGTCACTGTTTCTCTTTTCACATCTTTAAAATGCAAACCATAACTTATCTCATCCATAATATATTTCTTCAGTAAATAAAGTCTCTTACCGCACATCCACTAGGATGTGAATTAGTCTGCCAAATTGGAACCTTTTTAAATGAAAACTGAAATTACCTTTACCACAGTTATGTTAAGGATGTCTATTACCAGGGTCTATGTGTGCGAGCTACTGAAACCTCAGGCATCATTAGAGATTGCAGAGACCCCAAACACATCTGGCGGTAAAGGTTTTATCAGCTACAGAGAATAAATAATTGTTTTGTGGGTAAAATAATTACAAACTGACTCATTCACCGCAGAAGCTGAAAGTCCAGACCTCACAAGCTCTTTAACTCTACAGGCTATGGTTGTTTGAGCTGAAACCAGCATGAGCTTAACACTAAGGAGCCAATAAAAGCAGCCTCATTTAGGTTGCTACTCCTTGCTGTTCAGTGCACTTGCAGATGAAAATGAGCCTCTCTGCTCTGTCAAAGTTATGTGGTTCCTTGTGACAACCTAAACAACTGAGAAAAATATATATTTTTTGAAAAATTTTACATTTCTGCCTGTTAAACAGTTTAAAAATACAGTTTACCAACTCTAAGTAAATCTTTTTTTAACCTTATTTTAGAAGTCTCTTAAAGGGGAGTGGCAAAAGTAAATGAGGTGGATTAGCAGGGCTGAAAGTAACTTATGTCGTCTTAATGGACAGGGCATTGAGCTGTTAGAATGTCATAATGCTGTCAGACAGCAACAGTCTTCAGTCAGAGGTCTGGCTAGTCTTCCTGCCCACAGCATCACCATCCTCAATGACTTGGATGGTCTTAGTAATGAGCTTTAATTTCTTATTGCAATAAAATATTAGAATTTTAAGTTAAATTGAGAAACCTGATCTGAATTTATTTGGCTCAGGGTAAAATGTTACAAAGGAGAGGTAGTTAAAGCATCCTGTCATTCTGGATGAATGACAGGATGCTGTCATTTATCCTGACACCCCTAAGATTTCATCTCTGCTTTTCATCAAAAGGGTTTTACAGAAAGGAAGATTGCTGCTGTTAATGTTGCACCCAAATCATTTATTTATCAAATCATCAAGGGTGACAGAGAAAATACCAAGACTTTCTCCTTAAGAGGATTCAAAGAGAACAACAGGACACAGATTGGTCAGGAATGGAAAGAAGGTGGAAAAGTGTCTCAAGCGGGTCTGAGAGTTGTTGAGGTTGTTCAGGTAGGTGGAAGGACAACAAGAAGCAACTTCCCAGAAAGAATATGGAAGACTGACATTCTGTAACAAGTACCAGAATTGGACTGCAGATATGAAAAGAGGAAAGTAGAAAATGAATTCTTGCATGAGTCCAGTGCCAGTGAAGTAATGTGTTTGTTTGTTGTTCAAGGAAATGAGTTTGATCTCAAATCTGCATACATCAAGTGCTGCCCACCGAAAGTTCTTTAAAGTATAATTCAGGGGCAGTTTGTGATCCAGAAAGAAAACAGCAAAGTATGATGCAGTTCCACATCTTTAGGCAAAAGTGACCAAATTGTGGCTCACGGAGTGAAACACAGACTTTGTATTCATGTCTTGATAACTTCCTGGTTCTCAATCTGTCCAGAAACTGTTGAAGATGCAAAACAGAAAAACAAAGGGACAACCTCTAATCAGTGGTAATCCTCCTGTATGGAGGTGCATTGGAATGCCAGGGCATGTTTACTAAAATAAAAGGTTCACTTTTCCCCTTTTTCTCTACAAGCTTTTTCATTGCTTCTTATTTGATCTTATCTTAGTGTTAAGATGCTGTTTTTCTGTCTGTTTGTTTGGGCAGAGCTCATCAGCTGCTGTCCTTCCTTTAAACACTGTGATTAGGCTGAGCTGATATGAGTTTAATGGCCTTATATAGCATCAGCTGTCTAAAACTGGTTGAAAATGGTCTGACTGAATTTATTATGAACAAAATTCTTGTTTTCAAAGATTAGTTGTTTGATGTAACCAACTGCTTGTCTAACAGCAGAAGCATATCCCAGATCGAGAGGTTGTGTTGTGCAGCTTGAACCTTTTTTGAGACAATACCTAAGAGAGACTTTTTCAGACAAAAGAGCAAATATGTATCCTTGTCTTTTTAGTGCATTCATAATGTTTGATGTTATCCAAGTGAATCTTCAAAGATATTTTTATCCAAAAACTTGATCTGGTGTTTAAAACACTGTGCAGATTACTAAGCACCCGTTCGTCTCATGAATAAAGGCGAAGCTTTAGATTCAGGGTCACTCATCATTCAAAAGATCAAAGATAATTGTTCAGCACAAAGATGTGAATGCCAACCAGAACACAATGTGATGTGACAAATGTGGTCAAAGAACAAGGATAGTCTGGCCAGGGATAAAAGACTGCATGGAACTACAGCAAAAAAAAAAAAAAGACAAAATGATGCAAGTATTACAGAAACCTTTGCATGAATTGCAGTAACAGAGTTTTCTGTTTTATTTATAGTGTATTTGGTTTGTAAAATATTCTGCTCCATTTTACTTAAAAAATACTTAAACTTTTGATTTCCTGCTTAAGACACACAATTTACCTTATTAATACAGTAAACCAAGATAAGGCAACACAAGACATGAGAAGGATGAGCTCGAAGGGCAATTTGGTGCGATAAGTTAATCTGACGAGCGATATTAGGACGGAGATTGCTGGAGTATCTGGTGAACAGCTATGGACGCATGGAGACAACAGACAAACGCCCTGCAAAAAGAGTCCAGGAGCTTCTGGCTGCAAGGAGCCAGTGCTAAGAGGTAGCAGGATTGGACTGCAGATCTGGAAAGAGGAAAATAGAAAATGAATGCTTGCATGAGTCCAGTGTCAGTGAAGCAGTGTGGGTTTGTTGGCTCCTGTTAGGATCAGTCTCTGCAGTGTTACCAAACATAAAAGACAATGGCAAAAATGTGCAAAACAAGAAGAATAATGCAGAGGAAATTCAAAAGATGACAGAGATTTGGCTTGTGTGAATTCCCAACTTTCATATTGCCAACCATTTGATTTTAGAAGAAACATGTTCAAACATTGGTTTTCCTTCCCTTGATGGGAGACTGTTCCCCTATTGTTTGTAAGATTATGTGATTTGAAAGTTTATTTTACCATCACTCAGGATTTATTTGAAATATGTCAAGATTTTTGAGAAGCAATCAGAGAAAAGTCCACTTCCACCTTCCTAAATGAAACTGTGTCAGTTAACAGCTGTTTCTAATAGTTTGTGTTGTTTGCTTGACTGATTTTACTCAAAGTTGTGCTTGAACTCGTGATGTTGGGTGTTCCTCTTTAATGTACCTTGCATAATTATGAGTGATGTTTCTTTTGAGGTTTTCCAGAAGCTGAATGACTGGAAAGTGTGCAGGAAAGGAACAGGCTCATGTCATCCTCTGTGGCTGCTTTTCTAAGTTTGCAGACCTCCGTTAGTAGTGAGTAAACTGACCCTGGTTGTTGTGATTTTTTCCCCCCATGACCACATCAGTCCCGCCGATCTTTTAAGATTTGCCCTGGCAGCAACATGAATGAGACATTTAGTGGAGTCCTGACTGGGACCTGTGTTGAGCCGCCCTTGTGGTCTGTGACCCTCGTTTCAAACGGTGCAGGAAGAAAAGAAAACAGGATGTGTGAACCGTTCCACTCAGCCTATTTGTCCGGATAACTCAAAATGAGGTGATGAGGCAGATGCAGGTTTTCAAAAAGGAGAATAATTTATTAATAACTAAAATATTAAAAATTAACAGGCTTTTATGCAGTGTTTTACTTCTTTACCTCCTCTTCTCTGAAAGCACTATTTCCACAAAACTGTTATTTATGTTAAAATCTGATAAAACTTTTCACTAGCAGTTTCACAATAACACACATCATCAGAAATAACTTCTTTGTCCTCAAAATGATTCAGCAATATTTAATTTTGAAGGGGAAATTTTTTATTTAAATTCACAGAATGTTTTTTGGAAAACTTTGATAAAATTTCTGATCTATTTGTTTTTTTGTAATTGTATAGATAACACTGTTTATCTAGCTTTCTTTCCTATTTTTATCACTTTATATCTGTTTATGTGATGATATACTTTCACCAGTAAGAAAGATTGCAATAATCTTCCTAGAGCAGCTGCACTTTGCTGATAACCCACTTATATCATGGTTTTTCCCCATGATTGAAATTTTTTTCTGCAACTTTTTAGGAAAAGCTACATTGATCTTGCACAGATTGCAACAGATGAGGTTGCAATCAGCATCATTGGAAATGCACTTTTAACACAAAGAAAGAAAACTTTACTAAACTGTTTTTCTGACTTAATGAAGCCAGAAGGGCTTAAAGTTAAAGTTCTGTAGAACTTTAAGTTTGGGGACACTAAACGAGTTATGTGAGCCGAACCACAGCAATGCATGATGAGGAGCAGAAGACATGAAGCAGCTTAGCTGGTGGTTTCACTCGAGCTTTCAGACTGCTTTGGACTTTGTGGCTCCAGTGAAAACCAGGCTGCATAAAACTGAACCTGAACCCTGGTTGAATGATGGAACTCCAGATGTCAGGATCATCGAGCTGAGAAGAAATAGAAAAAAGGATAAAATACAGGAGTCAATTCAGATACTGTCTGTTGCTGTCAATATCAGACAACAGTAAAAACCATCTAAACAAACATTAGACATGCTGATTTTACTCTGCTTTGTTTTTATGTCATTTTGTCAGTTTTTCTCTGTGTTACTCAGTAAGACCTGGAATTTTCTTTTAGTTCATCTTAATGTCTTTTTCATGTGTGCCACTTTGGTCCCATATGAAGTTGCTTTTATGATTAAATCTGGACTGGACTGAATGAAACTGATGAGCAGCTGAAAGACAAGACAAGGCTGCAGAACATCCATGAAGTTAGATACTTAAAACCAACACATAAACCTCAATCAACCACTGCTCCACCAAACTTCACATTTGGAGCTTATGAACTGTAACAAGGTAAGAAGGACAAGTTGGATAGAAATATTACACGTTTTCATTGTGGTATTTTAAATACTGTTCAATACAAACTGATTAGTTTTCTTTTGGAATTGCCGTAAACATTTTACTTGGTTCTTTCCCATAATTTTTATTGGAAAAAGCTTCAGAATTTTAAACCTCACATTCCAAAATATTAGCTGTACTCTTTGTCCTTTCATGTTCAGGATTTATCTAGAGCCCAAATCATAGATGGCAAAGTTTCTTGGCTCCAGAAACCAGAATCTTTCAGTACAGAATCTGTCACTATTTTTCCCAAATGTCATAAACAAAATGATAACATGCTGTTTCCATTCAAAAACCTCTCATTTAAAACATAAACCTCTATGGATGATATTTGAGAAACAGACCATGGCGTTCCATTTAAGAAGCTAAAGCAACTCTTAAAATCCAGCCCATTTTCATTCCCAAGGCATTGCAAGCTACTTACTCTTCAAAGCGAGTAATCTCTGAAACCGCAGTGTGTCCTTTGGCTCTGAAGACATGATCACATCAGGTGCAGCAACATTTGACATTGATTTAAAATTTTCATTTGGAGGCTGAAGTACTGGAAGCAAAATGAATTGGAGGACTTTAATCTTGGATATGGTGAAATGTTCTTATTTGACTGTTACTTTCTAGATTTCTACTCCTTGAGAAATTATGGCTTGTTTCTTCCTTGGACATGTACGCCAGAAATGCTTGGTTCTGCCTCAGAACTGTAGCTGCTTATATTTTGAAAATAAATACTGCATTAGTAATTTCCAAAACTTTAACCTTTTTGTGTCATGCATGCTGTATAAAATAACTCTACAGGGTTACAAGTTCCAGGGCCTTTACAAGTTGAAAACAACACCATTCTTTATACAGGTAAAGAGCTTTGATGAATTAATTACATTAAATATTGTATGCAATTATTCACAAACCTAAAATACCATCTCAGTGCAAAACATGTTGCAGCAGCACAGATGTCCCCAGCACTGATATCAGCGTCTACAGTCCACAAAGATATTTTTTTTTTCCAAAAGGTTCCATGGATGATCAGGGATTCCTTGAAGGCTGAATGGGTAAAGTAGCACTTTGCACTAAACTGGTGGCTGACTAAACTTACATAACAGATGAAAAACAATGGTTATCTCCTGTGTTGAGCTCATATGTCTATTTGTTCAAATATTTAGCAGCAAGAAGATTGAGAATGTTGCTTATTTTGTCTATACATGATTTTTGATTAAACTCTGATACACTTAACTGAACCCTAAAATTAACTGGATTAAAAAAATGATTTAGTCCTGCAGATTTTGTCTAAAAGTTGGCCTCTGAGCTCAATAACACACACAGATGCAAAAGCAATATTTTAAAGTAGTGATGAAAAGAGAGAAATAAGATTTTGTCACTGGTAAAAATAAAATTACATTTTCTTCATGACAAATTTGACAGTTTATTGATGCTATAAATCATTGCTCTGCAGGCTCATCTCCATAAAAAGTCCACCACAACAATTTCAACCATTCTATCTAAAATACAGATGGAGAAAATGAAGAGAAGTTTTCTGACATTCCCAGCACCAATGTGTCACAAAGGCTGTGGAGAGATATCTGTCTGTAATCACTGAAGAATGAGGATCCAAATCTCTTGGGGCCAAAAGAAGCTCAAAGGTGAATGATTATCTACAGATGTCTTGAAGATTATTGTTACATTTTACCTCCTCTGCTCTTCCAGGAAGATCGAAGGACACACATGCATGTCATCTATGAAGTCAGAACACGCCAGTCCTTCCAATGGTGTGGCGTGCATGTAAAATGCAGAGAATAGACAATTTCCAGAGAGAAATGTATAACAAGTTTCAGTTGTTCTTCAAATTGAGATTGAGATTCAGATTGAGTCTGAACTTGTTGCCAGTATAAGGACCTTTCTGCAAACACAGGAGCGCTGCAGAGACTGTAGTAAAGTGGATTGTGATTATAATTAAACAGCTGAAAGAAAAAGTTGGAGAAATGAAACTTGTAATCCATGTCAATAAGTTTGTATTACAGGTGACTGAATTTAGTATTCAGGAACAGTGGCTCTTGCTCAAGTTTTTTGAGCTTTTAAAGTATTGTTAGACCGCAACCATAAAATTTTTCTCCACGGTAAAAAAACCCTTTAGGTTTATTTTTGTTTTTAAAGGAACTTCGTAGTGCATGAAAGAAAACATCTGAAAAAGACTTATTCTTTAATGCTGGAATGCTCTGGTGTTGTACCAAAGGAGAAAACAATCATCCTACATGAGAGTTTTGCTTGTGCAAAAGCTTTTGCAGCCTGTATCCACTGAGTCATATTTAGGAATATAAAGGACTTGATGAATCGATTCCTGTGGGCAATACAGCAGACAGATTGGAAGATGTGTTGCTTTGAGTGAAAACTGAAGAGCAAACGACACAATGTTCCATCCACAAATAGCACTTGAATTTATACATATGATTTACAACATTTTAGCAAAATTAAGGAATGTCAGAAATAAGTGAGTTTTGGGTTCTTTGTTTCAGTATACTCTCTTACTATTTAATATGAATCTTTCTCTCATGCTTTTGGCTCAATCAGTATTGGACACTTCTAAAGAAAATTACACTATGTAGACCACAGTAACCCTGCTTTAATTAGGCAAAAATAATAATAAAATAAGGAAATGGCAGGTTTTGGGGTTTCAGGCAAAACAGAAAAACAGAACATTTGTCCAACCATACAATGAATCTGCATATACAATGTAAAACACCAGTTATCCATCCATCCATCCATTTTCCATCACCCTTCTCCCTAACGGGGTCGGGAGTTGCTGGTTCCTCTCCAGCTGCGTTCCGGGCGAGAGGCGGGGTCACCCTGGACAGGTCGCCAGTCTGTCGCAGGGCAACACAGAGAGACAAACAGGACAAACAACCATGCACACACACACTCACACCTAGGGAGAATTTGGGAAGGCCAATTAACCTGACAGTCATGTTTTTGGACTGTGGGAGGAAGCCGGAGAACCCGGAGAGAACCCACCATGCACAGGGAGAACATGCAAACTCCGTGCAGAAAGACCCCGGGCCGGGAATCGAACCCAGGACCTTCTTGCTGCAAGGCAACAGCGCTACCCACTGCGCCACTGTGCAGCCCCAACACCAGTTATATAACCCACTATTAGACAAACTAAACCGAATGCTGGCAGAAAATACACCACGCTACACTGCAGGCCTGTGCAGATGCTCATGAATGTAGGAGTCCGGGCAAAACAACAGCTCAGGAAGGATGCAGTTGTGTGGTTTCCATGTGCTCCACATCTACTGGCCCTCAGTTCCCAGGAGCCAGAGGTCCTCTGAGCGACTATCGAGTGACTATCTGGAGTCTGTCTCGTTATTCAGTCCGGTAACAATCATCTATACCTCTTTAAGTTCCACTCTAGCAGCAAAACTTACAGCTGTCCATGTTAGTGAACAGCTACGTTAGCTTCGCTCTAAATCTCGACTAAATACAGCGACAAGAAAAACAACAGACGCAGTCCAACAGTCTGAAACTTTACTGCGTCCTGCTGACTTACATACCTTATATTATAACTTCTCTATGACAAGTCTGAGCTTACTCACTATGAAACCAGCTAGCTGCTCCTCCTCTGCTATCTCCTATCATGCTGAACCAAACTCTCCTGTTCTTTATTCCTCCCTCACACCTGTGCTACCTTGACAGACCGTACTCCTGTAGGAAAATACAATTCCCCAGAAAAATAACTTATTTTAAACAATGCAAACATATATTTTAATAACTTTATATAAACTTTATACTCCTTTGACATCAAAGGATAAAATAAATTAATTTATTCTTGCTATTTATTATCTTAGACTTCTCTTATGTTTTTTTTAACACCCGGATTATAAAATGTTGCACCAAAGAACAGATTTATATTCTTACTGCTTTACAATGGAGTTGCTGCAGATTCAGACCTTTAACTTTGCATAAGTAAATTTTTTCATTTCAGAAGTATTTCTGAGAATCAGTATAGAAATGGAAACATGACTCAGCTGTGGATGAGTGTGGAAGTCCAAGGGCTTTTGCAAAACTTCTTGTTATGTGGTGATTATAATACCATTAATTCATTCACTTTAATGCCTGCACTCCAAAGCAAAGTATTTTTATCCTTGCAGCAAGTCTGAAATGAAAAATGCTCAGAAAAATGCAGCATGTGTGTATTCTGGCCTGCAGCTGATTGGTTCTCAACAGAGAAGCAAAGACAGAGGGAACCTGGAAGTGTCAACATTTGGATTATAGCTACAAACTTCTTCACACACTTATAAATCCACAAACACAGTCCAGAGCCAAACCAACTGACCACGACGTGTCACATCCTGCGCCAATGCAGTGAGGTTTCCTTTGCAAAGTAACACTGCTACAGCCAAGGAAAGGCCGCCTGTTTAATGTCCGAAAAGCCACAGTGGGAGCCGGCGGGCTTATGCAGTAGCATCTGGCCTCGCCTCAGATGCCTGCCAGGGTGGACATTATATGAGAATAATTGGCCAGGACAGCAATGTGTGAGATGGACAAATGAGTACCTCCTCCTGGGTGACCTGATGGCCAAAAGAAAAAGGAACAACACTCTCTGAGTGTAATAAAGCACTTTAGCAACAGACTGGTTGAATTAACACATGCAGAACATTTATAATCATAATTATAAATGTGCAAAAATTTCATCTGATTTTCCGTACATGTTTCTAAGTTTTTGAATAATTAATTCTTTGACTGTTTTTAATTTGAATTATTTGCCCAAAGTCATAATTGTTAGTCACGTTACAAGATCTACTGAGAGTAATGATGACAAAACTCTGCAGTAAGACTCAGAGTGAAGTTTTTGTTTTTAGAAGAATGTGAAAATGTGCAGTTTGTTCAGAGGGTTAAGAAAAAACAGAAGTTTTAAACTCCTTCAGTCATTATTCACACAACAGAATACACTTTGTCTAAAAACAATGCTTTCTCTTATCCTTAAAGAAAGGTTGTATTGAATACATGGGAAAGACATATTTCTGAACCCTTTGTCCTCTGAGTTCCTAATTGTGAGAATGTTATATTCATTACAATGCATAGCACTAAACCTTTTCTACCTTTCATTCATAAAATCCTGAAAAAGAAAATTACTGGTGTAAAACTTTGGAAGTCATTTATTTTCTTCTGAAAATCATTGACCTTTGTGTTGGAAATTTGGATCCCATATTTACTATGTAATATATTATTAAACATTTTTCCTATTGAAATCAAGAAAACACAAGTGGAGTGAGTACCTGACAGACAGACTTCAGGGTCTGTGTGTGTAAGCAGGTGATCAGCAGCAGGAGCGCCACAGGGCTCTGTACTCTCACCGTTCCTTTTCACTCCGTTCTCCTTCAACATCCAGCACAAGTCAGACTCCTGTCTGTCTGTTAAAGTTTAATTTGGAGGAGCCACAAGAAGTTCAAATTCAAGCAGAAATTGAAAAATTTATTCTTTAAGCTCAGTATTAGAAAATACACAAACAGTTAAATAACTTTGGTGTTGAAATAAAAAAAACAACCTCAATGAAATTTCAAAATGAAAATGATAAAGAATAGAAAATGAAAACTAATTCTACTGTACAGCAAAAATGTAGCAAACAAGGCACATTATATTTAAATTCCCTTTCATTAGAAATAAATATTTATTATGAACAATCATTCTGCAAAAACAACAAAATGCAACATATTCCTCAAGCAAGCAGAGTTGATATTGCTGATATGGATAACAGAAATGTTTCTAGACAATGTCCAACTGGTTCAAAATTTGCAACAATCTCTCCTTGAAAACCTTTGGTATAAAAAACAAAACTGAAAAAAATATTTACACATAATGTGATTGTATGCCACTGCATTTTACCACTGACAAATCTGTAGCAAAGCTCAAAGATGGTAAAGAAAAGTAGCCAGACACGCGTTTCTTTGGCTCTATGGTGAAAAACATGAACCATGAAACTGTGGGAGTTAAGCAGCAGGTGAGGCGGCTCACTTACAGAGACTAGAAGCCCTTAAAGAAGATGCTCCCTTAAATTTAACAGTCCACACTGAATGAAAACTTTTTCCGGATGAGCAGACAACGTCTCTGAGTTATCTCCATCTCTGGAGCTGTTTGGTAATAGTCCACATTTACTCCAGTGATTTTCCTTTCCTCTAAAATGCACTCAGAGCACACTATTTGTATTCCCCGATGGTCACATCCGTACCAAAGATTTATTAGATTCCAGTCTGTTCTGATTCATCCAATTAGTGAAAGGACAAGAGAAGAATCTTGTTAGCTCCCCAATGGAAGTGGATGAGATTCAGAACGGCTGCAGAGTTCATGTCTGATGTTCTGGTGCTGCTGTTGGCAGCTTCCATGCAGATCTGAGGTCAGTTCTGGTTGTCTTTACAGACGCAGGAACACTCTTCATGGTGCTCCAAGGCCACATCCGTCATGGACTTCTGCAGGCTTTTCCCTCCGCCTCGATATCTCAACAGAAGAACCTGTTGAGAAGATGCATACAGAGCATGAGATGATCGGTGCACAAAACTTCACTAAAGCACATTTCCATTTTTATCCACTTAAAAACATGCACAGAAATTATTTCTAAACAATCTGGAGTGAATAAAATACAAATCATTTTAGAGAAAAACAATGGTGGATAAACACATTCCTTCCCTTCATTTTGGTTTTTCTTACTGTATTAAAAATAATAATAATAATAATAATAATAATAAAAAAACAGAGTATAAAAAGATTCAAAACTTAGATTTGATTATTGATCAGAGGTGCTTTAGTTGGATGCAATTAAAAACATGAATTGAAAATGAAAAAAACAAGTTGAATAAGTCGGCACATAATAACATTATCAATAAGAGTTTTGTTGTATGCAACTTTGACTTTTCATGGTTGGTCAGCAGAGAAATGTAAAAATGTCATAACAGCACAATTCAATTCAATTGAAATTAGAAAATAGTTTTTGACTCCACTGAATGGAGAAAAAAGAAGACTTCTTGGGCTCATTTATAAGAAGGAAGAAAAAAAGGCGGCCATGTGTCAGATCATATTTCTACCCTAATGAGTCCGGAGGTCACAGGTTACAAGTTAACATGTTCACATACTTCCATCAACATTAAACATTAAAAATGTACTCAATCAAACACCTTTTAAGTATTTTTACCAGGGGTGCCAATATTTATTTTCAGGACATTGTGATTTCATAAGATTTAAGAAAGTAAAATATTTGATTGTTTCTGAGTTGACTGTGTGATGCTGTTTCAATCAGAAAAAGGATTAGTTTTTCTTTATCAATTCCTTTTTGGTTCACAAGATAACAAAAAGGTGGATAAGTTTCAAAGTTTGATCTCTGAAGTGATGATTACCTCATGGTATTTCTTTGTGACCCTTGCCGGCACGCAGTGGCAGTCAACGCAGCGATGAGAGCAGCAGGCACAGTTTCCACCACAGCGCTTTACAAGGAGGCAGCTGGGCCAGAAAATGACATCTGTCCTTTTCAGCTCCTCTCGCAAAGACACTGAGTAGTTGCGTGGCGTGCAGCTGTACAGCCGAACTTCTTCCCTCAGCAGATTGAGATCAGCTCCTTCTCAAAGACACAGAAGAAGACCAGAATAACCTCAGTGCAAAAATATTTATCTGAGTTTCAAAGCAGAGTGGAAACTTATGGTGAAGTTTACAGAGCTTGCATTGAATTCCTGTTTTAGTTTTTGTTCTTTTCACGTACTTATTTAGTTTAGCAAGGTTTTAAACATGTTTCTAGAGCAGAAATTGAAATCTAGAAGATGAAATGCTCTACCTCTGGCCTTCCTGTTGAAGATGAACGACTTCCCCAAGACGTGCCACGTGGGTTTGTACAGCTCCTCCATATCCAGCTGCCATCGCTCCGGTTCCAGATACTTCATGACGTCCTCCACTGTGCTGAGCACCGCCACCGCCTCCATCAGCTCCTCGACACCCTCCAGGGACGGAGGGGGCTGCGTGGTAGCCTCTGGCTCTGATGCACTCTGCACAAAGAATGATAAAATAAATCAATCTACTCCATATCCATGATGATTCAGTGACAATACTTAAAAGTTCAGACAATCTGACCTCACCTTCTATAAGTTGTCTACAAAATCTGATTTTACTTTCATGTAAAATTAATAAAATTGTGGAAAGCATTAAGAATGTTGATATTTTAGGTTTGGTCAATTGCTTGTCATTGTCAGTTCCTTTATGATTGCTTTTATTTTATCCATTATTGGTTCCTTGTGTTACTCTTGTGTATCATGTAAAACTAGTCCTTAGTTTTTTAAAGCTTTTAAAGTGAAACTGTTGATTTTCACCCGCCTGCTTTTGGGTTCTGCTCGTCGCTGTTCTATGACATCAACACAAATTGCTGTTTCTTGCTTTTTACAAATCTGAAAATGTTTTATGATTGAGAATTAATTTTCTTTTCGTGAAGTCAGTGAAAAGCAAGTAATACTGTGTGGTGAACTAATGCTGCAATTTACTCAGTTTGTGCAAAAGTGAGTAAGTAGCTTGATAAGATAAAAAGTCAAGATACTTTATATATTTTATGGAGATGGCTTTGATTTTTGTGTCAGTGACCTCGCTGTCAGTAAACTTTCTGCTTATTGCACTCAGAAAGGTTAATGATGCAGAAGTAAGAATGGAAAAGGATATGTTGTGAAGGATTTTGTAAACTCTAATCAAACATGTTACAGGTCTGAAGGAATGAAAAATTTGTCTACAAATCCTAACTGTTGTTGCTTCACATTTGATACAAATAATCAGAACTTCAAGTGAAAAGCAGAGAGAATTTAAACATAAATCTCTGATTTGCAGTCGTCTGTTTCCCTTTGAATTAATACGAGGTCGAGATCTGAAGAGTTTTCTCTGACATGTAGAAACTTGATGTTTTGGATATCTAAGTGAAAATGGGAAAATAAAATAGTCTTCAAAAAGAAAAATATGTTTGCTGTGAAATATCCACAGCAAGGTGCTGATTTAAATGACATTTAATTTGTTGGGCATTTTATTGACCTCAACATTACTGGAATTATCTAAGTGCAAAAGCAGCAAAAGGCTTTGAACTTCTAATTCTCAGCAATGAATAGATAAACTTTATTCTATTAATTATGTTTAGCAACCATAAGAATTAAATCTATTTGAAAATGTACCATTTTATATTAGTAGAAGTCAGATATGGTTAAAACTTGGACAAATAATTAGTATTTACTGGAAAAAACATACAAGAACTTTACATTAAATATATATGTATGTTTAATGTTAATATATTTTTAAAAATAAAAGAATGTTTGATGTTTCCTTTAAACTCTAAACATAGAGATGTTAAATATAACTCTATATAACCTAAAACCAAAAGTTAAACAATGTTTGTGAGTCATTTTAATGAACAATAGTTCTGCTGTGATACTCTTTACTTTTATAAAACTTCATGTGACCATTTGTTTTTAACTAGATTATTATATGTGATGTTCACTTTAAAATACAATTTTAGAAAATGATTGTAAAGCATTAAAATGTAACTCATTCAATGACTATTTTTCTTTCATAAGACCCTTTCTTTCATAAGTTATTATTTATCAGAGCTTCAGATGAGTTTTTTCTTCTTTTATTACCACTTATTCTTTGGTTAAAAAAAAATAAAAAATCGACCAAGTTTTCGTGAGTAAAATTAGCGACCAGTCAGAACCGGTATGGGTTATTCAAAAATGGACATTGCGGGACGTTGAACAGGTTTCCCAGCTGTTCATGAAGAAACTCTTTTTCTGACTGGAATATTTCTCAGCCAGGTTCATTTCGAGGTCTTTGAAACATTTGAATATTTGGCAGAGGCAGACTCATCATTATCTCTCTCACAGAATTTGTCATTTTATAAGCCTTTTATTATCATGTGTTTCCAAAACATACAAGAACTTTCCCTTTGACGGCTGAGGAATTTTATATTCTTTACACTTTAGTTTTATCTGATTAGTGAATATTAAATACTATGTATTTCACAATTTACATTCTCCTTAACAAAAAAGACATTCAGAATATTTCGAGTAGATGCATATAGTTGTGACTATATTCAAAATACTGTATCCTCCAAAGACAGAACAGCAATATGAAATAACGACAGACTTTTATTAAGCTGTCAAATGTCATTACATTTCTTTCACCTCCTCTGCCCACTTTGCATAGCAGCATGTTGTTGTGCCTCTGAATGGGTGACAGTGTTATTTGTTTCCAGCTCTCAGTTCTCCTGGCTGCAACTCTCTCAAACAAAAGATTGATAACTTGGCTTTGGTCCTCCCACAACAGAAGAGACTGATTTCAGTTCTGTTCAAGCAAAATGTCAAATCGCTGGCTTTCTAACCCCAACCCTCTTATTTGACTGACATGTAAAAGGAAACATTGTCACAAGTATTTAAGACGCATCTTGCAGCTGTGCCTAAAAGCTTTTGGAAAGGAAAAGAAAAAAAAAATTAAGGAGATTGAAAAGACATTTCTGGGAACCAATATGGCCCATATGTAATTCATACAGCTAAATTAGTAATGAAGAAATGCTGCTTGGAGATGTGCGAGTTTAAAATAAAACAGTGCAGATATTTGTGGATTTATCTCTATTCAGTATGTAAATTACAAACTAATACTTGAGTCAATCTAGGCATGAAATAAAAAAAAAAACAAGAACAGTGTGTTCAGTCAGAGGTTTCTTTAAGACCTCTGTAATGCTGACAGCTGTAGGAGCTTTCAAAGATTAACAAAATATTGTTGAATTGAACTAGATTAAGTTGAAATACATAAAAAAAAAAACACTGGATTAGAATTTTGTACAATAAACTGTATTTATGCTAAAATTGTATTTGTATTTTGCTGTCTCCTGGGAAAAGAACTTGTGATATGACATGACAAGTAGTAACAAGCAAGGAAGGGCAAAGACCATTTCCAGCTTTTGAATGCCAATGATGCAACCACAGCATGCTTCAGGATTAGCTTCAGACAGTAGTCCTTTAAAAAACATGTCAGTTTCATTAGAAAATCAGAAGACGCATTTGATGCATTTGAAACGCCTCATTTTCAGTTAAGACCTTTAAAATCAGTCAGTGTGCATCTATGGGAACAATAGAAAATCAAAATCAAGACAAAAAGCAACACAAGATAAACAGGACAGACTGAAGTAAGGTGAGTGAAATAACCTTTAACTTTGGCTTGGCGCAGATTCAAAAACAGCAAGCTGATTTGACTTTACAAGCAGAAGTGACAGATGTACATGGACCCACTGGCCCAGCAGTCAGCTGAGGGTCAAAGGTCAAATGAAAAACAGAATAAAATCAGTGGAAGAACATGCTTGCTGAATTTTTTTTAAAAGATGATGCTTTAGGTATAAAAAGTGTCTTGGCGTGATCAATCAGGTATATTATATTACTAATTCAATTTGATCGGCCATTTCACAATGTTTTCTTGAGGCTCTTTAAAAGATATTAATTTCAATCCTTAATCTGCCAGTGAAATACATAGATACTAAAAAGCATCAAAGAGTGATAGTAGGGATGTTGTTTTGGTTTACTATGTGTGTGTTGGTGGTAAAAAGTTGAACGTTTTTGTTTATTGGGCCAGAATGAAAGTGGAACATTTTGCCCTCTGACCCGACAGAACAGGCCCGTTTCCAAGCGGTGTTCCACACTCGGTGTTCTTCGCACGCAAAAGCACATAATTTTATTCCTGGTAGCTAAAATGACAGGTTCAACTGAACATGTTGAGATGACAATTCTGAAATAGCATCCTGGGAGAGCTCTTGAAAACAATATATTCTTTCAGATGCAGCTGCAAACCACTTCCTTGCACAAGAAAACTTTGAGTAAGCATCAAGGTTTTCTGTGCATGAAAAAGTATTTTACTTTCTTTCACTACACATAATTAACTGTAATTAAGGTCAGTGTAAAAAAAGACCTTAGTTTAATCATGGCAAAGAAGACTCCTGCATTGATTTTTAACCAAGTTTCACTTGGTTTACACAGAAGCTTTTCCAAAAGCTTCTGTTTGTTTTTTTACTATATAGATCTTATTTAAACAAACCTGAGTTTGTTTCGTCTCAGCTGCGTACTACTCCTTTTTATCCCTTAAAAAACAAGCCAGTTGAGTGATATCTTGGGCCAGTGCCGCTCAGTTCTGGATTGAGACCTCAGCACCCCAAGACAATGATGTATGTTTTGTTTGCTCCCTTAACCCACAACGCCCACCACTCAGCGCCCGTCACGCTCCATTCAACAGGCCCCTTCTCCTCTGTGTTTTAACAACCTTTTTGCCTCGACTGTTTCTTTTTCTTCTTAAAATTTCTTCCTGTGGATTACAGACAGAGTTTTATTTTGTTCCCCTCTTCCCATTCCATGGAAGTGGTAGGCTGGAATCATTGCTTGTTTAAATATAAACTACAGAGCTGGCCTCTGCGTGGCATGAGGTTCCAGTAGCTGCTGGTTGACCACAGAGGAAACACAGAGCGCTGCTGTTCAGCGAGCTCCTCCTCTGTCGGACACGGGTTCAAAGGGGAGACAAACTGAGCATTTGAAGCCCAAAGCTTTCCTTTTCTCCCAAATGGTTTTCTGCATCTTTAACAGTTTGACTATGAAAGAAAAACTTTGTCTGGAATGACGGAGCTATTCACTATTTTAAAGCTATTTTAGTATTGGAGATAAATCATTGTCCATAGATTGTCCGTGTAGCTGCAGTCAAGCTGTTTTTTTTTTGTTTGTTTTTTTTTGTTGAGGATTTTGATGAATAATTTTTATGTGGATCTAAGCATGAAGAAAGGAAGCAGATTTTGTAAAGCATCAGGTCCAATCATGCGAAATGTTAAAGGTTTAAAAACATGGACGTTTTATTAATTTTTGATTTTAATTGTTTTGAACCATTCTGTTTTGGTATAAAAGATAGTAAAACAGCTGATTTAGTGAATTTTCGAAGCATAAGGTGGAATTTAGTGGGAATATTTGTTAATCCACTCAGGTTTATAGCTATACAACTTTTAACCATACTTAACAAATTTTCAGAGGGGTTGAATGAATAGAGAAGCTGAATATTTTATCTATTCCAAAACCAGCTTTGATGCCTGTTTAGGATTATTTAGTGGAGGAAAACCCAACTGCATCCAAGTTCAAACTATCTTGGTGCTCAGGTGAAGCGAAGAAGAAAAGATGAGTTAATCCGTTCTTCCTTTTGCATATTTAATAAATTGCTTAACCATCTTGGGCTGGACGTTTATTGGTATGTACGCTGTCTTTAAGTGCCACTAAATGGTTATTGATTCTCTGAAGGAATCAGAAAATAGTTCAGACTTTTCTGCTGTGTCATCACCAACATCATTCCACATGCTGAGGTAAAGGAGTTTTCACCCCAGCATAGTTCCTTATGTGACTCTGAATGAGTCACATTAATGTTTTGATATTACTGGGAGGTTTGAGTTGCACCTACAATTGCAGGTGTTGTCTTTTTAGATCACAATTCTGCAACAAAAATCCACAATCATGAATAACTTATTTTGATTAATACATAAACTTTCTATAGAGTTTGAAAGAAGTCAGAATTACATTTCTGGATTAATTATCCTGTTTTGACCTATAAAACAGGCAAGTTTGGTTGAAAGATAGTCTGTTACTAAATCCTCACTATAGCAAGAAGTAACAGTGCTGGCTTTTATCTGTTTCTGCTGAAAGTTTCAATGCCCTGCACTTTTATCAGTGTGAAGTACACCATGACCTCTGTATCATTTTTATAATATCCACAAATTCCTTCTTAGTTCATGTTCCTGTCATAAATCTTGAGGTAGGATTTAATGTAGAAAGACTGCTGAGGCAACAATAAAAGAAGCAGAATAAAAGTTACATAAGTATTAGAATGCACTTACACTAACCCTATCTTCTTCTGCTCGATTCAACCAATAGGGATTAATGCATAATTTTATTTACTTAAAGCAGGTAAACACAGCAGGACAGGTTGAAACGTAGCAGTTGTCTCTTGAGTTTATCTCTGGGTTTAAACCGGGACAAAAGGACCGGGAGCATGCATCGATGTGTGTGGTCTGCAGTACAGAGGGAAAGAAGTTGCAGAGGAACAAAAATAAATGAAAAGATGACAGATGAAGACAAAAATCACCTGATTTAACTATATGCAAAATGTTCAAAATGTGTCACGTTTTCTTCATTTTTTCAGTTTATTTAAACATTACAATTTAAAAATCATGCACCCACTACCCACTTTAAAATGGGGCATGTGCACTCAAACTGTTTGTCTGATAGTTTGAATTGTATGAAATATAAAGTAATTCACCAAATGGATGAATGACTTTGTATTCAACTTTGGCTCCGAGAATGGAGCAAATGTAATTTCTCTTCAGCAAAATTATATATGGCTAAAGCGTTTAACACTCAATACATTTTATTTCAGTCCGCTGAATAAATTCTCCCAAGAGTCCATGTATTGCATCAGAAATTGTTCTGCTAAAAGAAATCCTAGATAAAGTTGTTCTTAGGCATGACTCTGCTTTCAACACTATGCAATATACCAAAACAACATAAACTTCAGTGTATTAGTTACATCGGTAATTTCCGGGTCTAACATCTAACAATTACTTAACATCAATTGTCAAGTAAATTGTTGTCAGTAATTTCCTTGCAGCGCATGTTGACTTTTTTCTGTTTATTTGACTGTGCTTCTGTAAACGTGTGTGCAGTGCTATGCAGTCTGGTAATCTTTACAGCTGTAATAAATGGAAGTACATGTACCAGATGTTGCTACATTTCAACATAACTTAAACATAATTTCTCCCCAATGATACATAAAACCTTGGGACCAAAGAGTCAGAAATAGATTATTGCAAATCAAGGCACCATGTGGGGTATACCAAGCAGATGATTTTTCATTGTGCATACACAGAGTGACATCGCTTATTGTCAGGTGAATTCCCCAGGTGGGCATAAATGTTTTAGGTACCAGCAATGATCATTCTTCAACTCCTGTTCACTGATATTTTACCTACCACAGGAAGCAGCGAGTAGTGGAGGCAGAATCCAGGCTCAGAGGGGAAGTATTCATCCGATATGAAACGAACAATAACTTGGCTGCCTTTGGATTTTTGACTTGTTGGTGCAGATTGTGACCCACACCAACGACCCAGGATCGTCTTCTCAGTGGGATCCTCTATTTCCACAAAGTCATACCTAGAAGAGTGGGGCAGAAAATAGTAGAAAGTCATAATACTGTTCTTGACAGAAAAGTTTGCAGTAGGTTCTGGAAATTGACTGGGATGTTCTGGAAAGTAAGTTCAGTGGCAGCACATATGAAGTTAAAACTATCTAGAAATGTTCAGGAAGGTTCCAAGAAAGTACATGGTAAGTTTCAAAGTATCTAATAAAGTCGCCAAAAATATCTTTCTTTTAAGTTTGGATACATTTGAACAAGTTACATAAAGTATCTGGTAACTTCTATAAAATGAAGACTATAATGTCGTCCTCACTAGAGGTTGAACCAACATTTGGCTTCAAACGAAGTCCTGTACACAGACAAATGTATATATGCGAGTCTTTTTGAAGGTTGAAATACTATACTTTGGCTTGTTTGCTTATTCTGGTAAGAAAGTTTAGTTAAAATGTTTAAATATGGTGTTTTATGGCTTTAATCATGAAAGTAAAACATCTCTTGGAATTTTTGAAAGCCAAAAGATGCTTTCATTGGTTGCTCTGTAAAACTTTGTCATCTTGTATCTTTAGAGAGATTTCTCTCCACTGGCCAACCTGTTAAACCCATAAATCCAGTAAACAGTATCAGGTGCAGATGCTCTTAGCAACAATCCAGTTTCCTTTGTTGTGTTCGAGCTAACACTGAGTGTCTCCAGTTCTTGTTAACTGCAGTTCAGGAGTTCAGCATTTTATTATTAATACTCGTGTGGAGGTTGCACTGCCTCCACTTCAGCCGTCTCTGACTCCTAATCACTTTGCCATTTGCATCAACAGAAGCGCTAACCTCTCATTTACTGCTGCCAATTTGGATATTTAGAGTTCAGGGATATTGTTTATTTTTCCAGCAGGCTCAGTTCAAAATTATTTTTTACAAAGAAACTCGTTCTGACATGAGCAAAGCTTTAACTGAGTTTTCTTTGAAGGTGAATGTTTTAATTTCCACCTTTTTAGTGGGGATTTGCATATACTGCAAGCTGTTATCTGAACAAAAAAAACTATCAGAAAAACTCAAGTTGCATCCTTGATCCTTTGCAAAAATACATTCATTTTAACTTAATCTGGAATCAATCAGTTTATACCTTTTTCTGTTTTATACATTGTGAGATGTTCCTGAAGAAAAGCTTTTTTCTAAAACTTTCCACTCTGACAAATCCATGATTCTGACAGATGGCTTATCAATTATGCAGAATTGCCTGATCATTACACATCACCATGTGTTCAGACTCACCATGTTAAACAGGAGTTTTTTCTCAGATTAACCAGAGCACTGACAAACTGAATGTACCAAACTTCAAAAACTGTTGAGAACTGAAACATTTTTAAATGGAAATTTGAAATGAAAACTGTGGTTTATGCACGCAGCAGTGTGCAGTAAACTGTACTTAATATTCAAAAAGCTTTCTCCTACACTGTTTTCACCTCGTTAATTATTAATAGACAAAATCCGCCACGGCAATGACGCATATTAGCAGAACAAACACATTTTCTTTAGTCCTCTCTTTTCAGACTGAAGACACAGGGCACAAATGCATTTCTGGAAATAGTCGTGTCTGGGAGCTGACAAGCACGACTCTGCTGCCATGCCAACCAGCAGCGAGAGCAATCCCTCTTCAATATGCCTCTCCTCCAGTGGATTTGGTAAGAATGCTTTTCATCTCGCCACAGACAAACAGAATAGCAGATGAGGATCTCAACTATACAGCCCCTCTCTCACATCTTAACACAGAGATCTTGCTCCAGGCTTGCAACCGGAGCTGAACACGTCTCCCACTGCTTGTTTGCTTTGGCCCCTGTCATTGCTGTGGATCACTGCATAGGACACGGCACGCTTGTTTATTTGAATCACAAAGCAGTGACACGAAGGTAAATGCCTGGCATCAATAGCTTTGTGTCAGTTTTTTTTTCCTCTAACAGCCGTGTTAGGAATGTCTGAGGGAAAAAAATTGTGGATAAATTTTTAAACACAGATATAAAAGAAGAAACGGCCAGGAGGATATGTTTGTGTGTATGTTTGAGTGTGGGGTAGAAATGAAGAGTGTCAAAGGGGAAAAATTGAGAGAATGTAAGAGAAAAGACATTGAAACATGTTTGTAAATGCACATCCTTTCCTGCCAACGCTGCCAGGAGTCTGCATCTTGGGATCTGTCAAAAACCTGTTGAGTTGAGGGGGAGGAAGGTGATGGTGAGGTGCTGACTTCTCTGGACCTGGAAAGGATGTTGTTATTGTCTCTTACGATGGTCTCCAAAATCTATGACATGTTCAGGCTGGTAAAGAAGGGACAGCACAAGAGCTGTTAGTCTGCACTCTGAATTATGGAGCAACTTTCACTCTCAGGGTTTTGACGGCAAAACTGATGTCTTGTGTAAACAGAGGCTCAGAACTACACAGGTGTGTGGATCCAGAGCTGTGTGGGTTCCTTCAGTCAGCAGCAAATGAACACATTAAAATAAAAAGTGATGTTGAGCTAAAGGCTCAACATCCACAGTGAAAACTCACAGCACAGTTTTAACAAGACTCTGGATCAAGACCAGAACTGGAATAAAAAAACCTCTTATCGGTTATATTTTGAGGACATGCTTTTTTTAAAGCTTCATAGTATTAATTTCACCTTGGTGAATTGCTTTATTACATGACCTGACAACTTTTACAGCTCTGAGGGAAGCAGTAGTTCCATTTATCATCCATTAGAGGGCTCTCCAGGTATTTCAACCGAGCTCTCCATCCTCCTGTCTTCTCCATGTTTCCCTAACAGACCTCCACTTCTCCAACCAGTGATTTACAGACATCCCAGCACTGAGTTTTAAGCAGACCAAATAAATCGATCATTAGGAATTGGGAAGTCCATTTAAACTGAACGACAACAGAGGTCCACCAATAATTGAAAGTCAATAAAGCGGATGATATACTGTGGTATGTAGTTGTGTTTGTATGTTGTCATTCAAACTATTTAGTAAGCAGCTGTAAGTAAGTGTCGACCTCATTGTGTGAAATATGATGTTCTGATCAACGTCATCGTGGCGTTTCAGGCAGAACAAATCACTCTGCTGTGGGAGTTTTCGATATTCAGGGCCTGATGTGGCAGGCCAAAGGCAATTTCACAAATGGCCACACACCAACTTTAAATCTTTAAAGACAGGACAACAATCCAGATGAGACATGCTTCTCTTTTTTTCACCAAACAACATGCATCTGACATGCCTTTGAGGAAAGCCGCTGTGTGATGGTCGCCTACCAAAACTGTTCATTTTCTAACAAATGTGCAATGTGGTCTTTTATGTTAAGAATAGCTATATTTCTTCATGTGTTTTTTTTTTAAATTGATGGTGAAGATTAAATTTTGAATATTGAACTCAGAAGCAACATCATTGGATGAATTTCTATGTTGCATGACTTTGTGTTTTTGTGTTTATGATGTAAAGCACTTTGAAATGCGATGCTGCTGAAATGTGCTATACAAATAAAATTTGATTTGAATTTGATTTGATTATTTGATGTAAAGTTCAGGGAGCTTTTTAAATATCACAGCATGAAGATGTCTTCATTGTCTTACTTGCATATTCCATCCTCAGGATCCTCCAGACCAAAGTTCTTGTCAAATGTGAGCTGGATCCTCATGTTGTCGGCCGCCACCAGTCTCCAGACCAGCATGGTATCCCTGGGATACGTGTGTGGGAAGTCTGGGCTGTGAATCATTCCCTCTCCAGACACAGTTAAGACTTTTTCCTGAAGGGATTCCTGAACTCCTGAAATGGAAAGCAAATATTTGATTTATGTTGGCTTTTAACAAATTCTGGTTTGACTGACAGATCAGATCAGATAACAGGGAACCTCTGCTACCATCATGCATGGTGCCCTGTAAAGTATTCACATCTCTTAAACCTTTACAAAGACAGACTTCAATGTATTTTAGGACTGTAAGTGACAGAGCAAATAGAAAGCTAACAAGTGCGAAATCTATTCCTGAATAAATAAGCAAGCTGTACTTTCCTGATTGTTAGCTCAAAAAGTATCATGTTTTCATTTATTTTATTTCTATTTTATGTCTCACCTGCTACTGATTATGACTCCTTTGGTAATGTATTTTTTAATTAGCATATTTGATTCTAATTCAAACATGCTAATATGTTCCTTAACTCTCCCTCAGGAAATACAGAATGTTAACTAAAATGTGTGTTTCTCACATTAAACTATGCAAGCAGAAAATTATGCTATGCAGCATAAATTATGCTATGCAGCATAATTTTCTGAGGAAAAAATGAAAATACAGCTATGCTATGCTATGGTGCTATGCAGCACCATAAAATTATTGGTGGTTTACATGGATGTTCGTCTATAAATACACATTATTCGTAAATTACTTGGCTACTTAGTAAATTAAATGTAGCATAGTCTGTTGGATTTAATAAATCATACTTTATCTGCTGTGGGCTTTTAATCACTCAGTCTGCCAGGGATTCATAGCAAAACAGCTGAAAGGATATTTCCATCTACAAGCCTTGCTGGTGGAAACACAACCGCACTAGTAAAATTGCGTTTGTATGTTGTGTCCGTGTGTGTGTGTGTTTTAATCTCTTTACTATGGACCTTTTATGTGTCTGGAAAAAGGATACGATGATGATGAAGATAATGATAATGAAGATGATGATGATATTAATTACATTCATTGTGAGTGTAAGTCCTGTTGTCTGTCTCCTTTGCATTAGCAGATAACTTGAGAGTACTGCTGTAAAAAGTTGTATCTACATCCCTCAAACAGTCTGAAATTTAGCTTAAAAAAAAGCTCATTTTCTCACTGATTGCTGCTTTTATTAAAAAGTTGTTTACTTGCTTCATGTATGACAGATCCCTGTTAAGATGAATGTGTTGTGTATCTCTAATGAGCGTTCTGTATTCTCCCAGGAGTCTAATACATGTGATGATCAGGAGAACCAGCAGGAGGTTAATGGGCTCAAGCGAGGGACTGTCCTCCTGGACATTTGACAGCATAATAAATGGATGACTAACCTTTTCCCCCTGTGCAATAAAGAGTCTTTTTGCTCGAGATGCATATTGAGACCAGCCTGTCTTTGATTTCATATGAACTTGTTTCTTATAAGAGAACAAAAAACACATTCAGGTTTGGTTGTCTAAACATTTTGTTGGATAATTCAAAGCACAACATAAATATAAACTTATTTAGTTTTCATAACAATTTACGCTTTTAGTTTAAACAACTTGAAACACTTATGAGAAAAATGAAAACTTAAACTTCATCAGGAAAACAGATCAAATGTGATTGCTCTTATTAGTAGATCTATCAAGAAAATATGACAGTAATATCTGAGTTTATATTAAAAGATCTTTTTGTTCACTTGAGCTCTTGTCTGTGTTGTTCTATCCTAATCTAAAATTGAAACATCAACCATTCACTGATTAAACAGTCGTCCTAAAAAGACCAGCTCTACATCCCAGTAGCTTCTCTTTGCACCACATCTTCTGTCACATATAACTGAGAAATGAGACGTCAAAGGCGCAGAGATCACCAAATGACAAAAGTTCAATCAAATGTCAATTTAAATGGACAAGTACTGAATATATTGCGAATTAAATGTATGGTTCTCTGATCATTAATTTTCTATTAGTCTTTCTATAGACCTTTCATTGCCTTAGATATTATTTTAGTCATAGGAGAAAAAGAGGATTATGCTGAAACATATCTGTATTCAGCCTGTTTCTCATCTTGCTTATTATGTTAAGACATCTAAAAAAGTGTCTAAAAGGGCCTTGATGCAATGAAATGAAATAAATTTTGTGGAACATCCAGTCCAGTCATGTTTGTGACATGTTTCTGCTGTGATCCACCTTGATTCTGTGATGAATGGTGTATGGCATAAAGCAGGCTTCTTAATTTTTTAATGCATATTAATCTGGAGGTGAAAGTTCAACGCCTCAACAAGATTCTAACAATGACTCCAATTGGTTAAAAAAATATCAGTGCAAATAGGATGTGGGTCAGTTTGAGCTGCTCTGGACAGTCGGCATGCCGAGGTGAGCAACTCCTGGACAGGTGGATTTTATGCAATGTAATGAGATTAGTTGGCATTTGCATTGATTTTGTAGGAATAGTGTGGGACATACGGCATCAAAACTTTGCAACATGTTGAGATTTTTTATACTCAGGGATAAACTGATAACCAGAAGCTGAAAGTCTAATTCAATTTATAGAATACACATTCTATAAACTCTCCCAAATGATCAAACAGTCAATTAACCACAAATTATGGCATAGAGAGTTAATTGGGGCTTCTCCAAGCATTAACAAGCCAACGTGAATACTGGTGTGATGTGGTCAGATGTCTAAAGCATTCTATACAACCTGCAGATGATCCAGTAATGCAGGTGAAAAATAAATCACAGTAATCCAATCTTGAAGAAACCAGTGCATAGATAATTATTTAAATCTTGTGTTGTCAGATATTATGGAGCTTAGCAATTTTTCACAACTGATAAAAGTTAATGACCAGAGACTGAACATAAAATTAAACTGGTCAGAATTTCCTCCAGGCTCCTGATGGAAGATTTTGCAGAAGACGCAGAAGGACCAAGAGTCACATGATGTTTTTCTGGAGCATGAAGAAGAATTTCAGATTTGTCTTCATTTACTTGGGAAAACACAGTCTAAACACTTGTGTGCTTTTTAAAGCCTACAGTTTTGATGCCTGCAGGAATTGTACAGTTGAATATCATCTGCATAGCAGCATATGAGACTCAGGCGGGTCTGTGAATCAGTTAACAGACTTTCTAGGAAATGTAAAACAGAGAATCATGATGGTTTTGAAACTGTAGCTGTTTAACAACTTGGCTTGGTATACCTAAGAAACAAACAAAAAAATAAAATAAAATAAAAGATAAACTAGTACTTTGTTGAGTCAGGAACATTCGAAGCTCTAAAAGTGAAGTGTTACAGCGTTCTGTGGACAGTATCTTGATTTATGAAGAAATCCCCAAAGTCCTGTATTAACCTGTTACAGTTGGTAAAGAAGAAATCAACATTCAGTGAAGGATTACAGAGATAGATATGGGTAATTAAAAGTAAATGTGAAGTATATTTTATATTATTTCAGGCTTTATTTTAAGAGTAAAACAAATATCCTCATAACTAAATGTTAAATTTCATAGTGACTTCAAGTGAAATGATGAATCTCCTTTTGATCCCCACTTGGAATTTCTCCTGAGACTTTCTAAAATAAAGAAAAAGTGGGATAGTTGAGGCATGAAGAAAATGATTCCTGAAAAATTAACCAATTCTTCTTTATTGACAGTATATCTTTGATGTTTTCATTTGGGTTTGGTGATGATCCAGGAGGGAACAGGCTGAATGTGCCAGATGCAAAGGAAAACAAAGCCCGGGCATGACTCCTCAATGAACAGGCTCTTTCATAACTGCATGAGGAGTTTGGCCTGTAGTACAAAAGGTCTCACCAAATACATGCTACCATTTTGTGCAGAAGAAAAAGCTTCCCCCAAGGCTACAAAATAGATATCCAAGAGCTTTATTTTTTTCATCCCTCTTTGTCTTTCAAAAATGCTGCAATTTTTTTATACTGTTTAGTGTATTTATTGATGCAATGATGGTAAATGGATTCTGTTGAAATGTGATTTTCTTTTTTTAAATATCTTTTGACTGCGGTGCATAAACTTTCAACATAAAAAATTTGATCGACAGTTTTTACACGCTTTGCTGGCTGAGGAGGAAAGAAGCCAATAGCTTTCATGAGATTAAAGCTTGACCCTCCATCATAGTGACATGTTTTTAATTACATCTCTATTACTGTTGGCTCTAGCAAACAATCTCCCTATGAATAATGTGAAAAGTATATGATTCTTTAATGTGTGACTCCAGAGACAGATGGTATGAATAAAAAGGAGGTGGGAATTCCTTGTATCATTCTGAAAACATGCAGGATATTATTCCTTATTTGGCAAAATGATAAATGCTGACCAGAAAGTCTGTTTTATAAGATTCTAAAAGAGTCATGAAGTGAAACACTTAGGACACTGTTGAAGAGGAAAAAGAATGCATTATGTCTCAACAAACAGACATTCCAGGCTACTTTATGGATGAAACAATGTCTAATCCAGAAGTTCTGTTAGTATGCAGCATAATCCCCACAAGCTTAACATAAATTAGCTACACTAGCTTCGTCTTTGGCGTAAATTATTCAGCACAAATCTCAAGAATATCTTCCAACAGATTTGTCATGGTGGGTCTTTTGTTCACCTGCATCAAAGCAGAAAGTTCTTAAAAGTGACCTTCATCTGAGCACAGCAGCGGAAAACAAACACCGATTAAAGCTGGAGGTTGAAATAAAATTCTGATTTCTTGTAAGCATTAATCATGTCTTTCTTTTCAAGCTGTTCTTCTCACTGATCGCCTTCGTTTGATTTATTCTATACACAATAAAATGTCTCAGACACGCTACCAGTCAGGAAGGATTCTGGGTGTAACGTTGCCTTGAATATGACCTCACTCTTCGGGTTAACCAGTGTCATCTAATGATCACAGAAGCAGTCCCCTCGAGCGAATTACCTCAAACATGACTTTTCCTTGACCTACTTTCTTCCCCTGTCAGGAAAGTCGAGCCGACTATTGAGGGAGGAAGTGACTCTGAATAAATAGGAGCCTATACAGTGCAGCCATTGTGCTTTGTTCACACGTTAGTGGCTGAACCTACCATGCTGTTAAACATTAACCTTTCCCCTGCCAAAACTAAACAGAGATGTGTATGCAGAGAGCCACAGATTGGTGCCCATACCATTGCCCAACAATCACGCATGCTCATGCAGACTCACAGGTCTGACCCAAACACAGTGATTTGTTTTCCTGCATACCTGAACTTTAATAAATGTTCAAATAGCTTTAAGCAAAGATTAACTGATACTGACCTCTTTGCCCAGACAGCTCCTAAACAACTCTAGGGAGAAAAAACAACCTTTCCGAATGGCACTCATTAGACTCAGGAAATTCACAATTCTGTTTCATGCAGTCAGTGTGGCTGACAACATTGATTCAGACGTTTATGGTTTATCCAGCACTGAAGAACGTAATTAAAAAAATAATACAATCTATTTCTGAATGGTAGAAATGTGAGGATCCACTAATTAGCATTGTTTTTATTAGCAAGTTTTTAAAATTGATTTTGCACATTACAAGGTTAATATTTGGCCGTCTATACACCAGGTTTTCCCACCAGCCTCACAGATCAAACATAAGAGCTTCTGACAGCTATTTCCTGTTCCGTAATTGACAACCAGGTCAGTGTGACACCAAATCCAAATTGCTTTTAATTTCAGCCTCGTACTCCCTCATCAAACTGAATGGGAAACTGAGCAGTTTATGGCTAAAAGAGCTCTGCTCAGGTGGTGAAACTGTACCCAACAAAGAATTTCCTTCTTTTAAGAGTGTGTATTTGGGCCTTCATTCAAGTGCCCCGCCATCTGCAGCTTATTAAGACCATGCAGTGGATACTGCAGGTGCAGTAAATTCCCAACCATGCTTAGGATATTTATTGCTTTTAGGTTTACAGTAGGTCATGCAAGGAAGGGAGCTGAAACACACCAGAGGAATTCTATACCATTAAAAAATAATTTGGCTGCATGGGAGCCTTTCAGTTGCTCTTTGATCTGCTGAGCATATGGTGCTGCATGTTTGACCAAAGAAGGAGTGGTTGGGAATACAAATGCTGGGTGATGTGGCCAATAATGGAAAACAAAAACAAAAGAATGTAATGAATTGTTGTTTGAAAAAGAGGGAGTGAAGCAACATATCCTCGAGATGCTTCACGTCTCGACAGAAATTAAACGTCATCAGAACATTAACCAATGATATTGTTCTCCATATTTCACAGCAGTCTAAAACAATGCATAAATTCTGCTCTGATCCTGATACAAAAACAAAAATACATATGTTCATTTTCTATATTAGAGAATTGTCTGATTGAATATAGAGCTCCATCACTGTTATAGAGGTTCAGTAAAGGTTCACCATCCCTTCCTTCTGATTTGGTTTAAAGTTATGTTAGTTTTCAATATTAGAAAAAAGAAAACAGTGAGAATAAAACTCATCAGTCAGTCACAGAAGGTTTACCATGGCTCCCAAGATTCACAAATAAAATAACCCCATAGAGGTGCAACATCTCAGGAAGCAGCAGTCCCTCATGCATTCCGCCATGCAGACATTCCAGTTAGTAACAAAAACTGGAAAACTAAAAGTTCTGACATTTTTTTTGAGGTCCAAGTTCTCCTTAGCAGCTTGACCCTACCCATTATCGTTACCGTCCATTATGGAGACAGACTTCGAGATAAACCTGTAATAGTTAGAGCTAATTTATTGTTCAGATACATTTCATGAACATATCCTGAAACTCTGACCTCATACTAAACAGGTCAATTGTAGTGACATTATTCAAAAGATCTAATGTTGAACTTTCAACACCACGCTGAAGACATGACCTTTAGGCATTAATGTGATTCCATAAATACTAAACAAATCAACCTCTTGGTTTAAATGTGCCTAATGTCAACACTGACATGAAATGTCTACCAGATGTCTATAGCAAGCCAAATAATTAACACACACAAAAAAATTAAGCAAATCAGTCCACAGATGAGGTGGGTAAAATAAACTGAACTAGAACAGAGTAAATATGAAATAAATGATTAAAATTATGGTGTAAAACGCCAAGAGGCCAGCAGAAATCTGGTACAACCAAGAACTGTACCAAACAAGACTTTGTTTGTATCATAAATTTATAACAGTTTTAATAAATGAACTAATCTGAGGAGATATACCCCAGCTGTGGTACTGAGAAAGAACCTAAATATTTTGATTTTACATAAAAAAAAGAAAGAAATGTTATTTTTCTTGACAAAAATCCTGTAAATAAAGATGAGCTTATGAAAGTGAGAACAGTTTGACAAAGAGAGGAAAAATACATTGAAACTTGAAGTTTTCTTTGCGTCCATTATCCAAGAAAAGGATTTCTGAAGGATTTCCCTTAATGTTTAAAAATGTAAATCTAAAAATCTTTCAATACTCCCCATCATTTTCAATATGCAACTAAGACCTTTGATAGTATAATTTTAAAAGTCAACTATGGCTAAGTGATTAAATGAAGCTTTTTTGTTTGTTTCTTGCAGTAACATAAAATAAAACACTTTATTAATCCAAGTTTATCACCTACTCAGAGTGGTGAAGGGACTGATGTCATTCACTCCATCACAGGGTAACTCAGACACACTCACCTGAATAAATGCCATTTTAGACCTCCAAAGTATTAATCCTTCATTTTCCTGATGCACAACTTTCAGAAAAACCATGATAGTAATCCTAAACCCACTGGAGGCATGACACATTGTTGGGGGAGGGACTGAAAGAGTCATCTGGTCCAAGGTCTCCATGCTCTAACCAAAAGGTCAACTTCAACCATGAGAAGAAGAGAAACATCTGTCAACACCTGCTGCAGAGGTCACATCAGACATCTGTCCATCATATCAAATGACCCAACCTGATACACCTCATGTTCGTAACTCTGTCTGCAGAACAAAAATCTGATTTATGTTCTTCAGAACAATCTATAATGTATGTTTGTGTGCTTAGTATATTGCTAAACAGTGTTAAGAAAGCAATTTTTTACACCAGGAAGCACATTCACTTTATAAATCTTAGAAAAAAAAAAAAGTAACATAACTCAAAGATTAGAGTTTCTAGATATGAAAATACTCCAGTTTCCAGTAAACGGAAAATATCCCACGTTTACAGTCAGGTGGAAAGAACAAGAAGCCCTCGAGCCATGATGGATGGAACTGCAGTAACAACTATGAAACATTTCCGAAATGAAACGTACAAAGTGTTATTGCAGAGGCGATTACAAATTGCGATAAGGTTTTCCAAAGCCACAGCTGCAGGCTGCTAATGATAGGAAAGACAGAAGTGTGTGTGCACATGTGATGTGTGAAAAGCTCAGACACCAAAGCTATGCTGAAGTTTCTTTTTTTTTTAACACCCCAGGCTTTGGGTCCATCCTACACAGAGACAGAAACACACATACAACCTCTCCTCAGATTACGATGCCTCCTCACCCCTCAGTGATTCTGTTTAGTCTCTAATTAGTGCCCACAGTTGTGTTTGGCATCCAGGAAATGTAAGATTAAGTGTCACTCTCAACTGCAGCCGTTGTGTTGACCCTCTAAAACATTAAGCCTGAGCATTAAACTCAGCTTCTAGACACAATATCAGACAAAAAAAAGAAAATGTTTATTTAACTTATAAAGGTAAAAAAGACAAAATTGATTTTGTATTAGTTTTTTGAAGGGACCACATGCTATTTTCAATAATTGCAGAGACTTTCCACGCAAATGACCTACTATATATTACTGAAATCAGAGGTCCTGTGATGAAACTAATCCAATAAGAATAGGCATCTCTGCAAGTTGGACAGAAACGGGTGGGATCCAAAATTTAACTGGGCCATTTTTGCTTTCCTGGCGTAATTTTATTTGCTTTTGGGCTAAGAATGGGAGTGGATTGTAAACTTTCAGGTCCCAGGCCAGCAAAATCTGAGGCTTCGATTATCCTGCCACATTGGAGAGTAATTTATTTATTACACGGCGTCCCAAGATGATGCCCATCCCTGCAAACAGGGCTAAAGTTGGCATCATTAGTTGTTGCTTTTCCCAGAGAACAAAGGAAAACACCAGAAGAGGTCCAAATTAAAATTCAAAAATGCTGATGCAAATACCAACAGCAAATAGAAGAAGGAACATAAAGGCTGGAAAACATTTCATCCAGTCAGTTCCAGCCTCCCCTTCTGGCTGGAGAACATGTGTTGACAGATGAACCATGTCTATTTCAAACGCCTCCTCACAGCTGTGGACGGCAGCTCCAGGCTGCTTTGTAGTCACATCTGTATGCTGGACAGCTGGATATTTGGAGAAAATTACAGTTTGATCTGTGGCAAGCCAGACTGGAGAACATATTCAAACACTGCAATTAGGACTGATCAAAGATCCATTTTTTGCTCTAAACACAGCAACAAGAATTGGTAGCTGATCACGAAGCAGCAGCTGAATCGCTCCAAGACAGAATCAGTGAAATTAGCCAGAAATGGCTCAGAAGAGTTTGTCACTGTTTGTGAGGAATTATCTCTAAATTTACTGCAGACCCCATGTACTTGAAATCAAACTATAATTTGTGCAATTACTAACCTTAGTCTGAATTTGTCCTTACAAATTTGACTCTTTAATTTGCTTAAATTTATATAAAATCATTAAACACTCCAATAGAATAGCAGCACCTGAGCAGAACAAAAAATATATGAAAATATATAACAGTTCAAGTGATGAATTTGTTGATTATGGCCTTTTTATATGACTGGTACATTTGAAACTCACATCCTGATATCAAAAGTTGGGCCCTCATTCCTGATGATGTCATTTCGGTTTTTGCACCATCAATATTTTGCAATCACAGCAGATTTTCATGTGTTCGGCTAATAAGCCTGGATGACAGTTTGTGTACATTAGTTTGTTGACTAAATCTGAGCCATTTTCTTCTTCTCCAGGACGGAATGGAAATGTCTTAACCTTGTTTCCATTTCACTGAAAGATGAGTTGTCAAAGTAAAAGACGAAGAAGAAAAGCTAAAGAAAATACAAGCTGATACAATTATGAAAGAAAATTTCCACCTGGTGAAAATACTTTAGCTATGCTTATACTTAAGTAACTCAGATTGGTTTTGAGGACAAAAATTCCTGATCAGGATATTCCAAGTTTAGGGTGAAAAGAGAATCTCCTAAAAATCTCATGAGACTTGGACAAAAGTTAAAAATGTGAAGATTTAAAACAATAATATTTAAAGTGTTAAACAATAAAGCAGAGGACAAATATTCTTTTGAACTTTTATGCACATTTTTATAGAGCAGACCAGCATAAAGACCAAATCATCTGATCCTTTTTTGTGACGTCCTTTTTTGCAAATGCAAACCTGTTGTTCCCCTGAGCAGTCAAACCAAAACCCTGAAAAAATGCAAACTGATGAAGCCCCACCATCCCTCGCTGTGCTAACAATTTAAGTACTAGTGCAGAGCTTTGAGAACAGAAATTTGCCAAGGGGCTGGTTGTGCTAAACTAAGCAAGTATAGGCTAGAAGTTGACATGAGTGCCAATTTGAGGATTAGAGAAAGGGGAAAATTGACATTTTTCGGGGGAAGGGGTGCTGTCTGCAGGTAAAGCAGAGTCTTAAAGCTGACAGATTCATTTCTAAAGACTGACTGATTCAGGCATCATTTTTATTATGGAAATCACTATGAAAATGTAAAAATACTCTAAAGTAATAAAGATTATTAATCACAGGCTTGCTTTCAAAACTGCTTTAATCACTTGTAGAAGTACGGTGATCATTTCTGATCACTATGAAGGCTTATAAATAATGCACCATATAAGTTTTGTGTTTTTATCTCTTATCAAATATTTGACATCACAACTTTATTTGAGGTCAAGTTAAAACTTAAACAGCATAAACTGCTTAAAATAACAGAGAAAATATTGATATTTCAAATTATTGCATGATGATGACTTTAATACATTCAATTTCCATAAGCAATTTCATAATTTATAGTTATTGAAGAACTTATGGATCATCTACACATTTATGGATTATTAAAAAGAGAGAGAAAGAAAAAACTAATTTCCAGACATCAAATTACATAAAAAATTACTAAAAATATTATAAAAAGACTTACAGGAAACAGTGTAACTCTGGTTAAAGGGACTTTGCTGTGGGAAAAGTTCAAACAACTTTTTTAGATTAATGTCTGAAATATTTCATTCACTTCTTCAGGCAATTTCTATTCGAACTTTTAACTTGAATTATGAATTGATTTAGTTGGCATATAAATTTGTTAGAGGAGGAAATATAATACAATATTCCCCTTATGATTTATAAGGGAAAACAGTTGACCATCTGAGTTACGTTGTTCTGTTTTCACATAGAGAATTATTTGATAAACTGACAGAGAGGAGCAGGTCATCATGAAGTGGAAAGAAAATGATTTATGGTTTTATATTCTCCTTTGGTAAAGATCAGTCTGAAAACATCTGTGAACATGGATTTTCTAGTCTTGCTGCTGGTTCTGTCTTGGATTTTAATCTGGTCTTTGACTAGGCCATCCTAAAACATTGATATATACTTTCATCTAAACCAGAGTTCTGTCACTGTCCTGTAGCTTTTGGCTGCATTCCAGCTCCAACACACCAGAATCAAAAGGTTGATTTACCCGATTGGCATTTCAGCCATTCATTTGATTCAGTATTGTTAGAGCAGAGTTGCGTCCAAAAGTTGCAGAATTGTGGCACTTGAGTTGCAGATTGTTGATCTAAAAAGTGTTTTTGTATCTCCAGCAGTTCTGAGGTTCTGATTCTCCTGGTAGATGATATTTCATATCAAGTGTTTCAAACTCTAATAGATTTATTCTAAACCAGAGATCTGCCACTGCATTGCCCTGTTTTTAGCTCCACACATCTTTTCACAAACTTGCTGCTGAAGGAGTCATTAGCACGATGCCACCACCATTCTGTTACATTGTGGGAAGGTTGTTGTGCAACACTGATTAGCATATAAGTCACAAACTTCAGCACATTATTTTACCTGATTTCTATGCATCTCACATGACTTGGGGAAAACTTCTAAATAAGTGATCAATGCTTTTTTTATAACGTCTTTTCTTTTTCTAATAACTTTTCTTTAACGGTCAGATTTGTGGAGTGCAAGACTCCCCGCTGTCCCGCCTGCAGACTCCACCACTTTAGCTGTGGATCTCTGCAGCGTCAACATGCATCTTTTAGCTTTTTCTCTTAAAATCTCTGCTTGCCCATCAGTCAAAGTGGACGGTCATGTCCTGATAAATTTGCCCTTCAGTCAAAATGTTCAAAGCTCAGGATGGTTTCAGAACTCAGCCCTGCTTTAAACGTCTCTGTCTGCCATGTTCCTTCAGCTTCATGATGCTGTTTGTCTTCTATAGCATGATGTAATTTGTGTTTCTGTAAAATTAAGGGAATCATTTGCAAATTCAGGCCACACCTTTCAGATTTGTAGCTGTAAAAAAAAAACAAAATGTTAAAAATCTTCTGATGCGTGAATACTTTTGCCTTGCTCTGTGATTATTTTTGGAAGTTGTTCAGAACTGGACAAAGAAATGAAGTCAAACACTTTACCTGTATCCACACAGGTCATTAGCTTCCTGCTGTCTGATAAAATGGCTCCTCTCTCACTCGCTCTGCTCATTAAACATACTCTCAATCATCATTATCCACTTATTCTTCAACAACACCTTTTGGTTCACTAGCAACTTATAGCAGAAGCACATGAATGAGCTGAAAGCACACTGCAGAACTTTCTATTTCACTTCTGGACCCAATGAGTGGTAGCAAAGCTTAAATCAGGGAACAGTAGCTGCTTCATTACCTGCTGAGATAAAAGTTCACAAAACAGATGCCATTCTCCACAGTGTGTGCACCCAGGAAATACTTCCTCCAAAACAATGACATTTCATTTTCTCTATTGTCTCAATAGAGAAAATGATTGAATCAAACAACGAGAGTTTGAATGTGCTGATGACAACATTTAGATAAAATATCAAAAATCAAATCTTTGTTGCTGCTGATTGGCTGAACAAGACATGGCCAGAGAAGCAGCAACGAGGCTCATGGTAGCTCAAGATGAGCAGCAGACAAGATTACTTTTAGTCGATTAATCTAAAACTCTGGCCTTAATGAAAGAGGAGCAAGAAGAAAGCAAACATGTGGAAGAAGGTGCTGTGGCCAGAAAAGAGCAAAAATATTTGGCCTAAAAGAACCTATTGCTGAACAATCCAAACCTGAGAAACATGGTAGTGGCAGCATTATGCTACACTGGAGTTTGTTAATGGCTGTAAAACAGTAGAGAATCGCTGAAGTTTAAAATTCCAGCAGGACAATTACACTAAGCATCTGCCAGAGTTCCAATGGGATAGCTTAGGTCAAAGCAAATTCATGTTACAATGACCTAGTCAAAGCCTAAGCCTACATCCAACAAAGTGCATGTAAGAAGACTTGAAGATTGCTTTATATTGATGGTCTCTATCTGACTGAGCTTGAGGTAGTTTACTTAGTCAATTGGGCAAAAGTTTTAGGTGGTAGAGAAGCACCTCTAAAAGAGATGCAGGCCTAACAGTAACACAAACGGTTATCAAAACTATCGACGCAAGAAGAACAAATACTTACACATTGCATACTTTTTTCGTTTTTTTGTAAAGAATGTCAAAACAATGTATCATTTTACTTTCTGTTTGTATGTCACAAAGTATACAATTGAAATCAAAAAGTTTGTGGTTGTAATTTGACAAAATATGAAAAAGTTTGAGGGGTATGAATACTTTTCCGAGACCTTCATCAGCAATAACACCAGGGAGCCTCTCTCACCACTAGTTACACTTTATTCATAATTTCTGAGTTTGCAAACATGTGTAACATTCTTGAACATAACTACCATACCTCTGCAGCAGCAGCTATATTTATGCCAAAAAGACAAGCCAGAGCAGTGACTGCCTCAAACTGCAGCTAAGGCCTGTCGACAGGTGTGCAGCCACACAGCGTGTTGAACAAACTTTGCTTGTCAAGGCAGAAAATGAAAGATAGAATTTGACAAATGGAGTTGAGCATGAAAGGTCTGCCTTGTCAGTGGTGTCTCATTAACTGCATGGGTCATTTTTATCTGTTGTCTAGGAAACTCTTAATTAGACGTGGCTGAAGAGACCTGAAGTCAAGAAACAGGAGAAGTGGAGTGAGGAGAGACAGAGCATTTCCAAGAAACTTCCCTCAACCCAAATAGTTTCTCTCAGTATTGTTTACGTCGGTTTATCTACTCCAGTTCAATTCAATCACATAACAAGGCACCCTACAAAAAAGGCATTTCAGTCCAATGACATTCAAACTGATCCTAGATATCAAACAGTGCAGTCAAGTTTAGCTTGTTATTAAAAGGACCCTGTAGATTATAGTGAATGATTTTATTTCATTTAAACTCAAACACCTTAAATATGTTTTATTTTTGGCTTATGTACCAAAACTAAATGTAAATGTCCAAACAAAATCCTCAGAATCTGCTCCACGAAGAATAAACAGCTAAACTTAATAGACAATATGAGTTAAAAGGGGGAACAAAGCTGGAAATATTTCTGTAACTCCATTTCTTGATGAACATTTCCCCTTTTTATACTTGTGAAAAACTACAAAAATACAAAGAAATTTGAATCAGCTAATTTTGGGAAACAGTATAAAAAAGTTGTGTTTCATCACTTAAGGAATGAAAAAATTTAGACTTTTGAATTCAAACTAACTGGAAGATGGGGAAGGAATGTAACGACCGTAATTTCTCACAAGAAAGTTCAAAGTTTGTTGATTTAAAATTACCCAGACTGAAACACAAACTCAGACTGAAACTTCTTCAAAAGCAATAATGATAAAAAATAAAATAAAATCTGACTGTGCTGCCTCTGTCAGGGTTGATACTCTCTGACCTACTGGCTGCTGGCCACAGCGGCCAGCTCCTCTGCAACCCTGCATAGACAGGCAGCTGACTGTACAACAGCAATAAAAGGCATGCTTTCGGGTGATTATTCCTTTGTGTTTACTACTTCAGCACTAATCCTGGTGTGGCAGCATAAAAGGGCTCAACAACCTGATGAAGAAGGCTGGCTCTGTTCTGGGAATGACTGGGTCAAATGGAGATGATGGTGCAAAGAAGGATTCTTCATAACATGAAAAAAAAAAAAGTACAACCCTGAGGATCCTTTTCATGAGGCCGTTGTATCACAGCAATGTCTTCAGTCAGAGGCCTTTTCAGAACCGTTGTAATACAGACCCTCCTTTGTTGTGAAAACTGGCAGAAATTGGTGAGAACTCTCCAGGTTACTGCAGAAAACAGATCATAAAATCCTGAAAGACATAAATAATCTTGTATTTTGATTTACTGATGATAAAATAAGTCATCTTTTTTATTTTGTATTCTTAATTTGAAATTATTGATAATTAATCGTGTCTATCATTTACCCCTGCTAAAAGCTTGCTTAGTAAAGATGCATTAAAATTCTAATGAGATTTGTGGACAGTGAAATAAACTGAGTAATCTATAGTCTTTGGTTCTTCTAATTAGTGTAAAACCTAAGAACATTTTTCCAGAAATGTGGTGGCTTCAGATGTTATTTTAGGGTTGGTAAAATAATGACCTTGGGGCTTATGTTGAGCCACTAAAAATAATAGCCAGTAACAAGTGCTATTTGTTAGCAGAGAGAGAGCAAGAATAGTTAGTGAAGTTCTGCAGTTGCCAGGGCTACTCAGCTGATTCCTTCTTAACTGAAAAGGGTCATAACTTTTGGTATGAAGGTAGTTAAAGGCCTGATGAGTCTTTCTCGACAGCAGCTTAGACAGATTGTCTCTGTTAGACCCGTCTCAGGTTAAGACTCGAGGATTTCAGAGATTTTCTGGACCCGTTGGACGGAGAGCTGGTCAGCAGTCAATCTATGGGAGTTGTGAGGTTTAGGGCGGGACTGGTTATTGCGCAATAACGCCTTCCTGCCACCGCCATCTACTTCTAAAACAGCTATTTTAAGAACCTTAATCCTTAATTTTTCTTTAGGGTCAAAAAAGTTTTTCTGAATTACATTGAAATGAAACAGAAATTTCACCCATTCAGTCGTGGAAACTTATTGCTTCAATTTTCTATTTTCCCCAAACTCAAGTTAGCCAGATATGAATAACATGTGTCTACAACCAAGCTTATTAGTCGGTGGGTATTTTTGTTGCCCCACGAAATGTCCCAAAATGTTCAAACCCATCATTGTCCTGACAAATTGATTTCTGTACATTGTGATGATTGATGCAACATAGGCAACTTTATCCTCGTAAAGATTGTTGTGGTAATTCTGAATAAATGAATCCACCAATTAAACAGCAACTTTTATTTTCTAATATTTAATTTAGACAATTTTTTTGTTGTTCACCTTTCCATTACCGCTTTGAAACTGCAATTTTAAAGATGTCACAACTAAAGAGGAACTTAATGTGCACAATGTCACATAAAAAAGCAACAAACAGTCATTATTATATGTTCAGCAATCAACTGGATTCCATGTGACAAAACCACATAGGGAGGAAAAACTGAAGGCTTGTCTCTAACTTACTGGAAGAGAGAAGGGGAGAATGAGTAAAATGCATTCTTCCAGTAAGTAAAGGACTCCTGCCAAGTAATATGCTACATTGTACAAAGACAGCAACTCTCATGCTGCAACAAAGTGACAGTTTAATACTCTTCCCAAGTTTATTCAGTCTCCAACTACGACTGGGGAAGATGTACCTCAAAGCAAAATCCCTTCTATACAATAAATAAATGTTTACCATGCTTTTGAAGAACAGCTTAAGATATGTGAGATCATTGTCTCTGGAGTCCTTGCTTTATTTTTTTCTGATCAGTAAGAAGTGGAGATAATCAGCTCCAGAGGTGACTCAGAACAGATCTGGAATCACTGCTTAAAAAATATCACTAACCTTGTTCATCAAATAGAGATGTTTCAGTTTTATTCTATGTTCAGACAGCTACACACAAAGTCTGAATGCTTGCACAGTGGGCATAGTAACTCCAGTCTGTCAGGAGGTCTAATAGCTAATGTGCAATTTTATTCCAGCTGGGCTGTAGAAATGGATACCCTCCCAGGGGGATCCAAGTGTAAGCATACTATGGCAGAGCATATCCAGAAACCTATTTGTGCTTTGGGAAAAGCCATACATTCTGAAAATAGTGTGCGTTATTGGGTTACAGGCTATGTGTGCCACTGTCATAGTGTCATATATCACATCTCACCAGGTGCTGGGTGACATAATCCAACCATCACGAGGAAACAAACTGCATATGATTACTGTGGCAGGTGTGCGTTTGTGTGTTTTATTTCACACTCTAAATGTATCATGGGTAATATATTTCACATTTACATTCGATACTTTCTGGTTCCTTTTTCTCTCTACAATCATTGACACTTTCAGAAGATACAATGTTGGTTTTATTCCCGTTTCCTGCTGGAATGATATCATAGCTCGCATCCTAATAGCTGGTGATGAGAAATGAAAGCAAGCAAAGTGCAACAACAGAACCTTGATAGGGATCGCATGATTGATCCGGTTATTCTTTGCACTGCTGGTAGAATCAGTAGAGGTAATAGTCATTGCTGGATTTCCTGAAACAGAACCTCCTTTTCAGCACAATCTGCACACTTAATAGAGGTGAGGACAGGAATACTCCAAGACCTTAATATGAACCACCTTTATCCATTCCAGCACCAGGTTTGATGTGCGTCTGGGATCTCTGTTGCTGGAATGATTTCAACACTAATAAAAATGCATGGGAATGACTGTGCTTCAGCAATATATCTAACCCTAAATCCTTTCAATAAGACAAACTGTTCCTGATAAGAGAAGTGGTCAAATAGTTAGCCAGAAATTTATTCTAGGCTTTTGTTCTTGGCTTCGGATTCATGTGGTTTCTCTGGAACTTGCTAAGGGACATTATATATATGTATATATATATATAAAAATATTGCTGAAGTTGTTTGGCTTTAAATAAAAATATTTAAAGCCAAACTCGGATATAAGTGTAGACAAGTAGACAAGCACAAATTCAGATTTGCCTAAATTAGCGCACATTCAACTTCTATGAAAGTATTAATTTACGGTACCTTTAAAGATTAATTTTAAAAGATCCTTAATAAAAAATGAAAAAACAAACAATCTAATAAAATTAACTTAATGTACGAAGCAAACAAGAAACATGAAATGTTTAAAGTAGCTGTAAAAATAAAAACTTCCAATATTTGCATATTACAATAAGCAGCAAAGTGCTGAAACACCCAGTGGATTGTGACTTTTTCATAAACAGTTAAAGGATAACATAAACACAAAGCACTTTAAGTGACAGCTAATCAAGTGGAAAGCAGCATGTCGAATACTGATGAGCCTTCATGCTACTAATATCCCCATTAAGGCATTTAGCTCCCCTTCAATCTGTCAACTAATAAAAAAAAAAATCTAATCAGTCAACCAGAAATAATATTTGCACAATGAACAGCATTTAGCACAACAGGCCCAGAAAAAAAATGTCTGCATTTGACCTGACAAACAAACCTGGTATTTTATTGTAGCTACATTGCAAACAGTCAGACAGCAGCAATCTGACTAAGACTGCAGGAGTACTTCAGTGGATTTGTGTTTCATTGCTGCCAAATATAAAACATGGTTAAAAAACGTGTTATCTATTAAGACCCATTCCAAGGAGCAATCAGTACCAACACTCAGGTCATCTCATTACTGCCGAAACCTGTTCTGCTCTGTAGATATGTGTGTATGTAAACTGCATGAGGCTGTTCACACATACTTAATGTTTACTGATGCGTTCTAAAATTAGACAGCTTAATGATGGAGCCTGATAACCATGAAATGCCTCTGCCGCATCAGATGTTCTAGTGGTTTGGTTTTTCACATGATGGGTTCTGCAGATCATCACAGGAAGGAAGAGAGGAAAGGAAGCTGAAACACATTCAGCATTGTGAGCTCTTCACGCCGGTCATCAAGCACTGCAGATTCAGTATTTTTAAAACATTTAGATGAAAAGGGAGAAAATAAGATGTAAAATAAACTTTTTTGAGCTGTAGTCTCCAGCTGAGCTTGTCGTTGTAATTTTGTTGTTTGCATGGTAACCCTGCTGAGGTCACCAGAAAGCTTCTTCTCAGTCCAGTGAAAGACATCGTTGTGATGACAAGCTGAAGGCGATGTGTTGAAACAGTAGGAGGTTCCTAAATAGCATTAGTGAAATTTCAAGGGTTCAAATCTCAGTTATTTCTTTTAATATATGTTTGATATACGCACCATTTTTGTAACAACTGAAAGCAGCAAAGTTTGATTGATTGTGCTATAAAATGGCACTGTGTTTTTGATGAGGGAATAACAATATAACATGCTGTAAAGCTGAAAAAAGAACATTTTACATACCTCCCCCTTCCTTATTTAAAAGTAAAAGTTTTCTGATGTGTCAGATTGTTGAAAAGGAATACTTTTACATTTTTTGCACCCAGATTAACTTGGGATAGTTTGGGATATTCGAGGGAGAATGTGAAGAATGCACTGAGTAAAATACTGCTTTATCAACAGTATGCAGCAAGCAGTCTGTGACAAATTAACAGAGTGTGCAACTAATTCAACAGAAGTTAAAAGATGTTCATAAATCTTACCCTGTTTTTGACTGCATTCCTCATCTATCTTTTGAATAAATGTTATTTTCATCTGAATGCAAATTTCACCATAAAAGCATTTTTCAGAAATTTGTTTCTGGCTTCAACTCCATGTTACTCCAACACAAGGTCACCGAGTTACAGCACAAAACCCTTGAAAAAAAATCTCTCTACTAGAAACATTTTTCCATTTTAAGTTGACCATCTCAAATTCTGCCAGCCAAAAGTTCACAAGTGGTAATGAAGCTACTAAGCTCTGCATAAAGGCGCACTGGATGAGTTTCTTAAAGCCCTAAGATGCTTGAACTGTTTAAACAGTGGAAGCAAGATTTGTTAAGATCCTGTTTTAGAGGAAGCAAGATCTGTTGCAGCAAGAAAGATAATTATTCTTGTCATCAATTAAGGATCATTAAATATCCCTGTCTTCACTCTGACCTCATATTTCAGATTTTATCATTTTTGTTTATATTCTACTGTACATATGATTAAACAATGGAGGACAGCACATTTTCCTGTTCTGTCTGAGCTTGTCCTGTCATCGTTTGGAAAATTGCAACTAGGTGAAGATCACAATAAATAGAGAATCACTGTTCATTGCAACCCTGAGGCCGATTTATTTTCCAAACAACAAAATTTATGAGGCTCAGGCTGTGCTCTGCACTCGGAAGTTGGAATTTCCCGGATCCAAGATGGAAAAACAACTGAAACTCCACCTGAGGTCGGAATTTCAACATGGAAAGCTGGAGGTTTCTTCCCAGCAACAATTTCAAAATCCACAATGGTGATATGCCTCCAACATGATGAAAGCTGCTCAAATGAACAGTTTTATGTAGACTTCTGGGTTTACATCTCATTACATCAGTACTGTCCCTCATGTATTTGTGAACATGTTTCCCTCACGATTGAATGCATATTTGCTTATTGTTAATAGTTTGATTATGGTGATCAGGAAAGATCACCATAATCAGCTGCAACAAGTACTCTAATGACTGAAATAATCTGTCAGTCGAACTTGTGATTTTTTTATATACCAAAATTAAAAGAGTTACTTTCTTAAAACAAGCTTCAATAGTTTGCTCTTTTTTCATTTGCACCAGAAACTAGACTGAAAATACTTGGCAAGATTGTGTGTTTTTGCAGTGTGGTCAAAGTGGACGACATGGGAATACCTTGTAAGAAAAGTGACTATTTAGGAACTATTTTTTTCCTGACATTAATGCTGCTTTTAGTAAAACCATTTAACAAGCGACATTTAAGAAAAAAGCTATGAATTGGAAGTTATTTGTAATATTTCAGAAAGTGAAGCACAGAAAACCCCAGCACACTGCTATCAAAGAAAATAAATGGTCAAAGCTTGGGATGTCCTAATCCAATCCGTCTCTATTTTTAGAGTATTTTTAAACGGTTGGTGTGTCTCTGGTTTACATTCTGTGATTGTGTCATTTTCACACCAGACAAGTCACATTGTGTTTCATTATGTATTCATGTATAATTTTTTATTTTTATTTTACAATTACAGCAGATTTTCCTGCACAGATGGCAAAACTTCATTAAACCATTTAGAACATTAATTTAGAAATTGTGAAATGTGGGCTTTCTGTTTAGGACTGAAAGAAACAGGCAGCAGAAGCTCCTAGTCTGTTGTTGCACATCAAAGCACTTTTCATGAAACTTTTGTGCATACATAATTAACCATCACCACAATGAAATGTGATGCTAGCCTAATTTTAACATGTCGTATCAAATTTTGAGAGCAGAAATGCTGGAATCAGTCTTGCACTTTAGCAAACGGCACCGCTCAGAAACAGCAGGACTAAGACCTGAGTTAGTTGAAAACAAGAGCTCTATATAATTTTAGTATGAGGCAGAGTATAAACAAAGTTTATGTTCTGTGTCTTACTAAAATTAGAGAGTATTGTTTCCATCAGCCAATGCACCTTCCTGGTTCTGATTATGGGTCATCCAACCACGATTCATAACAACATAGTTTTGTTTGCATGTAATTCTGCCAACTTTTAGCAACATACATAAATTAAGAACTTTAAACTGTTTTCTTATTGGAGACCAGAGTATTTCCATTTGATGTTTATCTTCAGACAACCATTACTGGCTAAAGCCTGGCCTAACCACACACAGCTTGACAAACATTAATTTACTATGGCACAGGCAAAGTTTGTGTGGACCTTTTTCTGACAGTACAAGTTAAACATTTTTTGAAACTCCTGACTTTGGGACAGCTGGAGTGTGGGCTCCCTGAAATGACAAACAGCAGGCACGCATTGGCATGCTTTGCTTGCCAAATACATCATTGCATGTTCAAATAGTGCCGACAGGGAAAACTTAGATACTTTTATACGTGGTCTTCCAAGGAGATTTCATAAAAAAAAAATAAAATACACATATGAACGGAGCTGTCCGCATTCGGTAGTCTCTGAAAATTGCTGGCAGTAATATAAAGATTTACTAAAAGGATTTTCATTTGCACTCAGATTGACGTTTTTATAGGATAATTATTGTGTTTGAGATATCCATGAAAGTAAAAGTATAAATAATAATCTTCATAAACTGGAATACATGTTATTTTTTCTGGAAAATGTTTTTGTGTTTGACCTGTCTTTGGGTATGTGGTTTTTATCTGACCACCAGTCTAAGTGGTCTCGCTGTCGCCCTGTTTGCCTTCAGTGATTTCATTGAACATTGAAACCATTCATGTTCCTGGATGGCTTTAATTAAAAGGAAGTTTTCCCACTGATATAAAGCTACCCAACCCAATGATGAACTGCATAGTGCTTCATTCACTAAAGCATCAAAGTGGAGACTATTCTAAGCTTTTCCATTATGCTGAAGAAGCATCTGATCTGTGTCAAATAATGCATGGAGACACGCAGCGAAGCCAGTTTTATTTCACTAGTTTAAGAGTCACATTGTAATTTAAAAGTTAGGCACAATGCAGGAGACCCTTAAAATGCCATTGAGGAAATCTGAATTGAGGAAAGCTGGCTTCACTTCTAGTACCTGGCAGAAGAGGTTTGACTATATAAATCACTATGTCTGCTGTGGACAAGACAAATTTTGTAACATGTTGGCTGAGAAAGAAACAACAGCATTAGTTTGTATGCATCAACTGGACAGCTTATGTTGAAGGGAGGAATAAGTGTGTGCATTTATAAGAGAGATTTAGTTTCTTTCGATCTAGAAAATCATGGCTGAGTTAGAGGATCTCCAAAACTGCAACTTGGATGTTTCTGATCTGCAGTGGTCATGTGAAAATGAACAGAGTTCACCAGACATGGATAACCAGGTTATCCATGATAAGGTTTATTGATGATGGATGGGACAGAAATGTATTGGTGTCAGAATACAGAGAATCAGCTTGTTGGGGCTGGAAAGCTGCAGTCCGTCAGTAAACCTTACTGTCTTTAGTGCCAAAACTATGCAGCTGAGCATCAAAGCTGCACTGCAGAGCAGAGGATGGAGGAAAGCTGGTCTTACAAATCCTGTTTTCTTTGGCATCACATTAATAGTTACCTCAGAAGCACATGGCAGTCTGATGCAATATAGGAAAAAGATCAAATACTTTGATTTTCTCCATATGGATTTTACTTTGACATGTACAGCCTTCCAAAGCATTATTGTGGGTATTCCCTTTTCAGTATATATGAAAATGCCGTATATATATCAAACATAGCTTAAAAAAATGTTTACTTTCCCATTTAATGCCTTGAAATTGAGCCTGTGTCTTTTACGAAGCTCCTGTTCTTTTCGACACTCCGTCTTCAGCGTGTCATCGCAACAATATTTTGCCATTAAGCCATTTATAAATGTTCTGATCAATTTTGGAATAAGAAGTAGTTCATATGCTAAGCTGCAATGTTCCACCAGGTGTTTGCCAATTGCCGCTACCACTAGTCTGGAGGAACTGAGTGGGGGAGTTGACAGAGAGAGAGAGAGGGAAATTGTGAGTGTGAGGTACTCTGTGAGGAGGAAGCTCAACTTGGAGTCTGCAGCTCAGAGGAGATGGATTAAAATTATGTATTATTGGAGGATTCCTCAAACATGCATAAAAAGATCAAAGCAACACTACAGGTATGTTTGTGATGGAGGATTAAAAACTTAGATTTTACATAATACCCTACCGTTTAAGTGGGCTGTTCATGTCAATGACTGATTATTCCTGTTTGTTAAAAAAAAATACCCACTGAAAATATCTCACTTGTTTATATCCTAGTATGTAAAGCACCTCTGCCCTGAAAGTATGCATACGTGGGACAGTGCACATGTTCCCCATAGGCCTGTGACCCCCTTAACCTTAGTCCTCCCCCCTAATCTCATAATCTTTAGAGGAACAGCAGTCCCTGTGATCACTGGTTGGTCCAGTGGGGTGCATACATTCCTCTGATGGTTCAGGGTGTACCATATCGGAATATCACAGGTAATCCTTATCTCCTACAAATATCTCCTGCTAGATTCTTCTGATGAGATCTGGGCCTGTGCTGATGGCAGAGTGAGGCAGGGATGAAAACAAACCTTCCACAGTAAACACAAGAGAAACCACTTAACTCAGAGAAGTGATCTGAGGAGGCGCCCTCTGAGATGACCTGTCTGATTGGGAAGCTGAGATACATTCTCTGCTGGATGTGCAGTCTTGACAACTGGAGTCTCGGCCAGCAAATCATAGCTTATGGTAACGTTAGAGGGCACAGTGAACTCTATAGCATTAAGAAAAGCCATCATAGCTTAATAGCACAAGCTCATATAGGCCAGGAAGTAATAAACAGAGGTCAGGGTGATGTGTAGCTTCATAAAAACTGTGTTTGCAAAGATTGAAGGCATTAATTCATCTCAGCAAAGCATTTTAATGATCAAAATACAGTATAAATGCCTATCATTTTTCTTATCTAATATAAAATACATTTTATAGAAACACTTAAAATAGATTTCCTTTAACTGGCTTTCAAAAATAAATAATGCATCTCCTGAGGTTTTAATAAGGGGCCAAAGTTTTATTTTTTACAACTGTTTAGAAATGTACCCGCATAAATTATGGTTTAACAGAGCAATACTTTCCAGTTCTTAAGGGAATCCTTGAATTATTACCTTTTAAATAAAGTCATAGAACAACATGTGACTATTACTAACCTCTCTTTAGTGATAAATGTAGGTACATTTGCCGTGACTTGATAAAACTGGTGGCTGGGTGTCTGAAAGCCAATAAGTAAACATCACACTTCTGTTTTTCAGACTCGTCTAAAAACCACCACTTTCCATGTCCCTGCTGAGGAAGAGCTGTCCCACAGCATCATGCTGCTACTACCATATTTCACAGAGGATAAGGTGTGTCCAGGGCAGAGATGTTCCCAAATCATTTTTCTAAGTCCCAATAAAGTCTCAAGTCTTTTGCTCTGATTCAAAAACAAGTGTCAATTCTCTAATGACTGAAAAAACGTACAGGTCACTTCCAACCCTGCCGCTCCAGGTTCAAAATACAAACCTGTCCCATTTGTCCTTGTGCCTTAATTACATGAGACAACTAACTTTTATTATTTTAATATGTATATACAGCAATATTTTTATTATTTCACATTTAATCTACTATCCAAATATATATTAGACTGTTTTATATTATTTTCAAAATTAGTTATCATTTCTGCCAATTTGGAAATATAAATAGACATTTGAAATAGATTAAAATACATTTATGTTCAACTTCTTAATGAATCAAAAAAAAAAAAAAAAAACGTCTGTTTTTCTATGTCATGACTAATTTAGCAGCTGTTTTTCCAACTACTTTTCTATAATTAATTATCTAGCCTGAGGCATTTTCTTCTTCTCACTCTAAGCTGTAAAAGTTTTAATATCCACCAATTTTTGCTTCTTTTAAAACCTTTTAAAATAATAATTAAAAACTTCAGTTTTTTAAAGGGACAGAATCTTTTATTCACAAAAGCATAAAATCCAGGAAATGAAATGACGTGTCAATCTGGCCAAATGACATTTAACCCTTTTCAGTTTGCAAACTGTACACAGCTGAGCTGCTCTTCTAAATGAGATATCTCTATTTTTTCATCTTGTAAGCATTAGGCATGCTGGTAACACAGAGAAATGTCAAGTGCAATATTAAATTCCCAGGGCAGGAGGAAGAAAAATGTTAATTCATGAGGACAATGTGCAATATTTAGACTGCAGTGTTAGAACCCTTTTCTTTCTTGAGTTTTGTCAAAGTCATTTACGGTGACTGATGGTTATCTACGCAGCACTCGCTCTCAGCTGGAGAAGTTCCCAGCTGATATCTTATGGAGTCATCAGCTGCCACTTGCCAAGTTTAATACGACTGGGGACTGTAACTCTCAAAGCAAATACTACTAAACATGCCTGACAGGTTTGGCTCTCTCCCCACAATCCGATCGATATCACAATGTGTGTCAAAGCGTCAGAAATCAAGTGGGGCAGCACAGTGAGCATTCAGACACTGGTGAAAGATCACATGCTCCCTGACCATCCTCTCCTCCCTCATCTTTGCTGTGCTTCCCTCCTCAGTTGTCCTGATTAAACCTGGAAGTCCCATTGAGGGGCTCTGATTTCTCAGCCCTGACTGTTACTGTAGTGAAGTCACTGTTGCATGTCCTCCTCCTGGCTGTTAAATGCATTTTGACATATCTACTGGAACATACAACAAATACATCTTCTTCATCATCCTGAACATAATGTCATGAAATCCTCCAACACTACATTGTTGATTTCACTCATTTGGTTTTTAGTGAAAGTAAGATTATTTTTAACCCGTTAGTATGTAGCAGCAGGAAAATATTTGGTTCAAAGGTTTTGAAACTGTGGAGCACATGACTTGCTCACTGATTAAAAGCACTCTGTAGTCAAAAGAAGAAACAACTTAACTAACTGACAATGATTAATTTATTATGCCATTTAGTGAATTCTGAACTAGATGGATAAGGAGAGTCTAATGCCTCATTCCCACATTTCTCACCCCACTGAACATCTTCCTGCCCTGGTGATGGGGTCTGTTAATGATCTCAGTTAAACACAACAATTTTACACATTTCTGGTTATTAATTGTTCACTTTATTAACTCTACAACCGCAGATCCTATGACTTCTTAAAATGATTTAATTATATTTTTTGTTCCGACAACATGGCATGATTGATTGCTGTATGCTGCTTTCAGCTTTTAGACATGCTCATTACAGTGTATTACGTTTTAAGAGGATACCTTTAATCAAAAGGTCATAAATGTCAGTCATACAATGGCATGATGAGAGCTTAAGAACTTTTGATCAAGGCCTGAAAGATACTCGTGTCTGCAGCCAGTGCTGCACACTCCCAACTCCCCAAGCAAAAAAGAACTTGGTTGTCAGAAATCCCATGATGACAAAAATATACGCTTCCAGCTAGAAACATATTTGCCCTTAACATGAGATGAACATAAAACATAAGAAAACATCATTTCTGAATTAATGCTCTGGATCCCAATCAGTTCAGTAGGTAAGTAAATTACATGGCCTGGAGCAATTTCTGTTGGATGAATGGAGCCTTTTTTATCCTCACTGGGAAAACTTTTCCCCAGGGATGCAGAATTTCAGGAGGGTTTCCCCTTCTATGTATACATACAGGGGAAACTTTAAAGGTAAGAGGTAATTTGCAACTTCTTAACCTGAGTAATGTTGTTTGAACGAACTGAAATGCAACCTTTCACACAATTTCACATGCATTTTGGGAGCGACTTAAAGAAGGAATCTTTTGCTATGTCCGTGTGAGAAAGTTGCAAGGCAATGTGCATTTCAATGACTTTAAGAAAGACAAGCTTACCGTTTGGCTCCTTTATACTTGAAAGTTGTAATTTGCTGACATCACTGGATTCGGCTTCGGTGCCATATTGTTGGAGAAGCGATGCAAGAAGGAATATTAATAAAAGGATCATTTGGATGAGTGGTAGTTTGCGATCACAAAGCTGGACTCTGGTCTGGATCACCACAAACATGGGGGACACAAGTGTAGTTTTGGACACATCTGGAAAGTACAAGCAATGAGTAAAATCCACATAATCTTAATCATAAGTTCTTCCTCATAACGCGAGAAAACATGTAACTGATGAATGAGAATCTTCTCCAAGACGTTCAAACTTGTTTCTGCTGCGCAGTGCGGGTGCGCACCTGTTGGCTCTGAGGAAAGTTTAAGCAATTAAAATCCCAGCAACATGGTTTGAAAATCGCCTTTATGCACGCGTATCATCTATGGCACAGGGCGATCAAAAATACACAGATGCATTTCGGCTCAGTTGCGCGCTCATGGTGCGTTCCACACTTCGTCATATAAATCCCGTCAGATCTTTACGCATTAGACCCAAAGCTCTCACACACAGAGAGGCTGCGAGGGAGTCCAGCAACCCGATACAGTCCGAGCAGAGAAAACTATCCGGAATTCCGAGACGAGATCTGTTGTCTGGCGCAGTCAGGAGTCATAACTTGTAGGCTGAGATAAAATATCGCTGCGCGGACGGGGTTGGGTTTTTGGAGGCTGGCAACTGACGGCACAACAGGTGCTGCGCATAAAGCACAACTTTCCAGCCAAGGGAACTCCCCTGGATATTAACCATTAGGTTGCTGTCTGGGTCTCTGATGTCCTTGTCCGTCCCATTCTGTCCTCCAATGGCTTATTTCCACTGTTTTCAAGCTTCAGGATTCAAAAAGAGAAAAAACACGTCAGCTTGGCTCGCAAAACGAAGTCGGGATCAAGCTGTTGAAATTGCTTTGCAGAAAGAAATGGCACGTGGTCCAATTAGTTAATGACAATAGAGGTACATAAATGAACAAAAACTACTAAATAAAAAAAGTTGTTTTGGTTTATGTGTGAGAGAAAAATGATTTTTAATGTATCAGGAACAACCATTAGTTGCTAAGTTTCAACTTAATCCACTTCATTAGGATTTGTGATATCTGTAATCCTTAATATTTGATTGCAATAATATGAAGATATTTATTATATTGCAAAGTTACTCATAGGAATATGCTTTATTCTTCCTCACAGACGAAACTGAATTATCCTCAAAAGCACATTTTTTGAAATAATTTTAACAAGCTGTTTTAACTTCTCAGTTCAGTGAACTGAAGTGAAAAAACCCATCAAATTGGATACTAAATTCTTTTATCATTCATGTTTCTGAGGAAGGAAATATTAAAGGGCTTCCCAATTTGTTGTATCAAAGCAGAGTCGCTGCTTGGAACAATACTCCCTCCTGTTCCCAATTTCCTTTTCTCTCCAGCACGGTGCAGTGCCTCATCAACTGTGTTTCATGTGGTTCCTCCCACCTCACTGTTGGCTAAACCCACCAGTATCCCCATGCTGTAGGTTAAATCTGCTGCAGCACAGACACAACAATCAAAGGAGTTCTGGAGACATATTGAACCTATTGAGTTAGACGCATGATGCAATGCTGCAGCAATTTACCCCCAGTCTCACATAGTTCAGAACTACACAGCACTACCACCTCAAAGAGAGCAAAGAGCAGCCTTCTCTGTGGCACTAAGGTTTAAGGGAGAGTTTTTGTGCTTTTAATCTAAGTGAACTGCTTGAAGAAAAAAGCATGGCTCATTGATGCAGTCATTTCATAATTGTATTGCCCCTGTGGAAGGGGGCAAATGGAGGTTTTCATGTGTTTTCTGCAAGGGCCAAGGCGCTTTTGTGTAAAGGAGAGTATCACATTCCAGCTCTGCAAGGGCCTGCAGCAGATGTCAGCACTTCACTTTGTGGAATCCCTCTCTTTTACACACACACACACACACACGCGCGCGCCCGCACACACAAACACATTTATGTGCACAGTCTTTCACCCCTTGAGGTTCTGTCTCCTAAAGTTGAATATTTTGTCTCTTTTTCCACATTTGATCATCACTTCCAGGGTGGTCTTGCAAAATGCACAGGCTTTGATACCAATGAATGAAATAAACAGAGGAAATTCGGGACAAGGTAAACCATTTGGGTCACAGCTTATCGGCAGAGACATGTCGACTGGTGGGAGGGGTCGCCAGTCGACATGTGTAATAGAGAAATCAGTTATCACCTCTCAGATGAATATCACTGGGTTTGCCTGTTTACTTTGGATACTAATTTGTCAAACAAACATTTGCCCTTTTCCAATAATTTCTTATTAAAGACTAGATCAAATATTACAGAAAATGGAAGTTCAGTTCCAAGAATAGTGCAATAATTGCTAAAGCAGTTAGTGTTTATTCCAAAATTGTTATGCTCAGAGGGGCAAGACCTTTGAGATGACTAACATCTCTAGATTGTGTTCAGATAAAAGTTGTAATCCAATCTTTATATCATAAAAGTCAACAAAGAGGGGCATGTAATAATAATAGCTTGTCATGTGGCCACTTTATTATATCAGTGAATTTCTGATGAACTCTCTTGCTTATGAATGAATGAACCTTAGAAAACATGCCCACTTTGCTATCAATTGCCCCAAGCTGCACTTGACTTTGAAACCAGAGCCCCCTGCTGGTGCCCCAGGGGGCTACAGACAAGCACTGTCCCTCGCAGTATATGAATTTCTTCCAGTTCTTGGTTTTTCTATTGTTGGTAAGGAAATGTCAAAAGTTTTTTTACACTAAATATTCTAATTTATTGTAATAAAATAATCCTATTTCCTAATCTGCTTCTCTTGTTTAAGGATTGGGCAGCTGTCATTTAAGCATATGTGATTTAATTCTTTGTGAAACAGTATAAATTCAGATTATGCAAATTGTTTTTGACTTTTTGAATGATTTTGTTTCATTTTTATTAAAGAGTCAAATTAAGGCTTTAAGTCAATCAGATTAATAACTAGTTGTTTTTTTAGTGTTTACATGTAGAGACTCCTCCAATCAAACAAAGACCAATTCAAATTAATCTGCTTGCTTTTGAAAACTCGAGCTGGCCAATATGCTCTACTAATAGATAAAACAACAAGCATGAACAGGAACTAATAAAACTGAAAAACAACAAGAATAAAATAAATACAAGCATACATTTAGACAAAAAACTCACTCAAGTTTGAAAGCTACAGAATAGAAACAAGCTTTTAAGTGGGATTTAAATATGTGACAGAGGGTTCCTGACTTGACATGCCAGTCCATTTCATACCTGCAAATCAAAACCTTTGAATCAATTCTAAAATAGACTGGAAGCTCGAGCAGGGAAAGTAAAACAGGAGCGATACGATCACATTTGTGTGTGGCTGTCAGAAGTGATTAGGCAACATTTTTAACCAGCTGCAGATGAGAGAGCGAGGAATGGCTCCTACAAAAATAATCTGTACTGCTGCAATAATCAAGTCTGAATATGAAGGCTTATATCACTCAAACTCTGGGAACAAAAGAGTCTCGACCTTCACAAAAGACCTAGACTTCAAAAAAAAAGAAAAATGGTCATTGTTTTTTCTAAAGATCATAAAAGATTACACCAAATGGTTTTCTGAAGGTGTCAAAAGGTCAAAGATCTTGTAGACAAAAGAATATTAGCTGTATTATTTTTCCGTCACTTGGTTTCAGAAAGTTAAGTCCCATCCACTATTTAATGTCATCCAAACAGCAAAATGATAAATTATATGGTTCTGCATATTTATCCTTTTCCATATATATTGATGTCCTAATATTCACAATTCAGTTAAAAAGAATTCAAACTGAAGTGAGCAATTAAAAAAATGGTACCAAATCATTCTTGGCTAAATGTTAATGTAAATATCCATCCATCCATCCATTTTCCGTCACCCTTGTCCCTAACGGGGTCGGGAGTTGCTGGTTCCTCTCCAGCTACGTTCCGGGCGAGAGGCGGGGTTCACCCTGGACAGGTCGCCAGTCTGTCGCCGGGCAACACAGAGAGACAAACAGGACAAACAACCATGCACACACACACTCACACCTAGGGAGAATTTGGGAAGGCCAATTAACCTGACAGTCACGTTTTTGGACTGTGGGAGGAAGCCGGAGAACCCGGAGAGAACCCACGCATGCACAGGGAGAACATGCAAACTCCGTGCAGAAAGACCCTGGACCGGGAATCGAACCCAGGACCTTCTTGCTGCAAGGCAACAGCGCTACCCACTGCGCCACTGTGCAGCCCTAATGTAAATATAAAGTCACTTTTTACAGCTGTTAGATTTTAGGACCGTCATTCTTATTTTCTATCCTCAATTTTCCAATAAAGTAAAAACTTGTCCCCACAAAGTAACCTCCAGACTCAGATTTCTGGCTCAGTGCCCCTAATGTCATTTTAGTTAGTGTTGTACTTATGAGACATAAGCTGACGGGGAAGACCCAGCTTCCATTAAAACAATCTGCTTATTTAATGTTTGAAAGGTCAGATGCACTGGTCTGCCAAATTTAATTATTCTGAGAACCTGCACTCTGCAAATGAGAACTCTTATAATCAGGGTGCCTGTACATAACAGATTGGAAGTGAAGGAATGTGCTTATATTTGAGTTTTTCTTTTTAAAACAAGATCATAATTAGCTAAGCATTATTTGAGCATGTATGCTGTTAGTTTGGGGTCACTTACAGGACACATGAAACCTTCAGGGCAAATGGACAACTATAACCCATTTAAAGGGCACTCAGAAATATCTTCAATTTCAAAATGTAAATCTCAAACTGTAACTGGAGGGTTCAAATGATGGCTTTAGATTTTTAATTTGAGGGAGAAATTCAAGAGTAAAATAGCTAGATGACACCATAATTGAAACCGATGTCAGGTTAGTAAGCAAAGATCTCACTTTCCCATTATTATTGAAAGGCTCATCATTGAGCCTTTCAACCCACAGACCTGGGGTTGGCAGGTTTGATCATTGATGTTCCAGTGAGGTTTGTTTCCTCTGCCCTGGTTGGAGCTGATGAGTAATAATAAGGCAGGTGAGCATAGCAGTGGAACAGGTGAGGAACCAAGGGAGCAGCTGTCTGGGGAATGGCAAAGATGGGGAAAGATTAAGGTAGGAGGTCTTCACTCAGATGCTAGGACTTAGCAAGCAGCTTGTTAGAGTCCTGAACTCATACATAAACAGAGGAATACAGTTTCTGTCAGTGGAGACAAGAAAGGCTCAAGTCTGGACTGCAGGGATCCTGGAATTGAAAAATTAGAGGCCCAATTACAACTTTGGTGAGCAAAACAACCTGGCAGCTGGTTCAGGGAGCCAACTCCTCTTTAAGCACCTGCTGATGAACCTTAATGAGCTGCAGCGCTTGCAGCTGCGGTCACGCCCTGGAGAAAAAGATGAGAGAAACAACAGCCTCTACTCAGCTCTGAGGATGAGACGAAAGACAGTTGTGCAAAATCTTAATCAGGGTATCAATAACTAAACAACAAGGTATTTTCTTATGCACTATTATTAACACATTCATTGTCACATCAAGACAACCTGTAAGGAAATTATAAACAATAACCAAAATGTCTTACAGATTCCACTAGACTCTCTGCTTCTTGATGTAATTTATCCTGTAAGATGAGCTTCTTTATCTTCCTACTCCTGTGATAAATGTTGAAGTTTTGTCCACTAAGCCTCTCTGGGTTTAGTCAAAGATCCACACCTCACTTCTAAAATAAAAACACAGTACCAAGAAGTTCATAGACACTTAGACCAGCGTCTAAGTGCCTTCTGGAGACACATTGGTGTCTCCAGAAGTGAAGTAGTAGCACAGGGGGGATTTGCATGCCAGATATTATTAGATCACATTAGACTGCATCAATCCAGCCTGACACATTCCTGGATCTGCACCCTGTTGTGCAGCACACCCAGATTTAAGAGCCAGATTTTTCTTTTTTAACCAACACAAAAGAGTCTTTGAGTTCAACTAATTGTATCTTTAGTGTAACAAAACCATGGCTTGGGTCATGGATCACTTATCCATATGCATGTGGATTTGATTAACTTGTTTATGTAAATAAAGCCAGAAGATGTGGGACCAAACCATGAGAATCACTGTGAATTAAAATTGTGGGTTAAATGATCACTGTTTTGTTTTCCAAAATGTTTCATTTTCACTGATGAGATAAAAGGTCAGACTTGTATGTTTCGTCTCATAATTGAAAAATGACACAAAGTCTTCTGGGTAATAAAACACATTTTCTGGATAGAAAAGTCATGGCTCCAAATAATATCCAGTGAATTTTTGCTATGATGAAAAGGATTTAAAAGGATTTGAAACAGATGAAAATCTTACAGAAAATTATCATTACTCTTCATCAAATAAGTTTTATTTATGAAGACGGACTCAGATTTCTTCACTTCATCTAACTCTTTTCTATAAAACTTTTTCTTGGTTGTGAGTCAAATGAATCAAAAATAAACATTTATAAGTGGTGCATGGGATTTAAATGCAATGGCATTATGTTGGAAAATAAATTTATGTTTTTGAAAATATTTTAGAGTCACATTGTGGGCAGATCATCTATAAAACAAACTTTTGAAAGATTGATGTTAGAAGTATCAGATCCTGTCCGCACCAGCTTCATCCATTTAAAATCTACCAACCATTGCAAACATGAAGTTCTCCTTAAAACTTGAATTCAATCATTTATTTGAAATGTTCTTAATGTGAAGTAAAATAATTGGAAAATATATTTTGTTAAAAAGTCAAGCATCATAATTCTTCTGTTCCTCTTTTTCACCATGATTATGATAATAAAATCAAAGCTTATTTCTACATTCAGTTGATTAACTTCAGTCATATAAAAATAATAATAATAATACACTGGAAAATATATCTTGTATATACATTTTCAAGTTCATACTGATAACTAATAAATATCAACACCCACACATGGAGGAATATGATGATCTAAAGATGTTTTTCTATTTTTCCCAGTGATCTCTAGATGTTTCCACAGATACAAAACTCTGCTCAGCACAGAATGCTCTTCAATTTGAACAAGTATAAATTTTATATCGCATAAAAGTGCTGTGGAGTATATGATTCATGAAATGACTTTATAAACAATATCTTTTCACTGACAGAATGTAAAAATCAATAGTATTAAAATGTTAGGTGAATGCTTTTTATTTTTAGAACGATTTGATCTCTTGCCAAAAACTCTTCAAAAATAAAGGATGGTAAGTCATCAGTAACAGTCCAGGTTCTAGGTCGGCAATTATTTTCCTCTGATACCAAAATAACATCCTACTCTCCTGTAACTCAGACATGTCATTTAATGGACAGACTAAGGACTCAAACAGAGGACCTCTGTATCGTTTTACAGTGGTGATGTGTTCAGGATGATCTTAGTTTTCAGCAACAGATAGCGTTTTACATCTGTTTTAGCTTCTTTTTGCCAGAGTACTTTATGATAAGGAAGAAAGCATTTTCCTTAATCACTCTTCTATGAAGGTCAGGTTGTTAAAATGTTTGCCCTGCAGACAGAAACACCACCACCAAATTCACTATTTGATTTTATTTAGGAGGAGCAGCTGAAATAAAATGTTTGCAATATTTTTTATATATCTATTGTGAAAACATGTGAAAGCCATTTATTGTATTTCCCCACTTAACAATTGTTCACTACTCTGTGGTAATGTACCACGTAAAATAAACCCAATAAAATACAGTAAAGTAAAGGGTATGAATACTATTGCAATACAACGTCATTTAACTTTGGATCACATTTTCAGAATGGCATTCATTTATTGTCTCATTTCAATCCTATAAATAATTTGATCTGAATGGGTTGTCCGCTTTATCTGCTAACTGGAATAGGACATGTTCCTTCCGTGGATCTGATCACGTCCGTGGATTTCTCGCAGAAGCTGCTACAGACAGTGAAGCATCACGTGTGTGACAGCATCTCGCTCAGCTGGCGTCATGAAGCCGCCGCCGCCGCCGACCAGGAGGCGGGGAAGCGGCTGTCCGTGGTGCTGATGGCGGTGATGCGCTCCAGCTCCACGCTGCCGCTACTGCGCATGTTGCATGACAGGTACACGCAAGCCTCCATCTTGGGCATCCTGAGCTGAGGCGAAAGGGCAGCAGCCATAAACACTCTGATTCCAAAATTACAACAAGCGGGAAATAAACACAAAAATTGGCAAATTGCCGAGATGTAACTTTTCTTCCCTGAAAATATCCGCTCAACAATTTGCTTCTCAAAGGTGAGCGGAGAACAGGATGGCAAAGAAAGACAGCGACTGGTCTGCAAGGCTCTGATAGGGTTTCATCTGTTTAACTGTCAGCTGTTCTGGATTTATCTTTGACAACAGGAAAACCAAAACGGTGAGTGGAGCTGTGCATGCTCAGAGATTAACGGCTAACATGTTTTTGATATGCTCATAGCATGACGTGACATCACACCATCGCCTTCACATGCATCGGCATCTCCTTCCTGCGACCCCCGTCATGGTGGTCGCTGTTTGCTGTTCAGTTCTTCCTCCCGATGCTCGGAGCGTCAGCCTCTTACTTTTCTCTTGTTAGAAACGGGCTGGAGGCGATGAGCAGCTACAGGTTGGGGGAGCTCCGTGTTGATGTTTTTTTTTTTTTTTTTTAACCTTTGTTGTGAGACAGGCCTTTGGTCAAAAATACTTTTATGCATTTTGACATAATGTTCCAAATCAGGATTTTGTCATTTCAAATGCTATGAAAGATATGTTGTTGGTTTTAGACGCAAAAAATTCACTGGTAAATTATTTTGAACATTTACAGGTTCATGTTTCAGATATCAAATCAAAATTTTATGAATAATGAAAAAATTAACAATTAACCAGCAATTTTTTATTTATCTTCTTTTAAAATGTTGAAAATGTCTCATTATGTGCAATAATGTGTAACCAAATGTTGAAAAGTCAAGTTCAAGCTCTCATACTTCACCATAATATCAACATTTAGCCTTAGCAGAAAAAGGATTAATTGCATTTATGTTTTAAGATTGTGGATATCTGGACCTGAACATGAGTTGAACATGACAGTTGTGCCATTGGGCAAGCAATGTGAGTCACTGTGTGACACAACCTCTGTATGTTTAAAATTGCTCGTAGTACAACAGAGCTGGATATGCCTAAGTCTGCTGCATGGCCATGGTTGAGTAAAGTCTTTTAAATCAAGCCATATTTCTGTCGGGATGTATTCATATGTCCATGTTAAAAATACAGAGGTGTCCTTTTTAGTACTGTCCCAGATCGGGGCCTTTATGTCATGTAAATGTAAATTGTTCTTAAGTGCATCATTGTGTTTCTCATGAATAGCATGTCACTAATCTGCTGGCCACTGAATGAAAGTTGACTTTATATGAATACGTATAGAGAGTGGAAGGATAGATTCTAAATAACTGTACAAATATGTGAATGAATGGATGTTTGACTTGCATCCCGAGTTCCTGTGATTGACGGCTGCAATACTTCACTGCCATATTTTCTCATAAAAGTTACACAATAAAATGACATAAACAGCAGTCAGCTGTTTATGCAGCTGTTTATGCAGCTGACCGCGCAGCATCCTGTGACTATATTTAAAGTGAAATCAAGTGAAAGCGAGGCTCACAGCTGTCTGTTTTTTGACAGGCTTTACAAGAGCGCATACGTTGTTTTGACCTCTGTCATGGGGGAGCATAAGGACACGTTTGAAAGGTCACAAGCTCCGCCCACAAGAAGACAAAATCTACCTATACAAAATAATCATAACACTGAAAAAAACTTATGACTAAAAACACAATACTCAATTTAACAAAAAAAAACATTCAATTAAGACGTCCTGATGACGTCATCACATGACTCCCATTCGGAGCTTCGTTCTGAAAATGTTTGACAATGAAAATTACAAGCTAGATTACAAGCTAGCTAGGATGTAAATGACAGCTGAGGCAGGAACACGCGTGTGCAACCACGACGAACTGCGTCAGTTTGTGCTGAAACCATAAAGTTAGTCATGTCGGGTGTGAAAGTGTGTCCTTGCATGTAGACATGTTTACTGTGTCCCAGCTCGTCACGGCTCATCCTTCACAGACTTCTTAAAAAACGTGTTGTACAAATTTGAACAACACAAAAATCAATACCAACTTAATTATTACATTGACTAACACACACAATGTAATGAAGAGTTTAAAGAGAAGACTCTTCCTCCTATTGAACTTCTGTAATCCCCCCTAATGTTGGATCAGCTCTTATTAAAGATTGTGTTGATCTTCAGATCTTACAATAAATGTTTAATGCTTGTATTTAATTAATTTTATAAACCTTTATAAACTTAGCATTATTTACCTGACTTTCCTTTTGTTTTTTTGTTGATCTGTGGAGGTGAATCTTTTCGTCAAGTCAAACATTGACTTGCTGCTCCACCCAACATTTGACTGATAACATAGTTGGCCAGAAAGTTTCAGTGTTGTAGTTTATCTGCCTGATAAAATGTTGTTTACTTCATCTGGTCAACAGAAAAAGTTTGCATTTAGAGCAAAGAAACTCAATAGATTTAAGAAAAACATTTCTCCAACATAAATTAATAATCCATGTGCAGCCCAGGAGCAGACAGGGACCTAAATAGTCAAAGCTTTGAGGAGTAAAGAGTGTTTCTGTCTAGACACTAAACTACCTCAGTTAATATACAGGCTGGCTGGCAGAGTGTGTGTTTGGGGTTGGAGGCGAGACTGCTGGCTTTACTGTTTGTCTCCAGTGTCGCTATGCAATAAAAGGGCACAGCTTTCTAATACAGCGCATGAATCATACAGGTATCATGGTTGTTCTCTGATTAATGGCTTCTGTAAAGGAAAAATGCACCGTGCATGCATGAGAGCATTTCTGCCCACATAGTTTTTTGTAGTTTTGTTTTTGTCATATTAAGATCCTACCCGTATACTACCTATTTAACATATTGTGAGCTTTATATCACTACAACAACTATAAATCAAAGCAAATTTCAAGGAAGTTTAATGCAATATATTTTCTTCTTGCTGCAGTTTTTCTTACTTATGCTAGTCAGATATGAATGTGTGAGATCTGAAAAGATGAAGTCTGTTTCATTTAAATCTCATTGTAAAAGTGTAATAACAATGAATTAATCCATTCAAAGAAACAAAAGCAAAGGAAACAAGGAAAATACATCAGGTTTGGTCAAGTAACTCCTAACCTAAATTGAAAATAACATTAGAATATTGTAAGTCACATTCCTGACTGAACAATTTTTAATTTGTGTTTTCTCTGTACTGAAATTGCTTTGTCCTCCACAGGCCACACTCACACCAGAATAGCGATGAAGAAGCTTGCCATCTTCCTCTTAGTCCTCTCTCTTTGTCTAGAGGGAGGCTCTGCTAAAGAAAAAGGAACTAAGAAGGGAAAAAAGAAGGGGAAGCAGGTTTACTGTCCATCGTAAGTACAAGATAAACACAGCATCTGTTATCCTGTGCAGGGCAACATCCTCCATAGACAGTATATTACCAGACAGAAACAAGGGTTTTTTTCACTGGGTTAGAAACACAAATATTATTGGGAATGTGTGTGTGTGAATGTGAGCCTTTATTTATAGTTTTCACCATGTGAAAAAAGTGTAAAATTGGTCAAACATGAGAAAATTGTTCATTATCATGCCACTTATGCCGATGATGAGTGCATATAAACCTCTGACATAAAATGTAAACTCTTTTGCACACCAATAATATCTAGAAAGCTCATTCTAATTCAGTATATTCCAATTAAATATAATTATAATTCAGTTCAACAGAACACAATAAATTGTTTTTCATAAAATTATTGATTGAGAAGAAGTAAAAGTTCTAAATCTTGTATCTGTTGTGTTATTAAGCAGCCTATTGAAAATGTTAAAAAAGTAATTTAAGAGGTAATATTTAAATAATATGTTATTTATCATTAATCATTAACATAGATTGGATAAAAGAATTATGACTTGAGGTATGCTTCATTTATTAAACATTGAGAATATCTGTCAATCATCACGGTGGAGATCAAATGTAGAAAATGCAACAATTTAAGTGTTAAAAGTAAAGCAAACAAAAACTCATCTTTACATTGGATTGTCCAAACAGTTAGAATTCCCATGACTCAGTTTACCCAAAGTCTATTCCAAACACACTGTGCTTTTGTTTTTATTGATTGAGTTGGACTGAAATTGGCCCCAGGTTTGAACCTGACCTGAAGTCTTTCTGCATGGAGTTTGCAGATTCTGCCCATGAATGCATCGGTTCTCTCTGAATGTCTGGATTTCTCCCACAGTTCAAAAACATGACTTTAGGTTGATTGGTCTCTGAATTGCCTTTAGGAGTGAGGTTGTGTGGCAACACTTTAGGCGTGTCCTGTGTTGTCCTGGTGACCTGTTGAGGGTGTACCCACCCTGGAGAAAGTCACCTGTGTTCCCCCCGCCGACCCTGTATAGACAAGTAGATATGGACTTGGATAGATGGATGGGTTTGATAAATAAATTCTATTGGTTTCATTTTATCAGCATATCAGATTATTTTGAAGCTTTATTCGTTATTCAGCTGCATTTTAAAGAAAGAAACAGACTTTGTTGAACTCTAAGAAATGTGCATTCAATATCCAAACTCAAAGAAATCTGACTTAGATCTTATTGATAAATTACAGACATGATGAATAGTCTTTGAACATAATCTCTTACTCCTCTAGCATATCCATTTTTCTTTCCATGGAGAAACTGCTCTGTCTGTTCCCTTAAATGGTAACAATTGGATCCACACTGAGGCTTCCTGAAATGAGGAGTAAACTGTTTGATGTGGTTCATGCGCTGGCATGTGCAAGCTCCATGACATATTTCGTGTTTAATGCTGTGGATGCCACTGTGGATCAAGAAAACCACTTGCTTCTAGCTAAGCTCTGGTGCTTGAGGCTGTCAGAAGAGCTGGTTAAAGCAGAAAGGGGAGAAAGGGAGGTTTTGTGGGTGGGAATTGTGTGTTTCACTTTGATCAAGGAAACAGCATAACATACACACAGTAGATCATTCCTGTGAAAGACTTTGAATCATCCTCAGAGCATAAAGTTTACTTCTTGATATGTAAAGTGCCTTTGAGAGGGGTAAATTCTTTGCCACCCATGAAGAGGCTTTTCTCCTGTCTCCCCTGCCAGTTCCTGCTCACGGCTCAGCCTTTGTTTTTGTCACTTAGTTCTGTAATATTTAAGATGTAGAAACAGAAAATGTTTGACTGGATGTCAATTGAATCCCCTGCCTTTCTAGAGTGCTCACATTTAGGAAACTCTTTGTTTTTACTAACTTTGGTTTAGGGTGGTTGAAAAGAAAAGTCTCAAGTTGGTTAGAATAGAAATAGAAAAAAAATTTATAGCATTATAAACTTTAAAGTAAGTGAAAATTGATGTTAGGAATATTACGTATCAAAGTAGTGGGTGGACTGATTTGGTGGCAAGATTACAATTTGAATGAGTATTTGTTGTAAAAGCCCTGATTATTCCTATTTGTCCCAGATGATCACAAAACACCATCCATCAATCCAAGGCTAAGTCAGGATCTGGGAACAACTCAGAATAACAGCAGATCACATTTTTAAACATTGCTTCACGCTAACATTTGTTGGGTGGTCCAAATTTTAAAAGCCAATTTAATCCCAAAGTGGTTCCTCTCTCGGCATGTAGTTTAATCAAAAAGTACACAAAGCGGCTAGAAGTGGGTGCGCTGTCCATTTGTGTTGTTCATCTGCCAGGAATTTGACCTGCTAAACTTCCCTCTCCGCCTTCTTTGTTTGCAGACAGCTGTCGTCTGAGGATCTGGCTCGAGTCCCTGCAAACTCAACCAGTAACATCTTGAACAGGTTACTGATCAGCTACGATCCCAGAATAAGACCCAACTTCAAAGGCAAGTCCTGTCACATCTATAACCAGCCTGCTTTGGATTTTATTTACAATTTAACTGAGTTTCTGGTATGCTAATTACAAATATGCACATTCAGTCTGTTTGTATATAGTTCTGTTGGAAGTATCTTACAAATGTAAAGGAACAAAGAAAGTGCTGTTTCTGTTTTGCAAATGCACAAAGTCCAGCACATACCAGAAATGCTCAATTGGATTGTTTTCTGGGAGTTTAAGAGCAAATTCAGAACTTCAACTTGTGGTTGTGATCCCTTAAACATTGCTTGATAACTGTTGCTTTAAAATTGTGATGCATCATACAAAGCCACTTTCCTCTGTTGGTGAAAAACCAAACTGGTCTAGTGAGAGGTACTGGGTATTCTGAGATCCTTTTGTCAAAAAACAGCAGTGAATGGGTGAGTTTATGTATTTCCAGGCACATAGTGCCATTTTATAGCATAATCAATTAGTTTCATTTAGTTGTTATAAAAATTGTGCATATATCAAACATGACTTAAAAGAAATTTGATGTGATCTGTTTCTTTAAAAATCTCCAACTCTTTTGGATTTTACATAATATCAAAAGATAGCTCATTTGGGTCAGAATCAGATCGCTCGTCCTTCACTCCAGATATCAATCAGTTAGCCGTGTTTGTTTCTGATGCTTTTTCTAGCTCCCCAATGTTTCAGTCTTGAGTCACTTTTGACAGAAGCTGATCAACACAGATCAGGTACACCTCACCGGAGCTGCAGTTTCAGAGATGCTCTCACCTGATCATTTGGCCATTTCCAAATTCACTCAGATCCTTATGCCTGACAATTTATTCTACTTCTAACTCTCCTGCCTTTGGCAATAATTTAATTTTTTTTTTTTTATGTTTTATTCTCTGAACTACCAGATTTTCCTCATAACTTTATTTTTTTGTCTCAAGAATAAGAAGTACAGTGAAACTGCTCCTAGATGAGAGTAGTAATGCAACTAGCTACCAACCACCTCTGCTAATAGGTGTCAAACATTTTTTTCTCACTTAACCTGTCAGCGGTCATAATGATGTGTTCAATTAGTTTACATTTATCTTGAGAATTGGACACCTATAAGTTACAATTAGAAAAGATAAGTATTCCATTTCTAAATAAATGATCTGTGTGGGAATTGGAGCTAAAGTGAACCCTTTAATCCTAATGTGTGCCAGTTTTAGTTTCAGTTCTTATTCAACAGGAAGCAGCTGTCTCCAGTGTTTATATTCTACTGTTCGTTTCACAGAGACGTTTTCCTCTGCTTCACCCTCCCAGACATGGCTATAAGAACAAGAGAGGAGTAACTTTTGACTGTTTCGTCTGCCTGTCTGATGGTTTTGCCGTTCTTCAGGTGGATCGCAAATAGTTTCCATTCTCTGGCATTTGGCAGAGCTGAATCTGAGGCTGTTTTTGATATGTAGCGAGCAGACGGTCTCCCTCCCTGAGCGCCTCCAACGAGTCCAGCAGCCAGACATCTGCTCTTGATTTTAGAGCTAAAAGCTCCCTGTCCATTAACAGCCATGTCTTAATCTCCCACATTAATATCTAAGCTGAACATTGGGCATTGCTTTGTCAGCGGCTTTAAAATGGCAAGCTGCTTTTACATATTCTCACATATAGAGGAAACACAATGTGAGGAAACACAAAATGTGCTTCATGGAATATTAATTAGCTCAATTTCTTTAATAAATGCAAGGTAGACACGAGCCCTGTGCCGCCTCTGCTTTATGTGTACTCATTTTAGGGAAAAGTTTGTTCTTTGACGCATTCAGTGAACACCTCAAAATAAATTATTTATTCAAAGCCGGGTGAGGAGTCAGCATTTATGAGAAGTTTTATTAGTTTATGCAAAATGGTAAAGCAGAGCGAGATGCCAGCCCAAACATTCGCAGGTTTAGTGTCACAAACGGATGGGTGGCTCATGCAAATAGATTTTTATTTGTTTTTTTATTGTTTAGTCTTCCACCTTATCAGACAGGAAACTACCTAAAAATCTGAAGCAATACTTTTAGGTGTTTGATATAAAAAAGAGATTTATTTCTCAGCATTATAACTGAATTAAAAAAAGTGCATCTCAATAAATTAGAATATTCTTTTTTTTTCATCTAACTCAGGAATTCAAATTAAAATCTGAGAGCTATATTTCAAACATTTATTTCTGCCAATTCACTTAAATTCAGGGCCTTAGAAAGCTGTAATATTTCATAGAACCAATAAAACACTGGGGGAACATTGCTGACCTCACAATTGTTCAACAGAACACAACTGATACCTTCCAAAACGGAGCTGTTGTTGAAGAAGCTGCCTGCTCACAGGGGACTTTATTCAAGGTTATTAATGTAAATTGTGTGGAAGCAAAAATGAAGACAGGAAAAGGTGCTCAAGACATGGAAAACCACTATCTAAAGAAAAGCAAAGTTGTTTGAGGAGCTTGGACTGCAGCTGGACTCAGTGCTTTAAGAGTTGAGACACATAAATGTATCCAGAAATGTGAAGTCACTCCTGAACCAGATGACCCCATTTGGTCCTGGTATCAACATGTTTTTTTTTTTTTATTATTATTTATTTTTAGAACTACGGATTCCAGCAAGTAAATCTAAATATATATATATATAAAATTCCCTTCTCACCCACTGCGGGTGGTTCTTATCCTCTGAGCTCGGGTCCTCTACCAGAGGCCTGGGAGCTTGAGGGTCCTGCGCAGTATCTTGGCTGTGCCAAGGACTGCACATTTCTGGACTGAGATGTCTGATGTTGTTCCTGGGATCTGTTGTAGCCACTGCTCCAGTTTGGGGGTGACTGCCCGAGGGGCTCCGATGACCACAGGCACCACATGTGGTCTTCACCTTCCAGGCTCTCTCCAGTTCCTCCCTGAGGCCCTGGTATTTCTCCAGTTTCTCGTGCTCCTTTTTCCTGATGTTGCAACGCTTGGTATTGCTACATCTACCACAACAGCTTTCCTCTGTTGTTTATCCACTATGACAATGTCTGGTTGGTTCGCCATTATATATATATATATATATATATATATATATATATATATATATATATATATGAAATACCAGCTGTTTAAGTGCTTTAGATGAGTGAACCACAAAGAACTTTCCTGCTTGAGTCGAATTGCATCAGGTCAGCGTTTGGTCTTTCAGTGTCATTCAGCATGGCCTGTGTTCGATGAAGCAAAAGTCCCAGGCCACCTGTGAAGAATGAAAAACGTCATCAATATGTACTAAGTGGTTTCACATCTCTATTGACTATGTCAGATGATTGGACGACTCAGGATGTTGGTGAGGAAACATCAGGAGAACCTAAAGTGGGCTAAGGAGAAAAAAATAACAATACAACAAAATTCTCCTTTCAAATGAAAATTCATGTTTAAAGGAAAAGTGATGACTCAGGGAGCCATGTCATGTGCTGTAGTTTATCAAATCCAAACTCAGCTCAGCTAGGAACCTGGAAATTTCAGAGCACTTCATGCTTGATTCTGCTGAAAAGCTTGATAGCGCTGCTGATTTCATTTTGCAGAAGGGGTTGGTACTGGCCCACACAGCCAAGAATAACAATGCCTGCTTTAGTCACCATGGTTTCACTGTGATTGGCCAGCAAAGTGGCCTGAGCTAAACTTTACAGAGAATCTATGAAGTATTTCTGATAGAACCACAGGCTGATCGCCTCCCTGCTGTGCTGCACCGATGGACATATTCATGCAAAAGGAGCCCAGCCCAAGTGATTAGAGCATCTACATTAAGTTGTTTAATACACACACTGGCCTTGTGTGGAATTCAAATTATTAGATTAAATATATTTGTCAATTAGTCTGTAATGAACATGTTTAATTGAATTAGGAGTTCAAGTTTTCAAACTAAACTTTTTGATGACATTCACATTTTGTGAGTTGTAGCTGAACGCATGATGGTTCGATCATACTTCCAACCAGCAGTGATCAAAGATGACACTAAATGCTAAAATATCTTCTGTCTTTCTAAATCCAGGGATTCCTGTGGAGGACAGAGTGAACATTTTCATCAACAGCTTTGGCTCAATTCAGGAAACAACCATGGTGAGAATCCACTCTGCTTCCACTGTAGTCAGATTAGAATGATGATCCATACTTCTGCTGGTCAACAAGAAGCTTTAAAACTACTCTAATGTGGGTGTCTTAGAAAGAATGAAGAAAGAAGTGATTCCTGACATGTTTTAGAACCATTAAAAATAAATCATGATGGAAAAGGCAAGTTTTCAAGCCTCATTAATCTGATGGCTTAAATGCAGATAAAGAAGCGCCGTTTGAATGCTAATCACCAGATTAAACTCAAGGACTTTGCAGGGCCAACTTCTGAACAGTCAGGAACATTTAAGAACACTTTCTGCATTCAAGAAGACCACCTGAATTGTATGATTTCTCAAAGCTGATGGGAGAGAAGCAGGTGCTTATTTATAAGGTTATTTCAATCCTTGCAGCTCAGTGACATACAGTGTCCCCCATTTGGCTTAGTTCTGTCATGTATATTTGAGACGTTCTTCCTTCGTGTTTCTTAAATAATTTTTTAAATTTCACATGCAGTTTTAGGAATTTAGTATTATAGAGATGGAGTTTTATAGATGACGACATGGAGAGCAAACACAGGTGCATCCTGAACAATAGTCTTTTGTGAGATGTGATCTGCAGGTTCTTGCATTCCTGCACATTTTAATATTCAGTAATAGATTGCATGCAAGCAATTCCTGATTGTCATTGATGGCTTCCCCATCTGACAAGGAGGATGTAAAACAGGAAGAAAGAACAATAAAGTCAGGAATGGGAGGAGACATGTCGGGGCAATGTGTTTCATCACGAGGCTCAACGTGATAAAAACTGATTTATTGTCAACATTTCACTAAGAATAAGGCGTGTAAGCCAAAGTGCCCCAATCTACTATATTTAGAAATAATTCAATATTTGGTTACAAATTACAAATAAACACATAAACTTAATAAAAGAGAGGGGCAGGAAACAAGATATTATATGTTCCACCTGGTTATATTCAAACAATTTGGTCAAATTTGGCACTTTATTCTGTTCTGTTTTTATTTTTTACTGCCTGCTTGACATGAATAAATCCATACTTTCAAATGTGATTTTTGAAAAGAAATAAAAACAAACATCTTTTTTTATATTGATTTAACCATGTCTCCCATTATGAAACATGTGGCTCACTAAGATAACTTCTGTCTAATTGTTTATTCTGCAGAGCAATAATTTAAGACAACCAACATTCAGGTTAGATCACAGTTGGTTGCCAAGAATAAATAGTTTATCTTTTTTTATTATTAAAAAATGATTTATCACTTGCTTTCTTGAGTTGTGGATCTCTCTTCATTGTAGATTTGTTGGATTTGGCAATAGTGACAGAATCAGACTAGTAATAAGGAATCTGAGCAGAGAGGAATAATATAACAGGAAATGTGAAAATATTTTCACAAAGCCATGAAAATCAAAGCAAAATAAAATCAAAGTTTACTGGAAACACCCCTCATCTTGCTTTAAGACTACCCAAAGCAAGATGAGGGGAAGACGAAAAAAGAAAAGGACAGGTGTTGGAAATAGAAACATGAGCCAAGAAAATGGCAATGAAGGAAAATGAGACTGAAGTCCCAAAGGTCTTCTCTCTCTCCGATGGGTTTCCCAAGACGCTGAAAGTTAAGAAGGTTTGAAACGATTCATGGAGGAGAAAGAAACAACAGCTGGTCACCTCTGCCCCCTCAATTTATCACTCTGTGGGGTGTTTGATCTCTGAAAGCCATTTCTCATCATTTACACCTTCCTCAGGCTAACACGCAGCACACATCTGCCGTATTTAACACACCAATTTTCACTTGAAGATTGTGTAGACCTCTGTAGAAAATGATGTTGTTGAGACAGAATAAATTGCAGCTCTGTTTTTACTGCCTCCCAGCTTGAGTTTTCCTTGCTGATTACAACACACAGCCGTGTTAAATCTCCCTGGAATCGAATGTCGCATTGGCAGCTTGATACCGAGCCAGAAGGAAGATATATTTCCTTGTCTGGTTTTCAGGAAGGATAAGGTGTGGGAATTGGCTTGCATCTCAGACAGGAAAAAAAATCCAACAGAGGCTGTTTGTGGAACTGGACAGACACCGGAGACTGAAATTAGGGTGGTGCACAAATGACAGCCTGCTTTCTAAATGTGGAGCAAATGGACCTCAGGCTTTCATTGTAATGTTGAAGATTAATGGATAGTCAGGCTGCATTTATTAAAAATGCAGTATGAAACAAAAATATACATATATACTTTTTTGGATATTTGCTAAAACTGTCACTACAGAATAAGACAGATTATCTGTGAAAAGATAGTGCTGCCTATCATCCTCGTGTGTGGACTGCTAAATGTACTAATGACAGAGAAACAACTCATTAATGACAGCAGAAAACTGTTCATCTGCTGTCATTGGTGGCCATTTTAACTAGACTTTGCATTTATGATGAGCTTCACGATCAGAAAGAAGTCGTAGTTCAGCAGAAAGCATGTACACAAGCTTGATTGACAACCAATCCCGCCACCGATTGGTTGTTTCTAGTTAGCACAGGGAGACGACATAGTGAAAGTTTCTTCAAATATATAAAAATGTTTTATAAAAGTGTTTTATTAAACTTGACTGCATCAACAAGTGATAATGAAATAATATAAACAAAGGTAATATATGTTTATATTTTAAATATATATTTTTTACCGGTATGTTGGAAGTTCTATGACATTTTCACATTTTATCCATCTTCACTTTCAAAACAGCCTAATTTAGCACAAGACCAGCAGGAATGTGGAGATTTCATCATTAAGCTCCTTAACGGCGTCAGCAGTGTTGGTGTCCTGATAACATCTGACCTTTGGGCTTTGCAGCTTTTTACGTGTCATTATGTTTGAGCTTCAGACGCAAAGACTTGCTTTGCATCTTGGATTGTTTTAGTTCTGCTTCAGAGAAAATAGCAGTTACACAATCAGAAGAAGGCATGTTTTTAAAATCAAGTACTACAAATAATTTAAATGGTTTTATTTCAAGATTAACAAACCTCTGTTAATTGTCACAGTTGTAAAGTTGTTCAACACGTTCTTGTTCAAAGCTCCAGAGCATATGTTCCAGTTTTCTGATATGGAAAAGTGACTCATTAGCTGAGTTATGTGTCTGAAAATAACCAGCCTGTCTCCAGAAGAGTTTACTGGAAATGCAGCCATGTTTGAACTTGCCTGGTGTCAAACCTGACAGGATTACAGGGTGAACATCTTCCTGCGACAGCGCTGGAATGACCCCAGGCTCAAGTTACCGCAGGACTTCAAGTCAGACTCACTCACTGTTGATCCCAAGATGTTCAAATGTCTCTGGAAGCCTGACCTGTTCTTTGCTAATGAGAAGAGTGCAAACTTTCACGATGTGACCCAAGAGAACATCCTCCTCTTCATCTTCCGTAACGGAGATGTCCTCATCAGTATGAGGTACTTTTACTTACTGATTTACTTGTCTGTTTGTTTGTTACATTTTCTTTTTAAAATATTTTTCAAACAATACATCTGTAAACCAATGTCTTTTATTTTTCTCTTATAACTGAGTCTGGAGAACACAGAAACCAAAAAAGCGTGGCGTTTGTTTGGTGCTTTAAAGAAAGGCTTTCACTGATGTAATCCAGTGAAAACCTTTTAAACGCCAAAGTTTACATCAGTGTTATACAACCAAGGTTTGCATGTAGATATACAGAGAGGCAGACAAAGCTCATCAAACTAAAATATGCTGCTTTTCATCTCCTTCCAGGTTGTCCGTCACCCTTTCTTGCCCGTTGGATCTGACCTTGTTTCCAATGGATACACAGAGGTGTAAAATGCAACTTGAAAGCTGTACGTTTAGAAAAATACCTCACAATGTTACTTCTTATAGCCTGCAGGCACTTATATCACTCAAATAGATATTATATTGATAGAATATTGTTAGTTCTTATAGCTAGACTTTCATTGTATTTTTTAACATGCATATATGTTTTGATATAAGTTTATTTTTCTTTAATTTGATATTTTAGTTGGGTACACAACAGATGACCTGCAGTTCATGTGGCAGACAGGAGACCCTGTCCAAATGGATGCTATTGCTCTTCCACAGTTTGACATCAGACAAGAAGACATTGATTATGGAAACTGCACCAAATTCTATGAAGGAACAGGTGATGGATTTATATTAACAAAGTGTTTCTCATATACAAAGAAAGAGAGAAAGCAGATGCAGTCTGTAAACATATTCATCTGAGCTCTGGAAGTTACAAATGTGACATTTGTCTGATTTAATAGAATTAAATTCAATAAGAAATGAAACTGGAAGGTGCTGCCACAAAGCTTTTATTACATATTTCATTATTTTTTTGCATGTCTTAGCCTGAGAGATAAGTTTATTTTTCAGGTGAGCATCATATATCTCATAGTAATGGTAGAACAAAACTGGAAATGATTACCATGTTCTCTGTATTTTTTGTCTCAAAACCTGGAGTTTTTAAAGTTTGTAGCCTTAAAGAGTCTCTGAACAAAGAAAACCCTTTATAGCTTAAAATTTGTGGAATTTGTCTTAATATTTTTGTTCAATCAATAGATTAATAAGTTGTGGCTTTGCCTTTGCTGCTAGAAGCATTGCTTTTTTTCTGAATATTGAAAGTGCAGGGTGAGAAAACAACTCAGTTTCAATAAATGAATCCTTGTTTTCTTTAAAGTGATGAACCAGTTTATCAACCATTGCATGTAAGGCTGAATTTTCTTACTGATCTCCTACTGACAAGTCCTGCTCCTGCTGAGTCAGGTTTTTACCTGGTTACCATGGCTACCTATAAAGATTGTCTCTGTGTTCAGCTGGTTTGAGCCTGTTCATGACACTGTCAGGCTTTATGTAAAAGATGGAGAGAATCCTGCATTTTTAAAACATTACTTCAGCTCAACCATTCTGCACCAACCAGATGAAATCCTTGTGATGTTTGAGTTTTCTTCTTCCTCATGTAGGGTATTACACTTGTGTAGAGGTTATCTTCACCTTACGGAGACAAGTTGGCTTCTACATGATGGGTGTTTATGCCCCCACGCTGCTCATAGTGGTCCTTTCCTGGCTGTCTTTCTGGATCAACCCTGATGCGAGTGCTGCAAGGGTTCCTTTGGGTAAGAGTCATTTGACCAACTATAACATATTCCACTTCTATTTACAAGGACATAAACACTGTAAGCACCCTCCCTGCTCTTTTAGCTAGTGTTACTGCAGTGAGAAGGCATTCACAGGTCCACATAGGAGGTATTATGTTTTCAGGCACTTATTTTTGTCAGTGGTGAGAAAAACTCACATTTTAGTTTGTCAGAATACTAGAATTTTACGTAAAACCAATGAAAATGTATTTTAATAAAGAATTGTAGTATTGTAGCTTAAGCAATCATGGGAAGATGAATAAATCACTTTGTAAAAAAAGTAAAGTTTGTCCTGATTTTAAAGAATCTGGACTTCCTTTGCATTATCTGTACTCATCAAACCTAAAAGCAGAAAATGCTTTTAGGTCATGTAATGACTCAGTAGGAAATGAATTTAACTTTTTGAATTTTATTACTAATACAAATCAACTTTTTGATGAGATTTATTCTGAATGGGTTTACTGTTCAAAGCTTCATTTAAGAGGGATGTTATGAAGAGAAACAGACACATAAACAGAAAGCACTCTAAAGGTTTCAGGGATTACTCACACTGTAACCTCCAATCACTCCCATCATGACATCATCAGTCACTTTGACACCGTGAAGGACTTTGTGTGTGAAGCATGGCTCCCTGTCCAGTGTTTGTGGTGAATAATAAATCACTAAATGTGGCTGTAATTGACACCTGGGGCCCACTCACTGATGCGTTTATTCAGAGTAGTCTTAAAAACAAATGATTTCAGCTCTGAAGTGCAATGACAATCATTATTTATTTATTTGTCAGGATGGATTTAAATATATTCATTATTTTTTCTTTGGCTTTTGACTCAGCTTGAGATGTTGGCTTTAACGTTTTGTTATTTTTATGGCTGTTTTATTTGTTTTAGTGTACAATGGTGTTTTTTTAAAGTACTTCACAAATTAAATTGTATTATATTGCAAATGACAGAGAGGATTTTCTATGCTTTTTGTTAAATTAAATTAAGAAACATTATAATACCAAATCAAAAAAGAAAGAGCATTGACCAGGACGATGGAGAATATACAAAGGTAAAAGTAATTAGATTTCAACTGAATTGTTTGGGATTCTTTGGTCATTTGCCTGTTTTTAAAATGAAATCAATATTTGTTCAGTTTTGATTGATCAGCTCTTCAAACTGTTTGTGTAAATCAGAAACATCCTGGCGCCAAAAGTCTTGTCCCCTGCTAAAAGACAGTGCAGGCAGGGACATATCAATGTCTGCTGAGCAGATGGATATTAGCTCTAAGAGCAGAAAACAATAGATTTCTACATGTATCAATAATCTCATTCAGACAGTGACATGCAATAACTGAATGACGCCTTTGGATCAGTTCATCAGGCAGAACTTGGATCAAATAGATAACTTGGCTTTGCCAGTGTGATAAATTCTCTAAATTTGTCATAATTTTTTTTCTTATCCTGAAAAGATCTTGAGGGAAGCCAAGTGTGTGGGCCTCCTCTACGTGATTCGACTAATAAGACCAAAACACATACTGAAAGCAACTTTTACACAGAGAAAATCATTACGTACACATTCTGTTCTTGAATTTAAGAAGAACATCAATTGGTGACCTTTTTCAGATTTTCATCGAAACCATCTGCTGAAGTCTTGTTAGATAAGTGTGGAATATTTTGTGCACATAGGAGAGCAAATGAGTTTCATTTTGCTCTTGCATTAAACTGTCACATTTAACCATTTTCCAGCAAACATTTTACTGCATTTGTTGATACTTTACACCAGTAAGGAGAGCACCGCTCATACAGATTCCTCCTTTTGTTTTTGATAGAGAAAATGCTGCTGAGAGAAAGGATCTGTTAGAACAAGAATGGTGGAGATGGTTTTATACTGTGCTAACTGCTGGAACCAACATAGAGTGATATGTAATCATGTTGGCACAGATCAAAGATTAAAAAGGTAAATCTTAAAATACTGATGGGAACAAGACTGAAAAACAGCTGTGATTACTCCAGAGCAAACAATCCTGATTATTTTTGCTTTATAAACAGTGTAAGTAAACAGTAAACCACAGAGGCTCGTCAAAAATGTGTATTTGACAAGGGTTTTCAGTTCAGGTTTGAATTCTCTCTGCAGTTTGGGTTTCAAATCCCCCAAAAACGTCAACAGTAGAAATATAATCACTGCAGCTATGAAACTGTAAAAAAAAGAAAAAACAAAACAGGTTTGGATTTTTACAGATTAAATGTGACTAACAGAATTTTTAATGTTTAATTTGATATTTGTGTCAATGTTATTTTTTTTATTAAGTCAAAAAAGAAAAAGATGAAAATCAAGAAATTAAAACATCATAAACTTCATTTAAGTACAAAAGAGAAATACGTTTGAAAAGATGAACGTTTAAAATAATTTAGGAATTTAAAGATGAACAATTATAATAAAATATATATATATATTTTTTTGAGACACAGAAAGTGTTTCCAGGAATTTTCTGCTTGTAATCAAGGCAGTCCTGAGGAGTTTGAGATAAGCTTCCTCACACATGGTCCTATCTTTCCAAAATACATCCACTATAGCCTGGCGTTAGCTATAAAAAAACATATTTACTCCTCTTCCACACCATAGCCTACATATAATAAGTCCGTATCACCCTCATATGTCAGTATCACCCTCGTATATTATTGCCTATAACCCTTGTGTGTGTGCACAGGATAAGACAATCCATTGTTATCCCACCTCATTCATCCACTGCCTCCTTTTTGCTCCATCTTCATTCCAGCTGTTTATCACCACTTTCATTCCATCATCACTTCAAACCTTCCTGGAGGCCTGCTCTGACTTCTCGGTGAATAAGATGGCTCCAGGTCAGTCAGCGCCCTGGTGTGTTTGTGGGTTTGCATTCCTGCTCATTTTTGTATCAAATTATATTCACAAAAAGGAAAAACTTACTGGATCCTGTATAAATATGTATAACAGTCTGTACTGCAGCAAGTTAAGAACACACTGTAAAAATGTCAAAAAATCCAAAATTTTGTGAAGTTTTGGGTCATTATTCATAATTCCACACCCACTAACGCAGCAAGTTTTTCATTTATGATGGTACGACAAAAAATATCTGTCATTAGACCCTAATAATATGTTAAAATCATTGATTAACGATTGTCATGGAGACTTGGTGACATCACGGTGCCTCTTGTTGCTGCAGTTTACTCCAACAGTGAACCAAACAGTAATTTTGTTAAACACTGTTATATTTTCCTACATTGAATGAATTTAATTAAGTTAAACATTGGATTTCTTTGCATTTTTGAGTGTGGGATTATGTTGGATCAATTAACAATGAATTTGTATTGAGACATTTTTTTCAGCATCTTTTCTGGGGGTGTCCACATGTATCTATCAGTCCTTTGTTGCAAGCTTCTCTTTTTTTGAATGATCTTAATTAAGTCTGAGAGCAGCATCTATTAATCATTTGAATGTATTAAAAGTTATTGTAAGGACACGTTAGCAGCAAAAAGTGAGATGTTAAGAAGAGAAGTCTGCAGCTCCTTTCATTGACGTTGGAATAACCTCTTAACGTTGGTCGTAATTGCTGTTTCCACTTCGGCCCAGAAGATTTGCTGCTATTTAGGGGAGATCACTAACCTGTAATGATGTAAGCTTTGAGAGATGAAAACTCTTTGGAATTACGTACTCATTAGAGGCTGTCTGTGCTTTTAACAAAAGAAAAATAAATGGGCTTTGAATGCTGATTTCACTGATGTTCTCAGAAACCTTTTGTACCCGTTTAATTACAGCTTTTTGTGCTGACAGGAAGGACGTTTTTAATTTTCCTTCACTGATAACTGACTACAAATGCTTCCTGAGTGGAAACAAACATCATGTTTCTATAATTCTAGATGTCCTATTTTATGTTCGAACAATGGGAGCATTGTTTTTAAATACTTTGCATCTGAAGAGCCAGTCGTTCCTGTAATCTTTGAAAGATGTCTTGAGTACTTGTTATCCAGATTTTTGGAAGTGTTTCTATGGATTTTTTATTTTTTTATATTATCTGTCAAATGGTTGTATCACAGCTTATTATAGAGCTTGTGCAAAAAGATAAAATAAAAGGGCAAGTCAAGGACAGAAGGAGTATGAGACATAAAAGATGATCAGTGATGAACAGTTATCTGACTGTGATGTCTTTTAGAAACACAGAAAGTGCAGCAAATGCATGACAAAGTACCTGAGAAATGCATTATCCATCATCTGATTCACTCATCATGTGGTTCTGTGAAAAACTACTTTCACCCTTACAGATTTCCTCTGGTTTTTACTTTTTTACAGTGAGATATTTAACCATTGAAAAAATTTCTATGTCAGATAATAACCACAGTTGGTATTAAATGAAAAGCTACTATCTACTATCTAAGTGGCAAGTGCAGCCGCCTTTAGTATTTGGAATATCGACATCTTTTACATCATTGTAGAGGAATGTTGACTCTGATCTTTGCAGAATTGTTTTAAATCAGCCACACTGGAATGTTTTTAACCCCCAATGCTCTATGTGATGCAGCAGCCTCTTAGATGTAAGTCTGCAGTTTGACGAAATCACTCAATCTGTTTCTTTTGCAATCCAAAGATGGACCTGCTTCTATGGGTTAACTTTTAGATGTGCCTCTGCTGCACCAGAGCTGAATACAATAATTAGGTCATTAGCAAGGCTCTGGAGAACTGATCTACACAAGCAGGAGGTAATTAAGCCATTTTATTCCAGTGTTTTTTTTTTTTTTTACCTCAGGCTCATATAAAAACTCCAGGACACCAGCCCTTGAGGACGGGAGTTTGTCACCCTTGCTTTAGATTATTGCATTTGAAGTGCTCTGATTGTAAAAACTTTTTTTATGCTGGTCATCAGTGGGGTGAAAGTCACTGTGTCCTGCTGCGTCACGGTATGGTCTGTGTCCTCTGTCACATCGCTGTTGAAACAACAATTTTCCTTTTTCAGTGTATGAGTTGTGCTGGCAGAATTTTACAACATATTTCCAGTCATTGTTTGTCCATATTGATATGAATAAATATTTGTTCATATTGTTGCTGTCCAGCACATCATAATAATGAAACTGTTACCTTCCTTCTAAAGACAGTTATTCTTCATTTTCATGCACATTTCTGACTGACAAGGTCATCTGTGCTCCTCGGTATGCAGGGATCCTCTCGGTGCTCTCCCTGTCTTCTGAATGCACCTCGTTAGCTTCAGAGCTGCCCAAAGTGTCCTACGTCAAGGCTATCGACATCTGGCTCATTGCATGCCTGCTGTTTGGCTTCGCCTCGCTGGTGGAGTACGCTGTGGTTCAAGTGATGCTCAACAGTCCAAAGCACATTGAGGCGGAGAAGGCCAAGATAGCTTCCAAGGAGAAGGCTGCAGGGAAGAGTCCTGGTGTGAGGAACAACACCATCAACGGGACCGGAGGGACGCCTCTGCACGTCAGCACCTTACACGTTAGTATGGCTTAAGAGAGTGTTTTAGGAAAGCATTAAGATATAACCACAAACAATTGTTATTTTTAAACTCTAGAATTAAGTTTTTTTGTTTTCTTTTAAATTAAGCTCACAAATATGGCTTTATCTGAAAGTCTGAAGTTGCATTTCTTTGAGTTCTGAGATTTTGAAGAGATTGGAAATTACATTATGTAAATTTTTGCAGAAATCAAAGTCTTCCAAATTAATTCTGCAAACTACAAAACCTGAAATACCCTAACCTCTGCTAGAGCTCTTCCATTTTAATATAAAATTTCATGCAGACGCCCACACTCAGTAGCATACAGTCAAATGAAGCCCAGACTGCAGATTCGACACCTTCAAGCTGTTTTGTTGCAAAGATCAAATCTAAATGCAAATCAGGAAAATATATTCATTAAAATGTTTTTGTCCCAATGCAAATAACTGTGGGGTCAGAGTTCAGCTTGAACATTTGTAGCAGTTTCCTTAGAAATCCACGACATTTATATACAAAATAAGTTTACATCGGTGTCTGAGTCGCAGCATTACTCCTTTGAGGTTTAAGTCTGTTTTCTCATGAAAAGAACAAAGCTTTAATTATTTTAATGACTTCAGTTTGATTAGATCCTGTCCACCCTGCAGGCTGTCAGCAAAGCAACAAGGATTTCTTTCAGGTGACCTCAACTTAAAAAAACAGCGGGTAAAATAGCCGGGGTTAAAAGACCCCTCTGATTAGGTAACGTTATGGAGAACAAAGAAACTCTCTTTGTTGACTCCAAACATTCGTGTTCTCTTAAAATAGCAGCAGGTGATTTATCAGTGGGAGATTTGTCCAAGTTTCCTGATCAAGCGGCTCATTTACTGCACTCTCAAAGTGTTTGCAGTCGAGTCAAAACATTTTTAAAAGCCTCAGATAAATGATTCCTTCAGTTTCTGGAACAATGCGGTATAGATGTTGGATAATAGCTGGAGTATATACACAGACCATTGTGTAGTTGACAAGTGCGAGCCAAACATTTAGTTATACCAATTAATTCACGTATGTATTAGAACAAATGCGTAATTGTACCTATTACAAGCAAACTTTTCAGAATCACATGCTAAGATAACTAAATAAACTGAGAGCTTGTTTAGGACTTTGGGTCAATGCATGGAGTCACTAACCACTAACTTGTGTTTTGCCATTGAAGTCACAAAAACCTTCTGCCTCCTATCGCCTGCCATTTCTTGTATCTTTTGTTCTTATAGTAATGTGATGTGGAAATGGTTAAAACAGCTTTCTCCATCACTTTACAGGTGATGGAAAGTCAGAGTTTGGCTTGTAATTCTGCAATAGTGAGTCGTCCAGATGGTTCTTTTTCACCAGTTGTTTGTTTCAGAGAAAAAATGAAAAAGTGCAACATCTCTGTATCATACAGAACAAGATGTTTTTCTTTGTCTCTTGCTGCATCTCAGGTGGGTGAGACCCGCTGTAAAAAGGTGTGCACATCCAAATCAGACCTGCGGACCAACGACTTCAGCATCGTGGGATCTCTCCCACGGGACTTTGAGCTGTCAAACTTTGACTGCTACGGGAAACCGATTGACACCGGCTCTGCTCTCGGTAAATCCCAGGCAAAGAACAAGAAACCGCCTCCTCCAAAACCAGTCATCCCCTCCGCAGCTAAAAGAATCGACCTGTATTCCAGAGCACTGTTCCCTTTTTCTTTCCTCTTCTTTAATGTGATTTACTGGTCCATATACTTGTGATTATCTGGAATTATTATCCCACTGCTATAGTTTCATGAGTTCTTTATTGACTGGCTTGTATAAAAAAAGGCTTGCGTTTCCAATTGAGAAGTGAGAAATGTGAATCTTGCCCCTACAGAACTGGTGCTGTGAAGGAAGTAAAAATACTATTTGAATGCAATTTCTACATAAGATGTAATTTATTTATTTATCTTTTTTTTTTAGAATAAAGATAAATGATCTTATAATTAAACACTTAATGCATTGAGTTATACTCAAAGGATTTGCTGAAATAAAATAGTCTTGGTGAAACAGAGAATTTTTAAGAGGGGAACTGAAAATTCAAAGATGATTTGATAATCACTGTTTTATTTCAGCTTTATTTATTTTGCTTTGTTTATGTAAAGTTTATTGGTTAAAGCATTTTATTTTAGCTCCATTGCAAAGTGTTACATTGTAATTACCTTGCATGTTATAAATATTGCATGTATATGAAGAGAAAATCTAAAGAGTTATATCAGATATTTATGAAACATTAATATTCCAATGATTTACTTTTGAGAAAATTTGTGGATATGTGAAGCACTCTTTCCTGCCAGATGGTCATGTGACACTGCCACTCCTACAACTAATACAACACTTGACTCATCCAACCTGTAGCCTGTGTAAACAGGTCACTACTGAGCTGTGACCAATATATTTGTGAAATTTTCAAGCAAAGAAAATAAATGATCAAATGACTTTCCACCATTTGATGTTATTAAAAATAATGACAAGAAACTTGGCTGTGGGTCTCAATATTTATTAATCTATAAATAATTTTAGAACAACTTACTTTGGCACAAGTAAGTGAAGACAATGTACTTTACATCAGAAAAACACATGCTGTGACCAAACAATACCAAAAACACAAGTATCCATTACCTCCTGCTGCAGTGTTTTGATGCATATTGAAGTATATTTAGTGTTTGAAGTATTGAAATAGGCAGACATCAGTGTTTTAGAGGGAGGCTCGAGTATTTGCAGGCTTCAGCTATTAATGGGAGGTTGTATTCAATAACTGTCGTGAATATGTCCAAAGTATGCAAATACAAAGTAAAAACAAATCTACATCAAATTTCAATAACCAATTTTAATGGTACAGTAATAATGCCAAATAACATAAAATGATAATTGAAATAAAATCATAGACACAATAAACTTGAGTTAAAAAATAAGACTAAATTATGTTAATCAGTGAAAGTCAAGATAGAAGCATAACCAAGTTAACACTTCCTGGAACGCTGTTCTCCAGATGAGGGGAATTGGTTATTTCTCTCTTCATGTTCAGCATGTTTGTCCATTTATATCTCCATATCTTCCAGTACAACAGCTGTTTGACCTGATAATTTGCCAAATCATTTATTTTGCAAATCTGCTTAGGAAATCATTCCTGATAATCAATGTGAAGCTTCTCATGAAATTCATTTCTAGCTTAATGAGCCAAAATTGACGCTGACTTTCTGTTAAAGCATAAAGTGTTTATTTATTAATATTGAAGTCATTTAGTCAAAGTCTGATCAGACTTTCAGATTTTAAAATAAAATAAAAAGCTCAATACTGTAATCTGTTTTTCTTTTATGGATTGGTTTGAAATGAGAAAACAAGACTTGTTTCTCTCTCTGCAGCTGCCATGGTTACAGACAGCGAGGAGAATTTTTGTCTGACTGGCCAATAATCTCACAGGGACACAAAACAGAAGTTATATGAAGGCGAGAATCATTTTGGAGAAAAGGCGTCTACAATCATGCGTCATACTGACAAGTGTATGTCATGCAGATCTGCAAAATTCAAATCAATTGGTGGTTATTTGTGACTGCTCTAAACACTTGAGGTCTGACTCAGACGCTAACAACAAAGAATTTGCATTGCAGTGCCCCCCTATGGCGACATTCATGCAGTGATGAGGAGAGAAAATGTTCTCCTGGGAATTTAGCAGATGAGACGTCTGCTTAACAAGTTCTTCTAAACGGAACTTAGAACTTGAAGGCAAATCTAATTTTAAGGTTTTCTTGTTGTGATTCTGAATATTAATGAAAGTTATTGAAAAACATAACGCTGTCTAAGGAGGTGAATAAGTTGTTATCTTTAATTTACCCTCTCAGATTTTAAAAGGACAAACTGTTTTATGTTATGAATATTTAATGATTAGTGATGGTGAGCAGCAATATGATTACATTTGCAGCATCAGAATTAAAAATCAGTAACAGGTATGACTCATGACTGTGTGTGTGTGTGTGTGTGTGTGCGTGTGTGTGTGTGTGTGTGTGTGTATGCGTGTGCTCCACCCACACACCACAGCACCCTACTAGTGCCACAATGCAGTAACCTATATCAAACAGGTTCTTTCTAATCCAACAAGACCTCTCACCAGGCTCCCACCCAACTCACAGAGAAAAGCACCATGACAGTCAAGGCGATGATTAGTGAAGGCGCCGTGGGGGAGGACACGCTACTGGGCTCACTGCAGGCCCATTTATGGTGGACAAGGTCCCCACATCAATGTTGTGAATACTTTCCATGACTTATTTTCCTCTGAATATAAAATGTGGATTCGAATACAAAAATGATAAACTTTACAACAACCTGTAGTGCTTCTGGGAAATGATGGCCCTTGCGGTTTTATTCATAATTTGTTAGAAAATAGTGATTTTCTTTAATCTGCTTGATTAAAGAAAATGTTATTTTGAGATCTGGTCATCTTTGCAAATGAAACAAAATTACTGAAATCATAAAAATTTCATGATTATCCAGAAGCTCCTGAAAGTATTCACTTCTCTCAAACTTCTTCACATTTGATCAGCTCAAATGACATAAAGTCACCCTAATTTTGACTTTATGTGAAAAAACACAAAATGCATAACTGAAATGAAAACACAGTTTTAAATGGCATTCAACGTTTTTACAAATGACATTAAAATCTGAAAAGTGACACGTGTTTGTATTGTTTTGTGATTGTGGAAATAGCAGTGAAACACTTTGATGAGCTGATGTCACTTTTATATGTGCTACATAAATACATTTGACATTGAGTTGTCAGTGTAAGTGTTTTAGGTTCAGTTAAACCACTTTTTTTTACTCAATATTGACAGGAGACAAAACATTTTTTAAATTAGTTACAAAATATTGTAGAACAGGTTAGAGAGAATCAGGAAAGCATTCAAATAACCGCAGGCTGATAGAGATAGAAACACAGACAACTTTATTTAAGGGGTATCAGATTGAAAGGGGACTGAATATGTATGTTTGCACAAAACACTTTTTATATTATTGTTTGTAAAAAACATATGAAAATTATGTTTCCCCTTCTTGACACTCCACATCAGTGTCAAGAAGACACTATGCTGCTTGTGTTGCTCTATCAAATAAAATACACTAAAGTTTGTAGTAAAATGACAAAATATGATAACATTTATGTAACCTTTACCAAGCTGTTTACTGCTAAAATTATTTAATAATCATGGCCTTACTGTTGCAGTGAATGAAGAATTGTGCCTCAAATTCTAAGACAATAACTATGTGACAACATCACTCTGGCTAACAATGGAAAACATCTTCTGGTTGCCTGTTACTTAACACACTACTAGTGTGTCATTGTATTCATCAAGGCTCTCCGTATCCTGCTACTTGTGGGACAATCTTCCATTTTCATGGGACAAGTGCCCCAAAAGCATTAAAATTGGGACAGTAGTGAAGCGGTTTCGCAGGTTTTGTCTCACCGGAAATCATTTTAGGAGATTCACATCTTTTCCTTTGCAGTACTAATCCTATCAAGAACATGGCAAGTTTGTATTTCAGACACAGAACAAAATGAATTTCTAAATCAGACATGAGACATTTTTTTAAGGCAGAAGTCTTAAATTCATAAATGTAGAAGCATGTTTTGCCAACAGCGAAACCACATTCCTGCTGAAAAACCCAGAACTGAAACCATGAGGTCATGACCTCCACCAACACACCAGAAAACTACAACGCTGCTGTCAGTTCACAAAAAGCTGCTGTCAGTTTTTTATGTTTATTTATAAACATAAAAAATTCAAGAACTCACCTTCAAGAAGGAAGATGAACATGTATAACCCACAACTTAGCAACAAAGTAAAAGATTTAAACATTGACTGCAACTCAGTAGGTGCTCGGTTTTATGTTGTTGTTTTTTTTTACTTTAGAGGAAATATGTTAACACTTAAATATTTTGTTACTCACCAGAAAGGACACTACCTTAGTGAAGAATTTCTTTGTTTGAATTTAATGTTATGAAAATTACTTGAATGAACTCTGCTGAAAAAATCAATTAGACTATTTGAGCACAAAGAATAAATAAACCATTGAGAATAACATTGATCAGCTGCAGGAATAAAAACGTGTTAAAGCAAAAGCATTATCATTTGTCACATCCCTTATTCTTGTGTTTTCCCATCAAAAAACAGGGTTTGGTTGACATGCAACTCACTGAATGCATTTTGAGAAAAGAGTTTCAGGTAAATCTAGATGTTAGAAAAGTAAATAAATGGAAAATGAAGAATAACATGTGTAATAAGAAACCTGAAAGTTTAAACACTAATTTTTACATTCTGATGATGAATCTGAATCAAAATGTGTTTGATTCACACCTCATTGCTGTGAGTTAGTCATGTGAACTGACCCAGAAAGTCGGGTTATGATTTCATTATGACACTGCCATTTTGGCTCAAAAAAAGTAATTTGGCATCTCAAGATTGGTCAGTTAAATTATAGTACAGGCTGCATATTTAGAACACCTATGAATGCACTGTAAGATAATCAAAGTGAAATTGTTTTTCTGTGTAACAGCAGGGACACCAAAAGAGTGAATTAAAGCATGCAAAACCTTCAGAAAAGGTTAAAGGGCAAAGAGTTTGTTGAGAGTGCAGCTTTTTCTGCCAAGAAGAGGATAAACCTCAGAGAGAGTTTCCATAAAGGAGAGAGGAAAAGATCCAAAATGTCACAGCAGAGAGAATCTTCAGGAATACGTTTTCACATAACACAAACTATAGAAGCTATTTTCATATGGTTTAATTTACTGGTTCCAAAAGTTTGGGTGGGCACACATCTGTGGGTAAATCAACGAAATGAAAACTCCTGAGATCATCACTAGAAATGCTGTCAGATTAGAAGATGACAACCTGCTCATGTTTTCAATAAATAGTATTTCCAAAAAGCATTGGTGTGTGTACTGATAGTGTGTGTGTATGTATTATAATTTTTTTTACTGTGGTTACAAGCATCACCCAGCAATGTGTCTTGGTGGATTTGTTCTTCGTTCTTCTGGAAGGTGAACATCATCCATAGTCTGGAGACTTTTACATACCCCAACAACTTATTCATGTTGTCTTATATTTTTCATCCTTAATTCCATCAACTTTGACCAGCTTTGTAGGTTGCAGTTGTCACATTTTCTGAAAACTGACTAGACACGTTTTACAAAAATACTCAAAGGTTTAGATATTATTTTATTCTTGTTCCAAGTTTTCCAACGACTTCATCCCTGACCTGTCTCCTTTATTTCTTGGTCTTTGTTTTTTTTTTTCCTTAATGTTTTGTAACAAACATTTGATATCTCTATAACTGCATCTACACTGACATGATTCACGCAATAAAAGATCTCTTTAATAAATTACTTTTACAGTTGGTTGCACTAGGCTTTGTTTAGGAGCACCAGGGTAAACATAGCCACAAACAAATGCAATCAATGTTCCTTTATATTGCGTCTACAGGCTACATTGTGTTGGTCTATCTAATAAAATTCCAATGAAACACATTTAAGTTTGGGGGTGCAATGCAACAAAACGTGAAAAGCAAAGACTACAAAACTTTATTTAGCATTTTGCAGTGATGTATTTTTTCCAGATTCAAAAAAATGACTTTTATTACATGTTTTGAATCAATATTCATGAGAACTGGCCACAACAGAACTGTTTTGTTGCACACTAAGCTAATCCTTTCCTCAGGTTTCCTGTGATCCTCTCAGCAGGAGCCTCACTTTTCTGTGCAATGTGCTGTCCAAGGTGCTGAAATCTGACAAAACGTTGCTGTTTGGCCGTTAATCTCCACCAGCTGCATTAGTTTATTTCCAAATCAAAATCAGACAATGATTAATGTGAATCTATTGGTTCACATTGAGAGTTACATTATATAAAACCACAAGACAAAATTGCCACTCGTTTTCTAATGGCTGGCAGGGACACTTCGCCTCTCCTAGAAGAAGTATAATGGCACTTTGAGCCAGACATATAAATTTGAAAAGGATTTGTATGCAAAAGGTGGAGTTAGATTAAAGTTAAAGAGGTGATTCATTTGATAGCTATCCCTAGGACATGAAGAGACCACCCACTTGTTGCACAGAGCTGCTTGCACTATTTTCCTCACTCCCTCTGCCCCTCCCATCCTGTCACAGTTTCAGACACGCCCCTGATCACGCCCAGTTTTCCCCTGAGCTCACCTGATTGGTCCGCTATTCAAGCTGGGTCTTTTCGGTTTATAACCTCTGCAGTTTCCCTCCAGAATTAGAATTTAATGGATGTGAGGTAGTGTTGCTACACACTCGTGTACCAGTAGGTGGCGGTATGTACATAAAAGTTGCTTGCGATCTTCCATAATTGAAAAGAAGAAGAATTTCCCTCCAAACTCAAACCGGGTGTTAGCTAACAGCGTTCCTAACTAACAGGAACTATTACAATAAAAACCAAGGCTGTTCAAACCCTGGCCTGTTCCCAATCACATCGCTGTCATGCTGAGAAGCTAAAATCGCAAAACAAACAAAGACAAAACAACAACAAAAAAGCGTCTACTTATTTGGCAAGCCGGAAGTCTTGAAAGAGTGTGACGTCACCGAGTTAAAAGATACTCGTAAGTCATAAATTCAATATAATTTGTGCTCCATAATGAAACTAAGCGGTTTTATTTGGACAGTGCGGATGAAAAGAATGAAGAGTATGGTCCTGGTGTGATCAGTTACAAAAAGTGCAAAAGTAAAATAACTTTGTTGTCAGGGTCCTTATCCGTTAAAACATAAATAACCTTGTTAACTGTTTTCTGGTGTTTTCTCCTTGTATTAAAGGAGTCTGGATTTTCAGAACAGAAGTAATGTCAGAATAGATACAAAAAGCAGTTTTGAAACATTGTTTTAACTTGTGACAATAAAAAGCTGTCCAATCCAAACTGCTTCCATGAGAAGAAGGATTTGCTGTACTTGTTAAAACTATTTTTGGAAGAGTGAATTCAGCTTAACTAACCCCGTTCAGGCCTGGTTACTGTCAGACCAGTAGCATGAAGAAATCACTTTAATAGGACCTTCTGAAACTGACAGCATAAACTGAGCATAAAAAGGACATTTGGCCATTGGTTTGTCTTAAGCTCTAGTGAACTTGGCTTATGGAGAAAGACAGCAAGTCTAGTATTCTCTGACTAAAACAATTAAGGTTTGGAGGTGACAAAGTCAAAAGTTGGATTAAAATCTTTTTGAGATGCTTGAGCTTTTCTGTTGGTTCCCATTTGGCTCCAACGGGACTGAATTAAGATGATTCTACAAAAAACAGTGGGTCAAAATTTCTCCACATCAATTGTCAGTTGTAGGGCGTTTAATTCCATAATAAGGCTTGGGTAGGTTAACACTGAACAGCCACTTTGACAGGAGCAGTCTGTGCACTGTGTTGAGCACATAACTGGACTGAAAACTGTCAGTGTTCAAGGCGTGAGCAGAAATGAAGACTGGAAGAACCACAATGTTATTGTCTTTGGGTTCAGCGCAGCATTCAACACTGTTGACCATAGATTATTACTGGAGCGACTGAAGAACTGGGTTGAACTTTCTGGTACAGTAGTCGACTGGTTTGAGTCCAGAGCAGGTCTGTCATGATGCTGGGGTGTTTGGATTTTAGTTTTCTTCTGTTTGCATTTTGCCAGTTTCCTTGTTTATTTACTTTCTTATTTTCTGAATTCAGTATTGCTCAAAAGTCTTGCCACGCTTAGTTGATTATCATTGCTGTAAAGGTCTTGCTGAATGTTTGTTCCTTTTTTAGTGGGTCTCTACATTTTTTTCTGTATTTCGTCCTTCATTTGAATTTAGTTTTCATAGATTAGTGCTAGCCTTCTCTTGGTTTATAGTTTGTCAGCTTCTCTCATGCTTATTGTTCATGTTTGTGCTTGTTTGTTTCCACATTTAGATCCTATAACCACAAACATGCACTGACACAACTTGTTTGTGTCGGTGGGTAACTTTTGGCATTTACAATAAATAAATAAATCACATATTGGTCTACTCCTGGAATTCTCCTTATTTAATATTGACATGCTTCTGCTAGATAAGATTATAGCAAATAACATAAGTTACTGGGCTGCACAATGGCGCAGAAAGAAGGTCTTGGGTTTGAATCTCAGCCTGGGGTCTTTCTGGAGTTTGCATGTTCTCGCTGTGCATGCAGCTTTCTTCCACAGTCCAAAAACATGGCTGTCAGATTGATTGGTCTCCATAAATTCTCCTTAGGTGAGTGTGTGCATGCATGGATATTTTGTCCTGTCTGTCTGTGTTGCCCTGCAATGCACTGATGACCTGTACAGGGTGTACCTCATCCGTTGACCGCTTGAAGATCGAGGATATTTTTGCAAATCAAGCATGGTTTGCTTAATTTGCATGGATCTGCCATAACTGTTTTTAGTCATAATATAAACAAAAAAACTGAAGCTATTATTTTTGGACTAACAGAAATCATCAAAAGTCAGCAAACTGCTGATTACAGATAGAAACTGCAGGCCTGAAATGTGGGTTTAATGATGGACTCAGACCTGCATTTCAGACACAAATAAGCAATTACAAAGTCGATCTTCTATCATTTGATTCTGGCTCCCAGTAGCCCAGAGAATAGATTATGACATGCTTTTGTCAGTTTAGAAATTACTGATTGGCTGAACACCAAAATATGGTGTTTTGTGTGAAAACAAAACAAAATCACAGCTGATTTTGTTTTCACAGCTCTGTATGTTACAAATAACTGCAATTAAATCCCCTCGAAATCGCGTCAGAACAGGGAATTGTGATAAAGGCTTTCTAAAAACACCCACTAGACTTGAAAATTAAACATTTCTCCATATTTTTAAAAGAGTGTTTAATCTGAAATTTAAGGGTCCGGTTATCTGAGGAAAACAAGTAAATCTGATTTAAGTTCTCTTAATGACGCGATTGTGTCATGACTGAACAATGTTCACTGAAACCCGGAGGCGAAAACAAAAACTGAACTGCTGGAGCAGAAGCTTCCGTTCCCATTTTTTCGAGGTTGGCGTGTGGTTTGGTCTCCATGTGGCTGACTTTCGGATCTTTTCGTGTCTGTCCGCCTTCTCATTAACATTCCTCAGTTGTGGGTGTGATACCGAGAAGATCTCCGGCGCGCGGCGCGGAGCGGAGACGCGCACCGGCTCCGTGCGTTCAGAAGAGGCGCAGCTGCCGGTGGAAGGGGAGTGACGAGGAGGAGCGGAAAAAGAGAGCAGAACCTCACCGCCGGCCACCATTCCTCTACTGGTGTCATTTACCTGCTACAAACCCAGAAGACTTCCTCTTATCTTCTCTCCGAGGCTCAAGGTTCTTAATATGTGTTGGATCTGACGCCTCCAAAGAGAAACAAGGGAAGACCAGATTCATCTGGTGGATGTGGACACCTGAACTGTAGACATGGGAAATATAATGAATTTATTTTTTTCTATTCTTCTGGTTTTATGGGTCTGCGCGTTTGGGGGCTCGCCCAGTGTTCAGATTGGTGAGTAGCTAACTCACTCAGAAAAAAGAAAATTGGGTTAAATAATTTCGCATGAAATAAAATGATGAATTCTGGTGGCTAGATCTGTCATGTTGTTTTTGTGGAAGTAACAGGCTTTTTGTCATAATTTCAGGGGGACTTTTTCCGAGGGGCGCAGATCAAGAGTACAGCGCGTTTCGGATAGGAATGGTTCAGTTTGGAACCTCGGAATTCAGACTGACACCCCATATTGACAATCTGGAGGTTGCCAACAGTTTCGCTGTGACCAACTGTTGTAAGTAAAAATATCTTTGATCTTATTATTTCTTGCTAAGATCTAGTGGGAGTATGAGACCCACAAAACAATTATGATCATTCTTCAGAATTTTTTAGAATGCAACTATTCTAAATAATTTCTGCTATTTTAATAAAAGGTCGTCAAAGCTTTCTTATCTATATTCTGTCTGCAAACACGCTGAGACTGTGAGCTGGGAGTTGAGGATGAACAGGCTGAGTAGCCAGGGGAAAGTTGGTTTCCACAGTAACCGTCACATCAATACCTTTTTCAGTCTTTCACATTCATTAGAAGAGGCTACACAATAAAAAATGTCAATCATAAAAGTTCTGTTATTCAGGTTTATTTAAAACCTCTTAGCAGTCTTTTGAAAGACTAATGAATATTTTCTAGGTACATTTGATCCTCTATTAATCTTTTCATTTGGCATAATTAAAAACAGGACACCTTACATTTTTTACACCATCTCCCAACTTTAACAATGTCTTCTATCATGTTTCAGGACAGGAATCTGAGGTAAAGAGTTACTGAGGCAGATTTTTTCTCCTTCATGTCTTTTCTCAGCTCAGGAGGAGCGCTGTTCACCCAGGGTTGGAGAACAGCCCACATGCACAGATAGAGACAGACATTCTCGGTGCCTGTGACATGCTCTAACACGGCTAATGAGGGCTGATATGAAGCGATTAATTAAAAGCCGATGCACTGAAGGATTTCCTATGCATTGCTTAATTTCCAGAACGGCTTTTAGCCTGATTTAAATCCCTACTTTTGGTCCAAACGAAGGTTTCTAGTCACAATTTAAGCTGTGACTTCACTTTAAGACATTTTCTCCTCAGAGTTTCTGTAAGAATCGGCTCTGTTCTCCTGACAGATTTATTTTAAACTGCTGCAGCAAATAGGTCGCTATATTTCGTACATTCATTAGGTGGTTGCCAAGCGACTGCTGCTCTGAACAGTCCCTTAAACATAAATCAAACGCTTCTCATTGGTGCGAGCACTGGTCCAATCGATCCCATTACCATATAAAACCTTCCTGCTTGAAGATGCTCAGTGCGTCCAACAGATCACAGCCAGAGTCGTGTTTTATGCTCAGATGATTGTTTCTTGTTGGTTACAAGAACTTGACAGCATTGCCTTCCCTGATGGGAGGGGACCAGCTCCGTGTCTCGGCTTTAAGAGTTAGAAATATGTATTATTATGTACTGTTGGGTGTTTATAGCAGTGGGAGGAGATTACATAAGAGAATGTGGTGTTAACATGCATTTCTATAACAATTTATGTAAAACATCAGGTATATTTGTGGATGTTTTTCAACTTTTCCTTCCTCAACAAGTGTGTTTTGGGGGGAAATGACTCATGAACAGAAAAGACGGAAATCTTCAAAGTTTCTTACAATAACCATAATATTATCATTTATGATTGAACTTAGGACATTCTCAATATCAAACTGACATTAATAGCTTTAGTCTTGAATTTCATTTTTGTTGCTTTACCAGAATATCATCTTCAATTTGTTTCTGTAGTTATTGAAGGAACTTATTTAAGGGTTAAATCATCCATCCAGAAAACACTAGCGGTCTCTGGTGACAAACTGCAGGACTGGTTCATCTCAGCATCAGAGGCTGCTGCTTATAAATGCAGAGATGGAAGAAATGAGTGGATTGATGTTGATTATGTGATGTTGAGCTGATTTACAGGCTGTCACCTGGTCTGACAGTCAGCAGAAGCTTTGTTTGCGTCCTCCATGGATTTATCTGGTGGCTTTTTGTGAACTCTGTCTTCATATTAATTGAGTTTTTGAGTGGGAGTTGAGAGGAAGAGGGGTGATGCTGGCTGTGGTGAGGAGGTGTGGATGGAGGGAGAGGGTTTGTGGGGAAGCTTTAAAAGCCAGTAGATGGCAGTCTGCCTCACCATCCATGGTGGACTGTAAATTACAGCACTTAAACACCACCGCTTCGCCTTTTGTTCAAATGTGCTCCACGAAACTGCTTTCAGGGGAGAATAAAGGGAGAAATATGAAGCTGTAAAAGCAATGACATGTTCTGATAGGCTTTCTGTTACATAATGGCACACTTGAAACCACAGGGAAGAGCGGTACTTTGGCATTCATTAATCAGGCTACGATAAAGGAAGCTATTAAACGGTAGAAAAGGTACAACTTTATATCAGTGTTTAAAATTCATGATAAAATTTGCTCGACACATAGATTTATGAACAACGATCATATACAGTGCCACAAAATGCTTCAGATTAATCCAACCAAACGGATTTTAATACCGACAATAACTTGTCTAAATAAATAATAAAAAAAACAAAACGTTTTGAAACTGTTTATTTAGAGATAAAAGCTTTCTGAGTCAGCATGCCCCAGTGTGCAAAAACATAAAATGTCATCAAGTAGTTTTGGTCTAGTTTCTAGTTTGTTGGGTTTTTTTTTTCTTCACTAGAAATAAGAGAAAATTAACTTACAAGTAGTTTTTCAGAAAGATATAGGAGATTGTTTTAAGTAAATAATTCCTTAATCTTTATGGAAAAGGAGAAATTCTACTGTCAGATTATTTCACTTATGAGAAAACGTTTTGTTTTAAAAATAAAACAAAAAAAAGCAGTGCAGTGCTTTAGATGTTGCTCTGCGTTAGTTTTTGGCCTTTTGGACGAGCCACTGAGTTATTGGAGTAATTCCCAGGCAGTTCTGGGAAGGTTCTGTATTTAAAAATGATGGCTCTTCCTCTGATTCATTGAAGATCCACAGCAGATGCCAGTTGATTTGCTTCTCATCTGTTCTTGATGTTCTTTAAATTGGTGCTTTTCTTTCCATTAGCCTACTTTATGTTCTACTTAAATAATCTGTTTGTTGTTCAAGTCTGGAACCGGACCCAACTTTACAAAAAACACAGCTAAACACAAATGATTTATTATGTAAAATCTTCATTTGAAATCTACATTTTGTATTTACCATGGTTACCTTTGTCTGTTGTTAAAATTAATTAGATCTGAAATTTCTATGACCCAAAAATATGGAAAAAAAATACAGTACTTCAGTATCGTATGAATGATACTGATCATCAATCAAATAAGTTGTATTTGATTTTTTTACCTGTTCATTTCTTGACCTTTCAAGCCATTATGAACATGATGACTTATTTAAGCTTTTAATTAACTATAGTCTTTTATTTCACTGCGCAAGTGTCTGACTTCCTTTCAGACTTATGAAACTCTCGCTGCTCTATGCCTGTGCAGAAGCATACTTCATCAACACAGTGTGTCAGAGACAGTGGGTGGCAGAATGACACATTTCTCCATCAATAACAGTTCATCTGGGCAGCCCTGCATCTGCTGCCAGCACCAGGGGAGTCATTCTGACCATGTATATATGTGTGTATGTGCAGTAATGTTGATGCACTTTCCCCCTAAAGCAATAAATCTAAAGACTTCCTGGATTATAGCCACCTCTTAATCCTGAAAATGACTTAAACAACGTAAAGCTGCTTTTCACTGTTGTGGGGGAGCAGGATAGCCACATTTTTTTTCTTATGTTTCGTCTTATTTCCTTGAACTTTTCCATTAACTAATTTTTAAACAGCTATGGTAGTTCAACTTAGAATACAGGAATATGACTAAATAGAGTGCAAACCTTGAACAAAACCTGTTAGACCTGAAAGTGGAGCAGAGGTTCACCTTCCAGCAAGACAATAAAATACAAAATGTATCCAAAACGGCAAAGGAATATCAGGAATATTAGAATTTTTAACAGTTTGGTCAAAGTCCAGGGCCAAAGCCAATTTATTGTAATTTAGTTTATTTATTCATATTTCTTAACAAGATTTAATGTTTTCTTGTTTAATTTAGTAAGTATATTGTGTGTAATGTTGAGGACAGAAAACAGAACATTAGTTGAACCAGTTTTCTTCATGTTTTTTTCTAACTAATAATGTTTTCAGCTTACATTTTTAAATAAGCTTAATCAATTTGAGACCATTTGAATATGATGTAGTTTCTGAATGGTGGTAGGAATTTGAAACTGAGAACTTTATTATGGAAAGTTGTAAAAAGGTTTTCATCTATTCTCCTTCTGTTATTATTTAAATTAAAAGTCCACAAAATGAAATTACTTCCTGAACTTTTCAAATGGATCCTCTTCAATGAAAAGTAAGAGAACATAAGTCCTGAACACTTAGTAAATCTCTCACTCTCTGGCATGCAGTCACAATTTGAAAATGTTTCTCTTAAAGAGGGAAGAATCTTTTTTTTAAATTACCTAAGCAGATACCAGAACTCTTATTTTGTAATTTTCCTCCCTTTCTTTGTCTTATTGGACAACTGATGTGAAGCAATTGCAGCAGGATATTTGTGACATTAAATATTGGGAGCATGGGAAATTGCTAAAAGTTTCTTTTGTAAAACTGTACAAATTGATATTAAAGCAGCAAAGCGTGAAAACAATTCTTTGCAGGTTCTTGTGTAATTCTTATATTGTTGAAGCTGGATGATCACCTAAATCCATTTTTAAAGAGTTAGGTGTGATGAGGTGTTTTAAGCTGCACAGTTTAAAAGACTGCAAACTGAAAAATCAGTCATTTCTTACTATCCAAAGCTTCCTTTTGCCTGCCGGAATAATTCCTGTTAATTAGAGTTTTTCAGGTCTATCTTGTAATTGTGCAGTGTTTTGGATTTGTTTTTAAATCCCATGGAACTTCTCATTTTGTCACATTATGACATCAAATGACAAAGTTTTAACGGCCATTTTGCAACAGGTCAACATAAAGCAGTACAGAATTATCATGTCAAAAAATACCTGAAAAAGAAACATGAAATAAAACTTCACCAACATTTAATTTTATTTGCAGATTTGTAACAAATTCTAGCCCAGGTTGAAAAAAACAAGAGATCCAAAAGCACTAGATAAAAAAATATTTCATTCTGATTTCATATTTTAGGAGCATCACTTATTCAACCTAAAATTGAGAAAATATTTCATTATAAGTTTTGTTAAAGATTATAAACAATCAATTGCAAACACTTATCAGTAAGCCAACAGATTTTAATCTTTGACTCAGTAGGTCCCTTTTCCAATTCTATGTTCTCTCTACTCCTGTCAAACTGAAGAAACAGAAGGATTTTACAGTGCACGTTTGCTTTTGCATTTGTTTGCCATAAAAACTGGGAGTCTTATGTGCGGCAACAGCAAGTCTCAGTGCTTTCATTCCTGACATTCACTTTTACTGAGGCCAAGTGAGGACGAAGACGTCTTTGACAGCCAGCTGCCCATTTAACACTTCAAAATTTCTGTTTGTCATGGCTGAATCATGTCACACTGCAATTTCATACATTTGAATGCACACAGCATTTCATGAACGCATAATTTCAGGGACCTGGCCAAATGATCAAACGGAGAAACCTTCCTTATATGTGCTACTGGGAATTGGTTAAAGCCAATTTATTGTTCACACCTAATTAAGAGCATCTCCGCCATTTCACAGAGAGTGTTGAAATGGTAAATGGGCCCAGCAGCTGGCTGGTCAAAAAAATAAAAAGAGGCTAAAAAGCCTCTGCGGATCTTGGCTGGCCTTGAATACAGCCCCCCAACCGAGCCTTTTATCACTGTGTCCTTCAAAAGTTCCAGCTACAGATACAGGAAGATGCAGAGGTCTAAGTTTATATCTACATTTTCTCAGTATGAAAATGCCTTTGCTGTTTGGGAAGATATGCTGTATTTGATTGAGTGGCGTAGTCAGAACTTATGAACTCTTCTAGTTTATACAAACTACATCTAAAACTAGAGAAGGGGGATTTTAAATGTATGATTTATGATGGCAAACACAGTAATAAGACAAGGCATTTAGGTGTTGTGGTATATTTCCTTGTAAGGGAAATTTAAAATTTTGCAATGTGATGCTCAGAAAACAAACAAAAATAAGCCATCTTCATCTGAGGTCTGCACCTCTGAGTTTGGAGGTCAGCTCTCCTGCTTGTGCATCACTTTGTGCTGCTCTCTGCCAAATGTTTTTATAGACATTATTTTAAATGAATGAGAAACTGGACTTTATTTTTTCATTAACTGCAAGACATAATAAGAAGTCAAGTGTAAGAAAAGAATGGTTGAAAGTTTGAATTCTGTGTGTAATTCATCCAAATGTGTTAATTTTTATAATGTTCTAACTAACATTGATTTCCAGCAATTCACAGATGTTTCTGAATAATGCAATTACCCTGTTTGCAGATATTTTTTTATTGATCACATCTAAGAAATGCAGCTTGGGAAGCTCAAAAATACCTTGACTCAATCCCACTTGTCACGCTATTAACTGGCTTTTGCAAGGAAGGAAAACTGAAGATGTTGGCTTCTATGGTTGGGGCAAAATGGTTTCCACTTTTAATGCATATTAGAATAATTTAGGTGTTTTGAAATGTTAAAGCAGGTACTTTTACATGTCTTTGGAGGGTGGTAGTCTATGTTGAAAAACATTAACCTGTGGCACTAATTAGCGTTGCAAATACCAACTGTTCTTATTTTTAGAGTAAGGTGAACAGTTCCTCCTCTATCTGATTCTCCACAGGTTTGACTTGTATTAGCTTTGCTAGCAAACCCTTTCTTTAAAGAATTGCATATGTCTTTCCTCCAAACACACTAGGCAACTTGAATAGATTGGTGATGGGTAGATTTCCTCTCTGGTTGACACATTTTCTGCAGATCCTAATTTAACCAGCTCATTTAAAGCTTTGATCCATTTGCAGCACTTCGTTGTGGTGTCAGCGATTCTGTTAGCCTCGTGTCTGCTTGGTAGACAGCTGCATTGTTCTTTTGAAACAACCTTCTTTCCCTGATGGTCTTTGTTTAAACAAAAGGTTTCATCTGGACTGTAGCCAACACAGCCTGGATGCTTTTGTCATGTCACTTAGCTTTTCCACAAACATGCAGAGTGTGTTTCAGAACGTGACACCAATGTACACAGTCCTAGTTGGACATTTTCTCTGTCTTATTACTTTAAATTGGGCTTTTACAGAAACTGATTTTTTGTTTTTCTGTTTGCATACATTATATATTTATGCTTGCACAAATCCTGCAAATTAGAAACAGCAGTATGTCATTATCTTTTTACTTTCTTACAATATAGTTGATTAATATTAAACGTGTGTGCATGCTTCTGTCGGCAGAATATATTTGATGGGAGTTTATAGGTGAACAGGAGGCTTTTCTAGACATGCTCCAGCACTGATGCTCTGCTGCTTTGATCTGCGAGGGTGTTTGTCTTCATTCAACGAAGCTCATGTGTTTTTCCTGATGCCCTGTAAAGTCAGGGACTGGAGGTGGTTTCTTTGATGAAATTCTCAGACAGACATGAATTCAACTGAGGAAAGAAGATTAGGAGCCTTTCAGAGCACAGATTTGGGTTTTTTAATGAAAAGTGCATATTTATGTTTTTATACCAAGACGTCTTCTCTCTGGTTCTTTTAAATTTTCTCTATTTTGTTGAATCTTTCTGAGACTAAAACACCCTCATCAGATTTTGGTCTTTCAAAATTGATATTATACTCTATAATTTATAATATACTTTACAGGTATTTTATTTTAAGTGGAGTTTCCTCTAATCTACTCCTAGTTAAAGAAGTTCATTCACCACTGCCAGTGTCTGCAGTCATCAGGAGACATTTCTTCCCAGATATTTGACCTCTGTTCTAATCAAAGTTGATGTTGCATTTTTAGTGTCATTGACACCATCGATACACCCATTGTTTCCCCTGTTTGACTGACATTAAGTCAGACAATCACCATAATCCTGTGACCATTGTGCTCGACAGTGTGTGCAGTGTACAGAAGTCTGAAACTTTACCTTGATTCCTTCAAACTATTTTTACATTGCTGTTGTGAAACATCTCAATATCTTCAAATTTTGACCTTACAATATTTCTGCATAAGTTAATTGACTTTCCATGTAGACAGATGTAAATTTCAGATGCTTTGAAGGTTTTAACTTTAAAGAAAGAAAGGAGAGAATAAAGACATTTCAGTTTATTATGGGCTTGACCTTAACTGTTTCCAGGATATTCCTAAGAAGTTTTATTTGGTCAGACACTAAAGAGTTTTACACAACTGATTCTCTCGAAGGACAATGACCCGAAACACTCATCATAGTTGGTATTGGAATACCAATATTAATATTTGGTGTGATGCTGAACCCAACTGTTTTGAAAATTCATAGACTTTGCTTAAAAGCTTGGTTAAGAAAACATCATCCTTATATAAGCTCCACTGAGAGGTAAATATCCAACCAGAATCCTGCCACACTCTTGCCCACAGACAGGTGTGTTTTCTTTGCAGCTTATTAAAGAACACAACTAAAATTAGTAGAACTCAATGTATGTTTGTGGCTGAGAAAAAACAAAACAAAAAAAAAACATTTACAGTCCTATTTTAGAAACTCTTATGACACTCTGTACACTTCCTTATTAAACTGCAATTTAAAAATTGTTGTATTTCTCCAGTGATTAACAAATGACTCGTCTCTCCTAATTTCTAAGACCCGGTTGGTGGTATGCGGTATCTAAATGGCATCTTTCTGCCAGACAGACACATGTGTGAATTGGAAATTTCCAATGCATGAACCTTGATAAAATGAGACTCACCTTGAGCTTTTTATAAGGACTCCTTATGACAGGCACACAGTGTCCTAGTGAGATGAAAGACCAAGACGGGCTCATGTGGAGGCAGTACAACACATTCTCATTTCACAAATACAATGCTGAACCACTTTTGGCAGTTATGGCCATCAAGCCTGGGCACATAGTGTTCATAGGTAATATCTGATCAGTGACTTTTCCATTTGCTGATTTTTCTTCTGTATGTAGGTGATTCTTTATATGTTGGCTGACCGCCTCTGGGAGCTGCAGCTCCTTTTATGGAGCCAGAAGCATCAAGCTGGAATGCAAAAACTGATTTCAAGTAAATAAATTGGTTGCTAAACAAGAAACCTGTGGCGCCATGGGAAGATCAAACCCCTAAAGAAAAATACGGAATAAAAACCAGAGGCTGGAACTAACAGCATGCAGGAATGTAATATGGCAAGGATAAAATCATTAAATCCACAATGACATTGACAAATAGAGGCCGATAAGAAAGCAAATAAAACAGAAACATGACAAGGCAAAGAGAGATACGGTTTCCGCCAACAGCTGCGTCAACAATAGCCAGGTCAGCACCCATGTCCCCTGGCAGGTGGAATCGCTGTGTCTTGGACTGGGAGAAAGAAACAGATGCTTACATGCACACAAACAGGATGGAAATATTCAGCCCAATACACACTGAGCTGGTAGAGCTGCAGAGAGTGACAAGTTACAGCAGGCAAGAGACAGCTTCAGACTCCTGCTGGCTGTCAGCTCCCATTTTAACTTAGTGGAAGTTAATGAGAGTGGGTCAAAGATAGTGAGTGGTTACAGATAGAGCCTGAGTCTAGATAATATAGCTTTAAGGTAGTTTAATTTGACAGGTATAGTCTTTTCAGCAGCAAAAAGTACATGTCTCCCACATTTGTTGGCAGCTCCAGTCGCCCCGCAGTGACAGAACAGCAGGAAGTACAGCGAGAAAAGTTGGCTTGTCAGATGCATTAACTCATATCAGATGAACAAAATATAATCACATTCTTATCCCAAATTTTTCTCTGTCTTAAAAAATGACATTTCCAGATTTGTTTTTAACTTTAAAATACTTAATTTAACAATTCACTTGTTAATTTTAGGATATACAGTATGTTAAACTATTTTTTCAACAATGAAATTGATGCAAAGGGACAAAAAAAATACTTTTCTCTCTTATAGGCTGATGAAGAACAAACTAAGCCACTATTGAAATTAATAAACAATGTAATTTTATTAATTTTATAATGACGCCTACGATAATAGTTCTGTTCAAGAATAAACAGATTTATTGCTAACTGGATTTATTTTTCTTTTTGAATAATGATTATTGATCTATTCACACATCATTAGGAATCTTTCTAAATAGATCTCAGTTTTACTCTAGATCAGCTGATACTTTCACATGATAAGGTCGAGTCATTCTGCAGCATTTGGACATTAAAGCTGCAGCAATTAGTTTGTGCAGCTCATTTTCAAATGCTAATGCAAGCTTCTTCAATTTTCATTTTATTGAATACATAGACATGATTGAAAAATTATCTGAAATACGTTCATCTATTTACTATCCCTATTCAAGGTCACAGGTTAACCTGGAATCAGAAATCCATAAATATTTTATATCTAACAAACTGGTGTCTTTAAATCTCTTAGGGGAATCCATGCCATGCAGGAATATATATATGCATGGCATACCCATAATAAATCATGACTGATAGAATTTAGATGCCATGACGCATCTTTTTTTTCTTCAACCAATATTAGTAATGTTTAAGTGTCTTCTCACCATTCCAGGTTCCTCTTTGTGTTCTGACTGCACCGTGAAACAGTGATCTGTGTTTTATTCTGTCAAAAGCAGTCAAATTTACATAAAAATCTCCCAAAGTGAGGAAGACATCAAATGCCATGAAAGAACTGCAGCTGTAGCCCCACTTTTACTTTTTAATGCTCTCTTTGCTGCTGAAAGCTGAGGCCTCCAGAAGGTCACAACTTAAGCTGGCTTCCGCTTGACGATGGAATGTTGTATAAATCTTTTTCTGCGGGCAGGACGCGGTGCTGGCACTGTTTCAAAGTGTGTAGGCTCTGGAAAAGACACGATGTCAGGAGTGTTCCCTAAGCAGCTCAGGGGAGCACTAGATAAAAAAAATGAGGCAATTCTCAGGAGCTCCACTATTTCACTCAGTAAACTTTTCACTGCAAATGAAAATTATGTGCATCTCATTTCAATTTCATAAATGTGCAAATATGATGTCTCTGTCTCTGTCATTAGCCTCAGTTATGATATTACCACAAAATAACATGAGGTAATACATAGTTTTAAATGGAAATTTTTAGATTATATGCAAGAATGTCCAGATCTGCTTAGATAAAGCACTCAAGCAGCTAATTGGACATCTCTTTGAAGGCTTTCAAGTCAGATACTAGAGAATTTAAAATAAATTGGTTTCTTGAATAGCTCATTATACTCCTGCTGCCTCCACAGTTAATATATCTCAAGATAGAAGACCAGGTTTGGAATGCACATCAATATCATTGATATACAGGTGATAAATGTGCAGCAAAATTTGTTGACCTTTTCACAAAAAGAAGGTCCAAGAGATTAGGTGAATACACAAGGTGTATGTAAAGAAGTGGCCAAGAAATGAATATTAATTTCATTGTCTTGTTTACTAAAAATGCTAAATAGAAATTGAAAATGGATAAGAAATCAGTAAGAAGCTTTTGTTATTGCTGGAGTTGGTGATAGCAGACGCACAATCACATGTTTTTATGTCTATTTGCTTTCCTGTGAGCTTGTTCCTGCTTATCTTCAACAAACACTGAGTAACTGGTTGCTGTGGAAGCCGTTCCTTCAGGTCCTGATTAAAGCTGTGTCTCCATCGATGGCCCTCATTTTGTTTCTGCCAGTTTCCAAGATCATTAGAACACAGAACAGCAGATCCAAAGTCTGCGCTGGTATTTCCACTAAAGGTCAGTGGATACATGATATGCTTTATAACAGGAAGAAGATGAAATGGGAACAAAGCTGCCGTATGTGATGAATGGGCTTGTTTTGCAGGATCAATCTGGTCAAAGAAATCTGCAATGAGCTTAGTGGGACAGATTGGTTTGCCAGCAGAGCACAGAGCGTTTGTTTGTTGTAGTCTTTCAGATATCCTTCCTAAAGTGCAGCATCTTAGAATCCAAGAATGCTTTTCAAAAAGAAATGTTTGATGTTTTTATTCTTCTGAAATACTGATCAAATCATGCAAGACTGTTATTAAGAATAGCTGATTCAACTGCTTGAGCTTAAAATGGATGAAAAATTTAAACTATATCATTTGCAGTGAAAAGAGAAGTTCTTCTGGTTTTAGTGAACTTGTTTGGAATTTGAAATGATGTTTTCAGGATGCAGGGACATTTCTCAGCTAAGACGGAGCATGAAACCAATATCAACCATGCACACAGCTACTCTCAAGGTCAAGTCCATTAAATAAACCCACATTCATGCTTTTGTACCAAGAGAGGAAACTAGAGCATCCAGAAAAACACAAATCATCTGAAACACAACAGCTACCATAAGCCAAGAAATCCAAAGATGTATTACTTTCTGCAATTTAGTTTAAATCTGTCCTTGTTTATCCAATCTTAATTGTTTCAGTGGCTTTCAGGATTAAAGCACACTGGTAAATGATCACATCTAGACTTCAAATTTTACTCCCAGAAAATTACAAACAATCCGAGAAATAAATATTAATAAAATTATTCACCAATATTCCAGTTTATTATATGCTCACCCTGTTCATATATCCAGTAATTAAAAGACAGAGTTTAATTTTTCCCAAAATTATAATCAATAAAGTAATAATAATGTTAAATAATTGGACTGGCCAAACACAACAATATGTTGCCATTATACTGAGAATATACTGTCTGTTTTTTTTGTTTTCATTGTTTAAAATCACAAAATCACACCAAAGGTATTTTGCAAATAAATTTGTAGATTTTTTGAATAAATTAATCTTCAACTTCCTAAAATGATCAAGACAGCAGCAACATGGAGGCAAGTTATTTTTGCCTCCCTGTTTCTTGCCAGGCCACAGCTCTGACCTCCCCGGTGGTGAAATGTGTTTGCAGAAGCTTTAACAGCCTTCGACTGGAAGACCTCAAACTGTGAGAAAAGGTGCAGCGCTCTGGAAGGTCAGAGATATTAAGCAGGGACCTACCTGACCACTCAGGGCTCTAAAAGTAAAAGTAAAAAAAGAGAATACAAACTCCATGTTGTCTCTTATATAGATTCAACCAAACATTAGAAGTTTTATTATTAAAAAAAAATCTGAATTAGTTTGGTTGGGAGTTTCTGCTCTGAAAGTTTATTTTTCCTGCATCAATGAGCAAGTAGCTTTATAGAAAGGTTTAAACACAAAAATCACATTTAGAAGACTGAAGCTGAATCTAAAATGTTAATACTGAGGTTTTGAATGCATGTGCATTCAGCAAACTCTGTTTTGGTAGCATTTAAATCCTCCACTATGGAGAAGCCTCCTGGATACAGGTCAGTGAATAAAAGCAGAGGGGGGAGGAGAGGAGAGAAAGACTCGGAGGAAAATGGAATGAAAAATGAGAGAAGTGAAGCTCAGAAGGTGATAAAAACTGGGCCGCTGTAAACGAACAGCCGGAAGAACTGCTCAAGGGTGCACAAAAAAAACCTTTCACAGTCCAGTCAGCCATTCAGATGCATGACCGGGCTGTTGCTCCAATGCTTTGCTGCATGTGCTTCAGACATAAATGCCTGCATTTCACAATCATGTCATTAGTCTATATAGTTAAAAAAAAAAAACACCGTAGGTCCACATTCAAGAAGTACTTTCGACTGTGACATTTAAAGCTGCATAAAGGAAATCAATAACGATAACAGAAACAAGTTAAATGCAGTCTGCTGATTCTAGTTTTCAGAAAAAAAGACATTTCCAAGCCTCAACATTTGCAGTTATGTGACACAGGTGAACAGTTTCCTCTGTGTGCAGAAAGAACGTTACTAAAATAGACGTTGGCAGCAGTCCCCAGACAGAACGAGACCACATCATGCTGCAGAGTTGGCGTTAGAAAAAACACAGTCGATAAATCATATAAGTTGCATATGCAGTTAAAAGTGAAAGTTTACATAAACCAAAAAAAAAAAAAAAAAGACATGGACCTTTTTTCTTAATGAAGCTAATCAGACCAACGTTCTCTTGTTTCAGGTCTGTTAGAACTACAAACATGATTTCTATTTGCTAATTACCACAACAATGAAAGAAGGAATATGGAAGTGATCAATTTGCTAATCAGAAGTTTACACACATTTCCTCAGCGTTACATTTGAACTAGATGACTGGGATCAAATGTTTTAAGTATTTTTGTTTCTAAACTATCTCACTGTGACTCTAGCTTCAAGTTTAGGGAAGATGACCTCGAGCCCCCAGCCTCTAGCAAGTTTTCTTCCTTTATTTTGTCCCGTATTTAAGCTCCATCCTTACTTTCATTGACTCTGATCTGCTTCGCTGTCCCAGCTGAGGAAAAGCTTTCATGTCCTACTTAGAGGCCAGTGACGCTGAATGAGCAAGAAATCTGATCTAGACCAAGCAGCTTTAATACTGCAAGAGAACTACATGAACAAGTGCATTGCTGAACAAAATCTGGTTAAAATATTTTAAAAACAAGAGAAAAAAAGAGTTTTTACTCATGAAATCCAGCTTTTCCATTGAGGTGGCAGGACTGCTCAGCTATGTTTTTGAAGCGCTCCTTTCCTTTAGATTTTCAAGGTTAAAATTTGCTTGTTCAACAATTATAGTTGTGACAAATCTGCTCAGGCTATAGCATGACAGAAAGGCTGGTGGCTTTAAGCTGCCGCACCAACTGGTGACAGATCAGTTTTACATAAAACGCCCCAAAGTCTCGAGGCGTTTCCTCTTGGTGAGAACGCTGCTGCTGGGGAGGATGAGATATGTAACAGTCACGTTCTGCTAGCTGTGACTGGACTGCTGATGATCATCACCACAGAGACATGCGGAGAGTGTGAATACAAGTTTGTGTTGCACACTGATTCATTGTTTTACTGATGTGCTGGGCTTCCGATTTCCTTCTGTATTACCTAGACTTTCCATAAAAATAAACAAAAATATTATACTTGAACCACATCTTTTGCCTTGTATTTCAATAGAAAGACAAGTGTAAATGTTTGTTTTCCAAAAAATAATGAAAACACACAGCAAAAGTTTAAAGCTCTACATCTAGTTTGGCACTGAGCAGTTGTTCATCCTCTCATATAAAGTTTGGGATGTCAGCCGGGAGCAAATATCAGCTGACTTTGCAGTTAAGTGTCTTTCATTCTTGCTGATATTTAACACAAGCTGGTTTTATTAACCGCTAATTGGTGCAGGTTTAATCTTTGATCAGTAATGGAGCCCCCATGTAAACAGTGGAAAAGCAGCGGAGCAATAATGGTGAAAATGAGGTCATCTAATTGGGACAGCTAAATATATTTAGCAGGGTACACCCTCTCCTTGGGTGGTGATACTCGGTGCAGGAGTCACTGCTGCAACAGATTTAGAAAGCTCAGTGTAATGAGTTCATTACATCTTTGTGATGACCACAGACTTTGGGTTTATCGCTGACCCCACTATGGTTTAATAAAATAAATGACCCAATGATTAGGTGGTCAGACAAATATTCAGACAAATCAAGGCAAACAAATGAAACTTGGCTTTACTTGTTCACTGTAGCTCTGCATCGACTCAAGGTCAGCAAATGGATTTTGGCTTGATCACAAAGATGTCAGACTCTCAAAGATTTCCAGCCCTAGTTTTTGACACTTCTCATAAAGATGCATATATAAGTTATGAAAATAATTTAAGTTTTTATTGCAGCAACATAATAGAACGTAATAAAAGCTTAATTACCTATTCTGAAGGTAGTATTTCAGAATAATCCTACCGTTTTCATGTATAGTTTTTGACATGTAGGACAGCAATTTGTCTGTTTCTGAAGCATTTCCCAAATTTGAAGACAAAGGGTTCTGTGAACATTCCGGTTTACACAATCTCTTGGACTTCATTCTACAGCTTCTCTACAATATTTGGGTCAGCAGCATATAATCGTACTTCATTGCATACATAAGGTGGTTATTTTGTTGCAGTTATTTGCTTTGTTCTATATGACACTGGGAGGTAGATTTTAAAAACATAAAATAAATATGAAACATATTTGTTATTTTATGTAAATTTACATAATTGCAGACTTGCTTTTTTTAAAAAAAAAATGCATGAAAAGATAAAAAACTGCAATACTGCATTTGTATTTTTAGGGGATTACAAATTAATTTATCTTCCTTCCACATTTTCCCTGAACAATTGAATTGTTTTAATCTTTAAAGTAGAGACTGAAAAACAGCCTCTTTGTTGCAATTAACAGACTCAGGAGAGTGAAAGAATGGTCTTTTTTCAGCAGTTTGCTCTTTGTGCTTAATTAGAGTGACCTCTTCAGCAGGAGAAACAGAGATTTAGCCAGTCTCTTATTTGTTCTCTGTTTGGAGTGAGATTTCTAAGAATGAATATTGAGTTTCAGTGAAAAGCAGTCAGATGTAACAGTAGCTTAATGGCTTTCTACAGTCTTCCTTCACTATTTTCAGGATTTACTGTTTGTGCTTAGCTTTTCTTCTTTAATTAAAAGTTTTTGAATTTGTCATTGACAAATCATACATAGAAGTCTTTGACATTTTGCTTCAGACTCAGTCAGACCTAGAAAGATCACCAGAACCATTGCTGCATGCACACATTGATTATGAATGTGAAATACTATATTTGGTCATAAAATGAAATGTTCTCAGTTTGCTCTGGCATAAGCTGCAGCATAGTCGTGGGGATATCCAGTCTCTAAGCATGAGCTTAGAGAGTTTTAATCCTGGGCAAAGCCAGGAAGCAAACCAGCGAAAGTGTCATCAGAGAAAGTTCTGGCAATATCGATGGACAGCAATGGCATGGCAACACCATCTTTTTGCACAATCCTGGAACTAGTAAAACATTTTGTTTTAGTTTGGAATAAACTCAACCAAATCAGTTGAGCGAGAACACAGTTAGATCTTACTGCAGGATTTTCACCTTAAAAACCAGAAATAAAATTTAATCAGCTGCTACTACATTCAACCCAAAAGGTAAGAATAAAACTGCTTGACTAAAGACAATTTGAGAAAAATACTTTACAATAATGCTAAGAGACATCCATGTATTTTCTATACCTGCTTTTAACTCTGGAAGGATCACAGTCTGTTTACCACAGCACATTATTGCCTTATCTGAACTGAAAGATGACTTCCAGTTTCTTAAAAGATTCATTCTTGACAAGAAATTTGAAAACTTCTCTGGACCATTGTTAGAGGAAATTGCTCATTAGATTGATTACCCAGCAAGACACACGTCTACATCAATAACACTAACTTATTCCAGATTTGATCAATATACATTTACAGGCAGCATACCAATTTGCTGAGCAGAGTGTAGTGTTGAAGAAACAGCAGTCTCTGGATTATTCAGAAGAGCAGTTTATTCTTAACATGAGTTTACTTGAGATATTCATTGTCTTTGCATAATAAATACCAGTGACCAGAAAAGTCATACTGTGGCTTTTATCCCTGAGTGGATTTTGGTAGGTCACCAGAATGACAGTCTGGTAACAATGACATGATAAAGCAAGACAGAATAAATATTGGGTGGGTGCACTAAAAGAGAGCACAGTTTCTTTGTCTTCAGAGATGTGCTAAAGACTATATTTAATACACTTTGGCACAATCACTTTGCACATTTAGTGGTGAAAAGGTTAGAATTAACAAGATTACTGTTAAAAGAAATCTGGAGTCAGATGATTTTGGTTTTGTGAAAAAAAACAAAAAAAAAGGTTAACTGTATCCATGTAAATCATTTTGAGTTACAGCAGGAATTAAATTGATCAGTTTGCTTAAAAAATCAAAAAAAATGATGTCTTAACATGTTTTTGCTTTTTTCAGTTTGTTCACAGTTCTCAAGAGGAGTCTACGCCATCTTTGGATTTTATGATAAAAAGTCTGTCAACACCATCACGTCGTTTTGTGGCACGCTACATGTGTCCTTCATAACGCCCAGCTTCCCTCTGGACGGAAACCAGCAGTTCGTCATCCAGATGCGGCCTGATATCAAGGGGCCCCTTCTCAGCCTGATCGAGTACTACAAGTGGGACAAGTTCGCCTATCTGTATGACAGCGATCGAGGTAAGTCCCAAACAAAAACTCTTATAGAACAACTTGAGGGATTTATTTCAGAACTGTTTTTGGTTCAAGGCTTGAACCAGTTCAGTTACTGGAATTTGCTGCAATGATTAAATTCAGCTGCTGAAGAAAACACTTAAGAATCCAACAAACACTGTAAGGGTGAAGCTAAAGGGCATGTTGGATCCTGATAATCAGCTTGTCAAGTGTAATCAGCTACAGCAGGTCATGTGTTTTAGGGTGTTTTTATGTAACGTGGGTGAAGAGGTGCAGCCAGAGACTTGATACCACACAGTGGAGATAAAATGACCTGCAGCTCTTTATTTCCATACCTGCTCCAAACGGTGGCATTTGTTTACATCTCCTCTGTATATGAAGTGAACATGCTCTTTCACCACAAAAGCCTGTTTTCATGATAAAATAAAATGAAAAAATGCAATCTCCCTCTTACATTACAATTGTTTGGAGACTGCTGTTTGCTTTACTTTGTACTGCTTCACAAGATTTATGAGGCAGACTGAGCAAAAAGCCTGCAAACCAGAAAATCTTACTTAATAGATAAAGGTGGATTTATTTGCATAATATTCCTCTTGGTTTGTCCCTTCTCTGGTCCATTCTCTCACCTCACTGGAAATATGTTTGAGTTCTTATCCCTCTGGATGTGAAGCACCTGTTTACTCAGTCCAACTCAGCATACTTGTATATTACCTGTGGTGTCCTACAAGGCTCAGTATTAGGTCCAACCTGTTTATTATGTGGATTATTGACTTGAGTACTATTTATTGATCACAGGAATAAGTGAACATGCTATGATCAGGTCTCTCTGTGTGTTTCTTGGACAAGTCTTTTGATTATTCTTTCAAATCCTTTGATTATTCTTTTTTCTGTAAGAAAATCATTTGAGAGGCTCTTGGTTTTGTTTTGGTGAAATTTTCTTCATTTTAGTTTTCAGTGGCATTCACACATTAAGGTGTTTAGAAAATCATCAGTAAACATTATCATTAGTATGCTTTTTAAAATCATATTTAAAAGTTGTTTTTTTTTCATAACTTTTAATTGTAAACCTTTTTGTGGATTATTAATATTAAACAAGCTGATATTGATTTACACTTAGCAGCATTGATTCTTTCAAACTACTGCCTGATGTCGGCTGATTTCTTGGCTTTCTAGACATTTTTACACATCTTTTTTACCTTCAAATTAATTTGTGTCCTACTTTGTGTTTGTATGTGTTTTACCTGGATTGTTGCTGACAGTCTGGTGTGAATTATATCCCAACAGCTTGCATTTACATAAAGTGGTAGATTAAAACAGTTATACACTCAATATTCACACAAAAGAAATCTATATATATGAATAAAACTACTTTCGTCAGAAGCAGGTTTGCCTGAGGTTACTGACCTGAATAAGATCATGGATTGAATATCTAAAATAGATGAAAAGAAATCTACCTTCAAACTAATATCCAGAGTTATTTGATATATAAATCAAATTTGACACTATTCTTTGATCCTTTTCATCAGAGGTTCATTTTTATTTCACACTGATTGTGTCAAAATCTGAAAGTAAGATTAGATTTCTTTGAACACTCTTTGAAAGGTTTATCAGACAGAGGAGGCTTTTGTAGGCTGAAATGACTGAATCTTTTTTTTAAACCCACTAGAAATAAGACATAATACAAAGCAGACAAGAGAATACAAAAAGTGAATGGGTAAGAAAGCTGCCCATAATAACCTGTAATAAAGATGACAGAAAAATTGCTCTTGTAAGTTATCTCACTTTACTGTGTCATGCAACTCATTTTCTGCTGCCATCTACTAATTCTTCTCCCGAAAAAAACATTCTTCTCCAGTAAAGACTTACTAGCCTGTAATAAAAGCGAAACTCATTTGCATACATAGTGTCATTTTTTGACAGTGCTACTGTGATAAGAAACATTGAATAAATACTTAATTTATGTTCTGTTCTTGTGGAGAACATTGAGTTTTAGTTTCTTTACGCTTTTCTTTTTCGGTTTTCCCAGGTTTTGTGCTTCTTATTACAGAGATGAAAGTGGTTATTTTTAGTTTGTTAGAAAAATGTTTCAGGATTATTTTTGAAAAAATGCATATTTTATAATATGCAAAATGCATATCTTACAAAATCCTACTAAATAAATAAAGGTGGATTTGTTTGGCCGTACGTTTGCCCTTATAGCCGTTGCTGCAGGCTTCACATGCCTTTGCTGCATGTGCAAATGCTTCCAATTCAGAAATATGACATAAAGAAAGATCTGTTCTGAAAAGCACTTCAAGCACCATTCAGTCCACATTTAATGGCTTCATAACTGTACTCTAACGACCTGTGATCAATATCACCAATGATTTAACACAGAAACCAGTTGGAGATGGGAATATTCATTCATTGATATGGATTTCTCCTTTATGTTAGTAACTGTAGACTGAGATTTTTATATTGAATTTAACGCTATAATCATTATTATCTAAAGTGTTCTTTAATGAAATTCCATTCTTTGTAGTGAAATGATTAATTGGAGAGTGAATCTGGAATAAAGCATAACATTTCAGTTGTGTGAAGCCAAGATAGAAGTGAATCGCCGTCTCGATTATACCAGAGCTGATGTCAGACACATCAGCAGCCACATCTTCTCATAACGGAAATCAATTGTTTGTAATTATGCACACATCTCTCTTTTCCTGATACAACTCTATAAGTTTTAATGTTTGCTTACAAAGCAAAGTCAGTGTTGTGCAATAATAATAATAATAATAATAATAATTGCCTAAAAATCCTGAGTGGATTATTACAATTAAAAAGAAAATGTTTCATCACCTCTGTAGAGGACAGTAGAACTATGACCTCGTACAAAAAATTTACACTAATTGCTCCCATCTGCTTATTAGTTCAAACTGCTTTGTGAATCCTTTGCACAAATAAAGCAACGGATTCAGCAAAACATCAACAGAAATGCAGGCGATGGTCCTGCATCCTGAATTCCCTCATCAGTAGCTTAATGTAAGTTTAGGAAAATCAGCTCTCACAAGTTGTATTGCTACATGTGCAGACTGAATGGAGTTCACTGAGCTGCAGACAGATTAGGAGGGATCAGCTTACAATCTTTATCATTTACATCACTTAAATTCTCCCACTGAGCCGTATCGCCTCAGTCTTTGAGTTCCTTTTATTGAACATAGTAAAGCCCTTTTGTTTCCTAACCTGTGCTTGTTGTCTAGTCTCTCTGGTACTTTTCCTCCTCTGTTCTCATTGAGTGTCTACCCTGGCAGCCTACCTTCCACTTAACAGAGGATCACAGACAGCTTTGCTCTAAAATCAGAGGAACAAGCAGTTTTAGATCTTCCCCAAGCTGATGCTAGCAATGACCTGATCTCCCTACTGTATGTCCAAGGAAGCACTAAGGAGCTTGTTGTGCATATTTCATCATTGCATGGCTGTCTAATTAGGTCAGTGTGATCCTCTCATTCCCATGGCAACCAAAGTGTAGCGAGAGAGGAGGAGAGAGAACGACAGAGGGAGATTGTATGTGCCTGAGCCGGCTGGTAAATGAAATGAGCGTGTCTGTGTGTGGGTGTTTCTCAAGAAAACAGTGAGGAGGCATTGGAGTTACTAAAGGTCATGATGAATTTGATTAGCACTTCCCAACTAATGGATGAACTAAATCATTTTTGCTTTAGGGTTTTTTTTTTCTAAATTTCTTTGACTCTCAAACAACCATATACGGAGGAAACGCCATCTGCAAAAGCATTCCAGTAAACAGGTGTGAAAAAATAAGAATCGAATAAATTCATAATTCAGTTTTATTGCTGGAATGTTCTCTTAACAAATTGATGGTTTTTACTGCTAGTGAGTGAAGTTGCAGTTTGTTCTTGTTCCCAGGTCATTAACCAGTTCTGCTATGCAGAAGCTGGGAGAGCAAAATACATACGCACAAGATGTTACTGTCCATATGCGTGTCTATTACTTTACTTTTTGATATAGGAAAAAACATGGCTTTATCAAAATGGGATTTGGTTGTTTGAGAGTTTTTATCGATACTTCAACAGCTAATTTGGGTATGGATTATATTATTTCTCTAAATATTAACATTGCAACAGAATATTTAGTAAAACATTTTAACAGTCTTGATTCTTCAATATTAAATAATACCTAGTTTGTATGGCAAGATTTTTGTGCCAGTTTTTTCCTTTCTGATGATCTTAAGGGTGTCTCGATTCCTGCAATGCGCGATATATTGTCAGATGATTTCAGTGATCTGGTCTGTCTGGACGGGCGTTGAAATAGAAAATATCCAACATGCTGGATTGTCTTGGCTCGATGTTTGGTGATCTCCAAAGAGAAATCTAACAATATATTGAAATGTTCCTTCTTCCCAGTCAGCCATGTTTGTTTTGAGAAGTTTTGCTAAGTTTCCCGTCTGACATCTGAATGTTTTAAACTGAAATTGATTCTGATGTGGTGGGTTGCTCCTGCCATGTTGCTCAACTTCACATATGGAGATGTCACAGTAGAGGGTTGACTGTAACCCTCCCTGACACATCAGTCCTTTCAAAAATCACACAGCAATAGTTTAAAGTTGACCAACTAATGGCTTTAAGTGTTTTTATGAAACTGGCTGGAGTGTCTTCAGATGTTTCTTTGAGTTACAAAGAGTTTCATTCATTAAATCGAAGGATTAAAATTTTAAATATTTGGAGTTATAAAGGAGTGATGTTTGTCTTTGAGTTATTTTTATACAAGTAACTCAAATATTTTATTTATGCAAAATACTGTATGGCATTGTGTGGGAAGTTGCAACAAAGACATTTCAGTTTTTCTATAAATAATGTTTTCGACGCTCTGTGAAGGAATGGCGAGCTGCCCAGGGTGTACTTCGCCTCTCTCAATCACACTCACAACATTTATCTAAAATTACAATCCAGGTTTAATGTGGAGTTAAACCTTTGCTAATATCTTGTTTTTATTATTGTTTCTGTAAGTCATTCTAATTACCACATTTTTAAGCTTTAATAAAACAGTCAAATTTAACTGCACCATGATGACCCCACGGTAACCATGATGTACCACCTTCTCAGATAAAACTGCAAGCCTCAGTTTTCCTCACCAATGCCACAGTTTTATGGCTGTATCGCATGAAATTGATTACATCTGTATTTCACCTCACCATGGTGAGTTGGAGTGAAACGGCAAAGCCCTTCATCAAACCACTCTCTAACTGCACCCTGTTGGCCAGGAGTCAATACCAGCAAAGATTTACCAAGGAAACGAGTTGTTGATAGGAATATATGTGCATGAATTCTGTTCAGTGAATGTATACTGAAATTAAGTTTTTTTTTATTATTTTGATGATGTATATGTCTCTAAACAGTTATTTTTTCTGTTACGTTAATGAAATTTGTCTTTTCTTGTGAAATGATTACGTGGATCAGAAATGAAGTGATTTCCTTTCTTAAGACGTCTCTGAGGTGAAATCACAGGGAATGAGTTGATCCTCTGGGATTCATTTAGCATACATTACACAGTAATATAAACTGTTAAAGCAACTCATTTCGAAGCAAATAAAGAAAAAACATACTGCCTTATCAGACATCAGCAGTACTGATGGAGTTGAGTGCATTGTTTGCTGCAGCCATTTTCCTCCCACATGTTTTTCAGGTACATGGCAGAGCAACTGTGACTCATCATACAGAGCCATTTACATAAGTTAGGAAGTGACTGTAAAACATCAACAGCCATTTTATTCAGTATTTATTTATTCATGAAAATCTTAATGTTATATTTCACATAAAGATAAAAAGGGTTTATCATGATATATTTTTTGAGAAAGTCTTGTTGATGGTTGTAGTTAATGATGCATAATGTTTATTATTTGATTCTCTGTGTGATAAAATGTACAAGAAGCAAAGAAAGTTCCAGAAGAGTCGCTACGATGTGAAAGAGATGCTGCACTTCAAATGCTGAACTCAGACATCAACACATAACACATCCATGAAAAAACAAAAGGAACCATTGCAAAATCTCCAGCTCAAATTTGAATTCATACTGTGAATAATTAGTCATTTATCCAGAGAGAAGTAAGACTTGAGTAGAAATGTGCCTGACTGCAGAAGATAGAATCCCATAGGGGTTTTAGAACCAAGTCTCTCTCCATATATATTTGCCATTGTATGCAAGTGCACTTGTGACAAATACTGTAATGCAAAACACTGAAGCATTCAGGATACTGTGTTGGTTCTGATCAGCGTTATTTCTGAGTTTATTCCATGAACCATGAGGTGATGGTGTTTGTATATCTTTGTCTCCACTTTATTTTGTCAGTTGCCGTAAAAAGTCACTTTATTCTGGTGCTACACGTGTGGTGGATAGGAGGGAAATTAAAATCGTTAGAATTTAGCTGCAGTCAGATGTTTTCTCTTTCATCTGCCGCGTTTGGGTGATGTTGTGGAACCAAATGATACCCGAACGTGGTGCTGTAGAATCCAACCACAGTGGCCACCGTTCAACCCCAGCAGGGCAGCACTGAGACGGCTTTAGGCAAAATATCACAGAACTAAACAAATTTACACAAAACATTTGTTAACATTTGTACAAACATGTAAAAATGTTTCAAGTCAATTTAGACAGTTTACCTGAAAAAAAGTTGATTTGGGGATGATTATATATTAAGGTTAAAGATCATGTGCTTTTTTTTTTTCAGGTTAGAGCTTTTTGGAAAATAATACGTTACCTTTGGACAATTGTTCAATGTTTCTGTCACAGCCTGAAATTTATTAAATAATCTTCTGTTAATTCTATCTCCAGGTCTGACAACTCTACAGGTTGTTCTGGACATCGCAGCAATAAAGGAGTGGCATGTGACAGCCATCAATGTGGGAAACCTCAAAGATGAGAAGAAGGACGAAGCTTACCGCTCACTCTTCCAAGATCTGGAGAGCAAGAAAGAGAGGAGGGTGATCCTGGACTGCGAGCAGGACAAAGTGAAAGACATCATGGAGCAGGTGCTGCATGCTGTGCAGTTTTCTAAATGTGCTCTGTGGACAGACAAGTGTGTGCAATAGGTTTGAACAGCGTGTGGTATAATCATGAATTGTGTAGTGATTCTTATTTATGAGTCCACTACAGAAACTTTAGCATGATGGTTCTTGCTGTTTAAGTGAATTTCGACCTTCCATTTAATTGAAATATTCCAGTAATGTGAAAATGGATGCACTAATTAAAACAAGTACAGAAAAAAACTTTAAAGAAAGGAACAATAACAACTCAATTATAGCAGAATTATCCATTAGACCAGAAATTGCATTCAGTTATAATTAACCCATTCAGAAAAACAATTCCTGATGAACTAGAACCTTCCACTGATTTAAATTTGAACCAGAATAATTATACTGATTGCATGTTTAGTCTGTAAACAAAACTTCAATTAAAGGTGATACAAATGAAGATGAACAAGGTGTTTTTATTTAAATTTGTACTCATTATAGAAGGGTTTTGATTAACATTAGTGGTCGGAAGCATCTTTTTAGGAAATCACTGGCTCAAGTGTCAGTCGCCTCTTTAGAGAATCTGTTCAGGCAAAAATTGTATTTATTTTAGATGTTATTTTGTTGTCTCCAAGTTGCAGTTGTCCCTCATTTTACTGATTCATTAATCACTGAATATTTTATTTTTCGCCTGTGTTCAATAATTTTCCCTTTTGTTATTTTCCATTATTACACAGCTTAATTTCTGAACCTACTTGTTTTGAGTTCTTTCTATGTATAGATTAGTTTGGTTATAACAACACCTGGTGAAAATGTATTGTCATTTAAACCTTTAGAAATATTTTTACAATTAAAAATTATGATGGTTCAATACGTATTTTACTCACTGTACATCAGTGTTTAGAAATATTTGTTTTTCTTTACTGTAGGTATGTAGTGTTTTATATATGACATGATTTACATTTGTTTTTTGTGAATGAAAATTAGCCATTTAATACAGGAATAATAGTTCCATTATTTAAAAAATAAATGTTGTATTTACTGTGTTTAGTCACAACACATTCTCTCAAATTATCCCATATAGAGTCATAGTTACTGTAATATGATGTGCTGAATTCTTTCATATAATATATATGTTTATAACCCCACAGGTCATCAAAATTGGCCAACATATTAAAGGCTATCACTACATCATTGCTAATCTGGTGAGTTTAAACATGTTTATCCATTTTGCATAATATTCCTCCTTTACATTACCGCATAGTTTTCTAAATCAATTTGTTTCCCTACATTTAGACAACAATCCCAGAATAAATGATTTCCATTCTCCTTTCAGGGTTTTGTTGACGGAGACCTTTCCAAGATTCAGTATGGTGGAGCTAATGTGTCAGGCTTCCAGATTGTTGATTTTGAAGAACCTTTGGTCTCAAAGTTTAACCAACGATGGGAAGCACTGGAGGAAAAGGAATATCCAGGAGCAGACAGCAAAATACGGGTGAGCTTAAGCTTTTGACTGTTTTATTTTATCTGATTTCATTTTATAGGATTCTATTGAAATGTATGTGTTGACAAACATTCTTTTTTTTTTTTTACCTTTGAAAAGTGGTCCCTAAAAATGGAACAAATAAATAATGATGCTAAATTATTGAATAATAAAATAACATAACAGGACCTAGTAAATATTGGCACTCAGGAAAGCCAAGATAATCTGCCAGTTAAAGGGAATTATAAAGGCTCATAGTAAGAAAAAAAAAATGTTTTTTCAAATTAAGACAATAATACATTTTAGAAAGATGACGAGATAAAGCAGCGTCAGGTTTGGGGATGATGAAACCTTGGGAAGAAAATATTTCTTTTGGTTTAAGTCAGGGGTGTCAAACTCAAATACACAGTGGGCCAAAATGTAAAACTTGAACAAAGTCACGGGCCAGCAGTGAACAAATGAACCTTTTAATATCAGAATATTTGTTTATATATGTAAAAGACAAACAGGTCTGTCTTTTACATATGTAAACAGATATTCTGTCTCCCACCTGTCCAGAAAGCTCCTGTTGTCTGCCTTTCTTTTCGGTTCTACAGTGACAGTTGTAGCTTGAGATCGCTATAACTACTGTCACAGAGGAGAGGGCGTTTCTGGGACCCGTCCTGATTGACGCGCCAAAACAACAGCAAGGCATTATGGGATTTGTAGTATTAGCGATGAATGAATGCGCTGTATCATACCGGTGGGCCAGCTCGCGTAGTCATTTGGTATAGCCTCGCGGGCCAAATATAATTACACTGCGGGCCAAATTTGGCCCGCGGGCCAGAGTTTGACACCTATGGTTTAAGTGTTTCATAATCACCATCCTGTGTTAATGTATCAGTTCCAAAACGAAACTGTCCAATTTTTCTGTCAGGGAAAACAAGTTGACTTTGGAATTCAAAATTTGGGATCTATATGCAGTAGAGCAAAATTCAGTAGTTAAATATCAAAGGCCCATGGAGTGAAATAATCCAGTTTACACATAAATGATAATCCAGGGAACAAAACTGCAAACTTAAGTTTTACCATTTGTTATTTCGCTGCTACTTTAGCCAGTTCTGCCCCAGTCTGTCCTGCTTACCTGTCAAGTCTCCCGTTTTGGCCGGGAAACTGCCGTATTTTATGACATGCTCCCGTATTTGTATTTTCTCATAAATTTTCCATGTAATAGTAACTACGTCACTGATGACCCTGATGGAGACACGCCGAGCTGCAGTAGAACTGTTAACCTTGACAATGGAGAAGTGGTTATTGTTAAAATCACATTCTGTTTTAGTCTGTATGCTTTGTTGCAAACCAAACCATTCCAGCACAGAAACCAATTTCATTATATTAATATATCAATGTTCTGCATGGTGACTCAGTTGCACTGCATGCATGGCTTCTTTCTTGGTTTTCCAGCTTTCTCCTACAATTGATCCTTTGCCAAATGACAAAGATCAATTGTTTTCTTTAAATTACTTGTAGGAGTGAGAGTCTGCAAGGCTGAATCTCTGTGTTGTCCTGTGATGGACTGCTGACCTTTCCAGGGTCTCTGGCCCATCGACTGGAGGAGATGTAGCTTAAAATTAGAATCAGTTTTACTTCGAATTTGTGGGTGTCTGTTAGTTTAATGTTTGTCTAAACATTTTGTAAAGAACTCTGTAATTATCTCCTATTTTTTCCGTTTTAGTATACATCAGCGCTGACCTACGACGCTGTCCAGGTGATGACAGAAGCCTTCAGATACCTTCACAAACAGCGCGTTGACTTCACAAGGAGGGCCAACACAGGGGACTGTCTGGCTAATCCAGCTGTGCCTTGGGCTCAGGGAGTGGAAATTGAGCGAGCGCTGAAACAGGTAACTGTCCTCCTACTGGTTCCTGACAAAACTTGAACAAAATTAAAATGGATTTGGAAATGACACCAATCATTCTGGATGCTTTGGATTATTTTCTAAATTAATGATTTACATTTGCAAATCATTTGTTTATTTTAATGTATTTACAAAATGTGTAGAACTTTAGAATCTTTAGAGAGTCCTACCTTCCTTACACATGTTCACATATACCGACACAAACTGAGACCTTCATAAGAACTTTGTGTATAAAACCAAAAAACAGCAAATTTTAGTTTTTAGGAGGACCCAAAATTCACTTTTTTGATTCACAACAGAGTTGCATATATACACCTCCACAAATAATCTGGACTTTCTAGTCAAATAAACCAGACAGAGTTTGATTAAGCAAGGCTGGTGTGAATACACAGTTGTAAGGGGGAGAAGTAGTTTTTTTCTCAGCATTTCCGTATTTATCTTGGTGATGAATCCGTTACATTTCAATGTGTCAGTTACGTACACCAACTCTTAAACTAATCAGTTGATTAGTGTGAATACATCCAGCAGTGACCACACACTGACGTGTATGTCTTTTTGTGACCACACACATCAGTGTGTGGTCACTGCTGGATATCAATCTACCATCAGAAGAGTCTTTTCTAAATACTCCGTCCATTTCCGAATGGGCAGAGCATGACAGAGAGAGAATCCCAACAAGAGACATAGTATTATTCATTTCATGCTCTGTGATGCCAAAATGCATTCACAACAAGGCTCACCAGTTAAACTGGTGAGGACCTGTTGCCGTGGTAACAGGAGCTCTCCCTTAGAAAATGCACCCAAAAAGCTGAAATTATTCCAAAGACAAAGTGATAGATAAATTAGTGCCAATATGTCTTCTTTTCTCTGACATGTTTTCCATTTTGTGGCATTAATAACATGCCAAACTCTGTGCAGATTCAAAAGAAAACAGATTAATCAAATAACATGAGGAACAAAAGTCATCTGAAGCTCCATTTACTGTCTACAAGGGCATACGTGCTCTAAAGGCATATTTCTGAAGTTAAATCTTTCCTAATTGCGATGTACTCTATCCACTATTATTTTCCAAACTCCTCTTAATGTCATTGACATCTTTATAGTATATTTTTAAAATCACATTTCTCTTCCTCATTATTGATCAGGTATTTTAATTTGTCAGCCTTTTTTCTCTTCAGAGAAGCAACACCTGGCCCAGCATTTCTGTTTAGCCATGACACCTTCCTGAAGATGTCCATCGACAGAACTGCTGTTCCCAATAATCCCATTTTATATTTCTATAGATGATCAACAATGTCTTTCTCCTAGATACAACAACTGAAGGCTTGTTGTGACTACTTATGTACTTTCCAAAACTTTTCTGTGCTGCAAATAAGCAGCTGCATATAAATTCAGCATATTTACTTTAGAAAGGTATGCTTAGTTGGTAAAATTACCAGCAGTCTCCCTACAACACAACCGTTCATGTATGGTGCTAGCATATCTCCAAATGCTCTGCTGTATCAAAGAAAGGTTTAAGTTTTCCTCTTTGCGTCAAAATAAAAACATTTGCAAGATTAATTAAGAAATATTTCTGAGTGTTTCTTGGATTAAAATATGATAAAAATCAGCTTTTTGAAAGGTTATCAAGCGAAAAAGACAGGAATGACAAATATCACCATTCGTTTGAGATGTTAAATAGATTCATTATGTCTTTTTGTAAATTGCGCCACCTAACCATCATGAACAATAACTCTGGACTGGCAAGCTCAAATGAAAGTCTTTCCAATCTTTAACATGGACGTTTAAAGATCATTTTGAAGTTTGGATTCATATTTAAAAGCAGCTAAAGATGACCAGTGTAAACAAACATAAAGGTTTAACTTTGTGTCTGCCAGGTGAATGTGGACGGCCTTTCTGGAAACATTCAGTTTGATCAACATGGCAAGAGACTCAATTACACAGTGGGTGTGATGGAATTAACAGATAATGGTCCTGTGAAGGTAAGTGTCTAAAATGTCCTCATAGCAAGATTCAAACAAGAACTGCTTCTATTTATTGCTTGTGTTTTGGGTTTATTTTTCTGTCTTTGTATTTTGTTTCATCCATCCATCCATCCATCCATCCATCCATCCATCCATCCATCCATCCATCCATCCATCCATCCATCCATCTTCTGCCGCTTATCCGGGTCGGGTCGCGGGGGTAGCAGCTTTAGAAGGAGGCCCAGACTTCCCTCTCCCCAGCCACTTCCTCCAGCTCCTCCGGGGGAATCCCCGAGGCGTCCTCAAGCCAGCCGAGACGTAGTCCCTGGGTCTTCCCCCGCCTCCCCCGGTGGGACGTGCCCGAAACACCTCACCAGGGAGGCGCCCAGGAGGCATCCTGACCAGATGCCCGAGCCACCTCAACTGGCTCCTCTCGATGTGGAGGAGCAGCGGCTCTACTCTGAGTCCCTCCCGGATGACCGAGCTTCACTCCTATCTCTAAGGGAGAGCCCAGCCACCCTACGGAGAAAACCCATTTCGCCGCTTGTATCCGCGATCTCGCTCTTTCTCGGTCATTACCCAAAGCTCATGACCATAGATGAGGGTAGGAACGTAGATCGACCGGTAAATCGAGAACGCCGCCTTTTGACTCAACTCTCTCTTCACCACGACGGACCGGTAGAGCGCCCAGCTTTCACGGCGGACGCTGCACCAATCCGCCTGTCGACCTCACGCTCCCTTCTTCCCTCATTCGTGAACAAGATCCCTGAGATACTTGAACTCCTCCACTTGGGGCAGGACATCTCCCTCGACCCGGAGAAGGCATTCTACCCTTTTTCCGACTCAAGACCATGGTCTCAGATTTGGAGGCACTGATCCTCATCCCAGCCGCTTCACACTCGGCTGCAAACCGCTCCAGCGAGAGCTGAAGATCACGTCCTGATGAAGCCAACAGGACCACATCATCCGCAAAAAGCAGAGATGCAATCCTAAGGCCACCAAAACGGATCCCCTCAACACCCTGGCTGCGCCTAGAAATTCTGTCCATAAAAGTAATGAACAGAATCGGTGACAAAGGGCAGCCCTGGCGGAGTCCAACCCTCACTGGGAACGAGCCCGACTTATTGCCGGCAATGCGGACCAGACTCTGACGCCGGTCATACAGGGACCTGACAGCCCGTATCAAAGGGCCCGGTACCCCCATACTCGCAGAAGATCCCGCCCACAGGGCTCGACCGAGGGACACGGTCGAACGCCTTCTCCAAGTCCACAAACACATGTAGATTGGTTGGGCGAACTCCCATGCACCCTCCAGGACCCTGCTGAGGGTGTAGAGCTGGTCCAGTGTTCCACGACCAGGACGAAAAACCACACTGCTCTTCCAAAATCTGAGGTTCGACTATCCGACGGACCCTCCTCTCCAGTACCCCCGAATAGACCTTGCCAGGGAGGCTTATAGAGTGTGATCCCTCTATAATTGGAATATGAGCACACTCTCCGATCCCCTCTTTTTAAACAGGGGGACCACCACCCCAGTCTGCCAATCCAGGGGAACTGCCCCCGATGTCCATGCGATACTGCAGAGTCGCGTTAGCCAACACAACCCTACAACATCCAGAGCCTTGAGATACTCCGGGCGAATCTCATCCACCCCCAGGGCCCGGCCACCGAGGAGCTTTTTAACTACCTCGGCGACTTCGTCCCCCAGAAATTGGAGAGCCCAACCCAAAGTCCCTCAGGCTCAGCTTCCTCAATGGAAGGCATGTTGATGGGATTGAGGAGGTCTTCGAAGTACTCCGCCCACCGACCCACAACGTCCCGAGTCGAAGTCAGCAGCACACCACCCCCACTGTAAACAGTGTTGGTGCTACACTGCTTCCCCCTCCTGAGACGCCGGATGGTGGACCAGAATCGCCTCGAAGCCATACGGAAGTCTTTCTCCATGGTCTCTCCGAACTCCTCCCACGCCCGAAGTTTTTGCCTCAGCAACCGCCAGAGCTGCAAGCCGCTCGCCCGCCGGTACCCATCAGCCGCTCCGGAGTCCCACAGGCCAAAAAGGCCCGATAGGACTCCTTCTTCAGCCTGACGGCATCCCTCACCGAAGGTGTCCACCAACGGGTTCGAGGGTTGCCACCACGACAGGCACCGACAACCTTGCGACCACAGCTCCGATTAGCCGCCTCGACAATGGAGGCACGGAACATGGACCAGTCAGACTCAATGTCCCCCGTCTCCCCCGGGACGTGTTCGAAGTTCTGCCGGAGATGGGAGTTAAAGCTCCGTCTCACGGGGGACTCCGCCAGATGTTCCCAGCAGACCCTCACAACACGTTTGGGCCTGCCAGGTCTGACCGGCATCCTCCCCCACCACCGGAGCCAACTCACCACCAGGTAGTGGTCAGTGGACAACTCCGCACCTCTCTTCACCCGAGATTTATTTTGTTTCATGGTGTTTCATGGTGTACTAATTGAGTATGTGTGCAATGAATGCATAAAGCTAAACAAAAGTATATCTTATGAAATGTCAGATTTTTCTGTCCATTTTTTTGCTCTTAATACTGTGAATATTTTGTGTATGATGTAGCAAAAAATCAAATATTTCTATTTCTATTCCTATTTCATGAAAAAGATCAATAAAACTAAAATCTTTTTTGCTGAAACTTCTGTGATTATTGGGATGGTGATTCTATGTTGTGTACTTTTCTTTAAATCTGCAAAGTCAATGTAGCTCATAAACTTTCTGCTTTTTTCTCCCTATAGATTGGATTTTGGAATGAAAACAACAAAATGGTTGTGACCAAAAAAGATATCTCTAGCAACGACACAATCGGGGGAAACAAAACAGTTGTTGTCACCACCATTTTGGTAATTTTTAAGATAATTAAATTTTTATAAACATTTTTTTTTTTTTTTGCCATCATCTGTTTACATTTTCTTTTTCAGTGCAAAAGTACTTGTAAATGACTGACACCAAAAAACAGTGAAAGTGACCATAAATTAACAAAGAACACAAATTAGGAAAGAAATATGTTGAAATTTGAGCATAGAAATCTGAAAAATGTAAAGACAACTGACAGAAAGTATCACAACAATTAGACAACACATAGACTTTGACAAATGTTTTATGATGCATTTATAACTGGTCAGCAGAGGAGCATTTTATTTGTACCATGAGGCCAGCTGATGAACAGTAAACCTGGACAAATACTTTTATGTATGAAGCCATTTCCCTCATTGTAATTAAGCTTCGTTCTCCTCCTTCAGGAAGCTCCGTATGTTATGTTGAAAAAGAACGCCGACCAGTTTGTGGACAACGAGCGCTATGAGGGTTACTGTGTTGATCTGGCTGCGGAAATAGCCAAACACTGTGGCTTCAAGTATGAGCTGAGAATCGTGGGTGATGGAAAGTATGGAGCCAGAGATGCAGAAACCAAAATCTGGAATGGAATGGTTGGAGAGTTGGTGTATGGTGTAAGTTAAACATCCTGACTGCGTGGCTTTAATAAGTGTTAGTAAATACCTTGTAACCCACATTTTACTACTTCACCCAATCCCTATGAAAATTATTATATTCAAATAATATTTGATGGTGTGTGTTTTTAAAAGTTAGTGGTTTTCAGCAAAAAGGTTTCAGCACCATGATAACCTTCACTGAAGATGTGTCTTTTTGCTGTTTTATTCTTCTGGTTTGACAGAAAGCAGATATCGCAGTGGCGCCTTTGACCATAACATTGGTGCGAGAGGAAGTGATTGACTTTTCAAAGCCTTTTATGTCTCTGGGAATCTCCATCATGATCAAGAAGCCTCAGAAATCCAAACCTGGAGTGTTTTCTTTCTTGGACCCTCTGGCCTATGAGATCTGGATGTGCATTGTTTTTGCTTACATCGGCGTCAGCGTGGTGCTGTTTCTTGTCAGCCGCTTCAGCCCCTATGAGTGGCACACTGAGGAGTATGAAGATGGCCAGATCCAGACCAATGAGTCGACTAACGAGTTTGGCATATTTAACAGCCTGTGGTTCTCACTTGGAGCATTCATGAGACAAGGATGTGACATTTCTCCCAGGTAGGTTAACAAATAATCTGTCTGCTAATTGCTGAACACAAGAATGAACTGGAATTAAATTATACATTTGCATTTGCTTTCAAACTTTTTCTCATTGTTTTTTGTTTTTTCTCATAAGTCTTTCTTCTTTCTGCTTTGACTAATTTTGTTAACGTTTTACTGCAAAACATTACACATTTTGCAGTAAGTGTGTAATGTGATTGAAGAAATTTTTGTAAGAAATTTCCAACATTTTATTAACGTTGGTACTTTACAATGTCCAGCTGAAAAACAATTATAATAATTTAATTTAGTAATTATCTACAAGAAAAGACCTCTACATTTCATGCCAACTTTTGATTCAGTTAAAATACATTTCTATCAGTATTGATAAAATTGAGCTAGAGCTCCTTTGGGCTCAATATGCTGTGCCCTAACAATATGCTTACGTTGGAATATCCTCAACAATGGTTTAATTATTTTAGTGCTTTCTCAGAGTTTAAGGCTTTTAAGTAAAGCCCAAAGACTAAAACTTTATCAATGCCTTTATCAAATTTTTACTATTTTCTTACATCTGATAAACAAAAAACAAAAAAATGCATAAACTTAATGTATAGAATGAACACTAAATGAATTTATAGTTTTATGTATTTACTGCACAAAATACATTCCGTTTTTTGGATGAGATAAGTTTAATTTTCTAAAATTAGCTAGTTAATTAGTTGGTCATCTGCTTGGCTTTTCAGCCTGTAGTTTGTTGCATTGCAGACCAGATATGCCACTTGGAGTTTACCAACTGGATTTTTAAAACACAGTTTTCTCATAGGGACAATCCATGGAAATCTTTATTTTTATGCTTTTTGCAACTGGAACCAATTTTTCTTTCTTATAATCAGGTATTCTTTTAGATACCTTTCTGTCAATAGGTGGGGGAAGGGAAGGGTTTGTGTCTCTACGTCTAAAAATACAGAAAATGTATTTTCTGTTCATTAGTGGTTTAAAGCTTATTTCTGTAAATCAAACATTGCTTGCTGGCAGGTACTAATCATACAAATTCATACCTACAGCATGGAAATAAATTGATTAATCATCCTCACAGCAAAATTTCCAAACCAAATCAAAATTTTTATGCAAGTATTTCATATTTTGCAATAAAAACAGAAATAAAATTACTGACCCATTCACATGGAGAAGTGGATTTTCAAAATCTTTCAAAGAACATTGGCAACTCGATGGTTCCGATTGGTTTCCAGATTAAATATATATGACACCTTGCATAGCTTGATCCAGTTTGTGATAGTTATTTTATGTGCATAGTGACAGCACAAATTCCCGATGCATAAAAAAACATCCCACTCATCAATTAAAATGTAAAACTTAGAACAATTACGGCATTAGCAAATGCATTACTTCTGTGTCTTACCAGCCAAAGTAATGACTCGCATATTGTACAAATAAATGGTCTTTTATATCTGCTACGTCTGAGAATACTGTGGGTAAAAGCTCTTATCGTGTGCCATAATTTCTAACCTAGCAGCTGAAGAAAAACAAACATATTCAAGAAGCATTTCTGCTCACTCCCCAGTTCAGGGGAGTATTTACAATAAGTGTAGAGTGTGTATAACAAAGTCGATGTTTCTAAAGAAATTGTCTCGTTTACTGCTTTTACTGGAAATAGTTCAGTATGAATTTGAACATAGATGAATTGAAAGCCTGTGAGAGTTGAGACTAGTGCTGAGCAGTGAGGTTAGAGCTCCAGATATGAATCAGCCGATGAGTTGACATACCCTTTACATCACACACTGATGATGTGAAAGGTGTCAACACGACTCCAGATCAGTGTTGCATGTTTCCCAACAATTGTGTTGCCAAATTAGAACATGTAGTTCAACTGCTTAAACTTTTGAACTTTGGTCATGTTTTATTGCTTACAAGTGCCACATTTACAAGAGAGACAGACATTTTTTATCTTGTCTTGCTTAAACTTTAGGGGGGGAAATGCTAAATTTTACATGGCTTGTTAATGATCAAAACATATTTTTTTAAAAGCTTGGCAGTTGTTTGAAGGTCAAGTAGCTTAATGCCAATAAATTGAAGCAGAAGAACATCTTGCTGATAGTGATTGTTAGAGGATAAATCCTTTTGTTTATTTTTGTTTCCTTTCCCGCCGTAGATCCCTGTCTGGGCGAATTGTTGGTGGCGTCTGGTGGTTCTTTACTCTAATCATCATCTCCTCCTACACGGCTAACCTGGCTGCCTTTCTGACTGTGGAGAGAATGGTTTCTCCCATTGAAAGTGCGGAGGATCTGGCCAAACAGACGGAGATAGCATATGGAACTCTGGACTCTGGCTCCACTAAAGAGTTTTTTAGGGTAGGAGATTCTCAGCTTTTTCCTTCGTCTGTTGCCATGGAAACCACTACTTTTAGCTCTTTCCTCTCATTCAAGTCTGTTAAGGCAGTAAACACCTCAAATGTTTGTTCATTCAGTGCATTGAATACGTATTGTCCCTCATAGATTTCTGATGGATTTGCTCTTTTGTCTTACTGAAATGTTATTAATGATGAGCTAAGTAAATGCAAAAGGCAACTTTTAAATCAGTTTAATAACATTTCTGAAGGAAAATGGACAACAAAAAAAAACATTTCCATTCATTAAAAAGTAACTATCTCTTTGTAAAATCCCAGATTAACAGATTAATCACACTTTTTTGGTCAGTTTCACTTGCCGTACCAAGATGTCTTTAATTCCAGACTTCAAAATCAAGACCTTTTATGATGATATGAAGTATTCATGTATAATTTTAAATAAAAGGGAAAAAAGCTGTTGTATGTCATTGTGATGCAGTAGATTTCTTTACATTGTGCAACAGGCCAATCAAAGCTCTCTGTACTCTGTAAGTGACACCATGATTGGTTTTTAGCAGTGTGTCCTCCCTCTGTAACAGACTTGCCCTTTCTAATGGCAACCCATGTGCATCATACATTATTCTTCTATGTAAAAAAATCAATAATAGATGAGAAACAAAGTCATAAAAATCTATCAAGTTGAAGAAGTCTGCACATCTTTCCACAAAAAGTGACTGAATTAGTTGCTGCACGACTGAATGATGTC